>OX456526.1:138958771-139166271 GCA_949748255.1 Eustalomyia histrio | reverse complement strand
GATTGAAAGTGTATCCAGTAAAGATACTTTTTAGTGCACAATTCCTTTTTGTTTCTGAGAAAATGAAGATAAGGGAGGATCGATTATGAAAATTTCAATGCATCAAAGTTCATACCAAATTTTAATATTTCCTAGAGATTTATGTACTCCTAAATAGCACTTTGAATTCCCTTTAGTTTGAGTATAATAGTGTTTTCGGTGCGAAATTCCTTTATGTTTTTGAGAAAATTGTGATTATGGAGGATCGACTATGAACATTTCAATAAACATTTCTATAAATTATCCAGTAAACGAACGAAACTATTTTTTAGCATTTTCTTACTTTTTAAGTTTTTACAAAGTTAGATAATATGCACGTTTATCAAAGCAAAAGAAGGTAAAAATTATAGATAAAAAATTAATCAATGCTAGCATGTGAGATGGATGATTCCCCCATAACTGCATAAGTATAGGTTGATAGTCGGCTGAATAGATAGTTGAGTGGGGGTATATTTTAGGAAGTAGAATAATGTACATCTTAAATTCTATTAAATGATCGATAAGAAATAAATTTCTAGAACATCATACGAAATCAACGAATGATTAGTTAAAAAAAATTTTAATAGAATAATGTGCAAACTTTAAACCCGTAAACAATGCGTCAAACTGGTAAAATTATTATAAATAACGTAGAAAAGCCATCGAAAATTCTTAAAACAAATAGAACGAGCAAAAAATCCACAACGATATTTCAAATAATTGAATTTTTGTTAATATCTATAAATCGTTTATTAATCGGTTTTGTTACAATTTATATGTGCTGGATGTGTTTGAGATTGGAGCTACAAAATATACCATTTCATGCTGTGCTATGTACCATAGGGGTATGTATTGAATCGGGGAAAAAAAAGAGTGTGGTAATTGAATATATATATAATAAAGTATTTGAACACATTTCTTTGTTCTCCTATAGTTTGTTTGCCTAATGTCTGAAGGTTTAATGGCTCATTATCGTGGTAATGCTTGGACGAAGTTATGTTATCGTACCGAGAAAACATTAACACATTGGCTATTGCAGTCAATTGGTTCAATAATAGGTCTAACTGGTATTGCTATTAAAGTTTGTATAGAAGATGTACATTTTCATACAGTTCATGGCTTAGTAGGTTAGTAGAATTTTATTTTTAAGAGCTGTTAGGATCTTAAAATTTTTTCTATAAAAAATCCATTTGCATTTGCTCATCTACTTTGAGAAATAAATATATGTATTGCATACTCCATTGTAGATTCTTTTCAAAATATAAACTCCAAAATGGAACACCCCATAATATATATTCCTAAAAGTATGCTTTTAAACGTGATATGTAATAAAAATATAGATCGTTTGTAAATGCAAAGAAATTAACAAAATGTCATGCTTAAAAACGGTTGGAGGAAATTCCTTAAAAAAGATGTCTACCTTTTATTCACTTACCAGCAAAAATGAAACAACATCCGTAGCAAAAAAAAGTATTCTCTCTTGAAGTTATTTCCTTAGGTTTCGCAAAAATTTCTAACATCTTGCCAAGAAAATATCTTTGACTAAAATTAATAAAACTTGTGAGATAATTACGAAAGCAATTTAAAATATTTTCTTTTTTTTCTTACAATCATATGTTTTGTTTTAAAATTCCTTGTGTTTTTAAATTTCTAAAGTAATTTAAATTTTTTTAGGTCTGGCCACTACCGTGCTATTGCTGATAAGTTTATTAAGTGGTCTTAGCGCCCTATATGCCAGTGAAATGAACCGTTTTGTGCAACCTTGGTTTAATAAAGCTTTTCACAATATCTGGGGTTTATTAACCTTTGTCCTGGCCATGTTAAGTATGTATACAGCCTATGAAACGGAATTATTTTTTGAGCATTCTATAGATGCTGCCAATTATAATGATTTTAAATGGTTGATACAAGTATGCATTGTTGTCGTATGTATATTAACAAGTTATGGTCCATTATGGTGTTTAATTTATACAAAATTATGTAATTCCTGTTGAAAATATTATAAATAAAACTACAATTTATATACATTGTATATTTTTTATTTATTTTAAATTCTGTTTATCATTTTATTTTTAGCAAAGTGCAATAATATATATTTTTTTTTTTTTTGTTTCTTTCATTTTTGTTTTTATATAAAAATAATACTTTTTGTGTGAATTAAAACGAGAGAATAATTTTTTTTCTTTTGGATTTTATATAAATAAAATAAATTAAGAACTTAAAACTAAATCAAAAGATCGTACATACAATATATATTTTTGAATTGTCAAATAATCGAGTTTTCTAATAAAATTTTGTGAGTCGTCAAATTTGTGTAAAAAAAAAACTTAGTAAGGTTGTGTTTACATTACGCTTGAAATCTAGTTTAAGATAGATTTTGATCATATGGGACTGTTTCCTATTATACACGATCTAGATTTCGAATTTAATTTAAACTAAATTTCGACCGTAATATAAATGTAACATAAATCGTAATGAAATTTTGCGTTTGATTATTATTTTATTCATTAAAGCGCTTTAAAGGCAATATATTTTTTTAAAGACTATTTAGTTTATTAATAAAATTTTTGATTTTTTTTCAATATTTTTGAAATTTATTCATATCACGATAAGCCTGTAATTAATTGGCTTTGGTATTTGCTAACCATAATTTAAAGTTTTTTTTTTTAATTAAAACGAGATCGGAATCAGCTGAAAATGTGACCATTAAATGCTAGGATTTTTGAGAACGGATACCTCTATACAAGATATTTGAAAAAATTAACATTCTAACATGCTTTATTTAAGTCGTAAAATATGATCAAGCGACTTTCGCAAATCTTTTTTTTATTATTAGTAATTTATGATTTAAATTTACATTACTGGTCGATCGTATTTTTCTGCCTGGGTTATTTCCATTTAAGGTTTAAAAAGATAAAAAGGATTTTCGAAAATCTTGTTATATTTTGAAACTTATCAATTTAATGGTTTTTTAATTTTTATTTTTTTTTATAACAAAACTCTTTGATTGCACTTAAGTATACTCTGTAAATTAAGCGCAATTTATTACTGACTTTTGGCCTAAACTAATAACGGTTAAAATAAATATTTTTCAAATTAATTTAAATATAAAAATATATAAAAAAAAATCGTTGGAAAATACACATTAAATAATGTCGCAGATAAGTTTATTAAAATTTTGTATATTCGATAATAGTTTGAACTATTAGTTGTGACCCAACTTTTTTGTTTTAACAAATACCAACATAAAACCAATTAATTTCCTTTCATAAGCTGCCTTTCTTTTTAAAATATTTGTTTTCTCTTCTTAACTTTTTTACAATTTATTAAAACGTTTTGTGGTAAAACCCATTGGAAATGCTTCAATATGCTGTCTAAGCCAGGAAGCATTACCATCTTTATCCGAGGACACTAATAAAAAGTTCATAGCTGGGGCACAATTTTTGTCCGAACAAAAAGAACAGTGATTTTTAGAGGATGAGAAAGTATAATCCAGTTCCTCATATATATTTTGAGATTGGTGATCAGAATGTATATAGTAAATCAAACAAAAGAATAATAACAATAGGAAAATACAAGTGACACCACTAGCAATACTAGCCCTTTCAAGTATGGGCCGAGGGCGTTTAGGTTGATAAGATCCATCAAGTTCTTTATATTCACAACGGGGGCCCATAAATCCCACGGCACACTCACAATTATACATTATAGATTCTCCGATTTTGACCGTAAAGCAAGTGGCTTCATTTAGACAATACCAAGCATCGTAATTTTCTGGACATTTAAATGTGGGAAAAGTAATATTGGGTCGAGGAGTAGTTGTGGTAGTTGTTGATGTGGTAGTAGTACGAACAGTTGTTGTAGGAGCCCGGGTAGTAGTTGGGGCATTAATGGGCCGTGGCTTGGGTAACGAACGACTAGAGCAAGCCAAAGTTAAGGGAGATAAGTGAAATATTGTTAAAAGGCAACTTATAAATATAAAATGGAATTTTGGTTTAACACATAACAAACGAGAGATTGGAAACATTATGGAATTGTAAACTTAAAAAAATGCTATAATATTTAAATAAAATGGAATGCTATTCGAGTATTTAGTTAAATAATAATCTTTAAACATATACACATTAATTCGACTTAATATTTCGATATTTTTTATATATTGGATATATTTTTTTCACTGAGTTGTTGTAGTTTCTTTCTTTTAAGAACTTATAAAGTTATTTGGTCTAGTTCTCTTTGTTATTATTTTTTGTTTAGGTTAATAACTTAAGAGCATTTATTTTTTTTTTTAATAAATTATTTAAATATTTGGTATATTTACTTGAGTATAATTGTTATACATTGGATTTATTAAAACTTAAAACATTAATTAAAATATTCAACTGCAAAAGAAATATCACAAGAAAAAAAAATAAACGAAATATTTTAAAAAGTTTTAAGTTAATTAAAAGATTATTAAGTTCTTTAATATTTAAATAATTTTAAATTTATGCTTAATTGAAATTTGTTATAAAAATAAAGTAACTTACAAATTAATTAAAATTCTTTGTTGTTTAGCTCAAAATGTATCACTTTTTTTAAGTAATTAAAACAATTTCCTATCGTTATATCTTGAAGATGGTTTTTTGTTATTATTGACTCGATCATTGATTTGAGTTCCTTGTTTTTTATTGACAGCCTGCGGGGGGAAAGAAAATAAAAAAAAAATATATTAATTTTTATAATCAAAAATCCCCCTTTTTATGATGAATACTGAAATATTTAATGAAAAATGATTATTAATATTGATTGTATGCTTATTATTTAAATGATGAAAAATTATTTTCCTTTATTGAAATAAGAATAATATAACAAATATTTCATTAAAGAATTTATCTTGTATTTAATTATTTATTATGGGGAGATTATTCTCTTTAAAACACTTTTAATTTAGGGGTAAAACTCTAGAGGATCAGAAAATTTTTTACGAAGAAAAAACGTTAAGCTTAATGAGACTGTTGATGCAAACAGATTGATCTGGCATGCCAATTTTCCTCTTTTTGCTCCTTTGCAATTTTTAAGATCACTTTTTTGCTTTACTCTAATAGGATATTTACATTTTTGAGTTTATAATCTCACAGATTATAATTTCAATATTTTTTTTAATCGTAATCGTTTACACCACAGACTACACAGACAGGAAACGGATGATTGAATCAAAATGGAGACTAGAAAATGAGTAAAAGGAAATGTTTAAAATGCAGTGATACACAGAAATGAATGAAATGAAGCAATTTATATGAAGTTTATTTTTTCTATCTTATTTAGGAAATCACTGCAACGTCAAAAAAAAACCATACGGTTCGAGAATTCTTGTTTGACATATGTCATTGGTAACCTGTCTGTGTAGCCTGTGGTTTACATTAACTAAAATGCAGTTGGTAATATTGACACTAACTAAAATGCAGTTGGTAATATTGAAGAACAAAAATATAAAAAACACCATAATCTTCTAAAAATGCACAATAAAATTATACAATCTGTCAGATAATCGTATGATCTTAAAAATAAGTTCATATTAAGGGTATTCACAATGGTGTTTTGCGCACGATGCAAAAAAAACGGCAGACGTGATCATTAGAAATTATTTTTTATTTTTTGTTAATTAAAATAAAACATTTAAACGAAATTTTCTTCCTAAGGGATTGTATAATTCGGCCCTAGATTGGAAATGAAAGTATTGTATATGTATATATAAACAAATTTTGAGGTTTTTGCATAGTTTGCATATCACGATCGTGGACGCCTTCACTATTTTTTTAAAACTTTGCATTTTTACTACTACTCGGATGCATCACTGCTTGTTTTGTATATGTATTTCTTCCAGTGTTGATAACTATAGCAAAAATTAAAAACTGTAAATCTGCGTTTAGATATTTTTTTAATCAAACAAACGGAGCTATATTGTTTTTATTAGTGTCAAATACACTCTTTCCTAGCAATTTAATTCTTCATAAACATCAAAGTACACTGTATAAACAGTCAAGATAATTAAAAGTGATTAAAATCATAATCTGTGAGTTTATAAACTCAATGATTATACCACATAAACAGAGAAACAAGCCGCCTCAAAAAAGCGACGGCGGCTAAAGCCAAAAACTTTAGGCGGCGTTAGCTTTTGTGCTAACAATTTTTTTTATAAAATAAAATTGGGAATTAATTAAAAAAAAATCTTGGTGCCGATTCTGAATGATTTGCAAAGTTGTGAAATGATGATATAAAATTTCTTTAAATCTTATATTGAAGCAATACACGTAATAATTAAATGAAAAATTGCATTCAGAAAAATTTTATATTCAAAGTTTTTCAGATTTTATTAAGTTCATTCCTTCACATAAGAAATTGAAAAAATTAACGGGTTTATAAGAATTAACGGAAAAAGGATTTTTTTTAAATTAAAAAGGCCAAATTCTGATGTCATCAGATACTAGGGGCTTTTCCTTGTAGAAAGCTTCCATACATAATTTAAAATTTATGTTGTTAAACACTGGTGTTAACAAAAAGTAAAATTTCTTTATGATTAACCTTATTGCATTGTCTTCTTTATAGATGTCTGATAAATTATGTCACTTCCTATTATAATTCCACTTCAGACATTTTAACTTTTTTTTGTGTAACTCAACACTTTTTTATCACTTTATTTCCTTGCTTTGACTTCAAAAAGTAAAGAAACTTAAAAAAAACACTTTGATGTATAAAGGCAATATTTTCACTTTTATTTTTAAAAGTTGTATCCCGTTGATTATCCTAGCTCATCAAAGCTGGCTGTGATATGCGTTGATAATCCATATCACAACCACTTGATGAGGCTTAGATAAGCAACATTTTCATAAAATGAAAATAGTTTGCTTGAAAATTTATTAATTGTTTTTATTTGTTTTCAAATGTACAGTTTGTATTTATTTTACTCTTACCAGATGATTTTCTTGACACGAAATCTAAGCTCATCAAAGCTGGCTGTGATATGCAATTTTTTAAAGTTTAAAAAAACTATAAATAAGTTAATTTAAGCATTTCACAACCACTTTGTGAGGCTAAGACAAGTGCGTATTTGAGATTTTTTTTGGTTTTTTTTTTTTTTTTGAAAGCACTTTTCTCATTACACTATTTTTGTATTATAATTTTATTTTGTTTATTTTTTTATAAAAAAAAAAAAATATGTATATATATAATAATAATTGTAAGAAATGTGACGCTCCTCAAAGCTGGCTGTGATATGAATATTAAAATTTATTTAAAAAGAGAAAACATTTCGCAGCCACTTTGAAGAATGACACAATTCTTTTGAGCCACCATTGAATAACTCAAATCATATGTATAAACTCACCACACACACCATCACATATTTACTTGGAAACGGCGGTCGTCCCCTAATAAGCAGCAGCATTAACCAGAAATTTAAAGAATATATTTAATAATAAGATTTTCAAAATTTTAACATTTTTCAAATTAAGTGAATTTTTTTTAAGATCCTTGAAAGTAGGATGTTACATTTTTTTTAATTTATATTGGTTTATTTCTTAATGATTTATTTACAAATTGTTTTAGTTTAATGCCCACTGTATTCACTTGTTGTTAGTCTTTTAGTACTTCACTGTTATGTTATCAAAATGAGAGTGTTTGTTAATAACTATTAGGAACATTTCAGCAGTTCTGTTGATTACAGTGTGTGTTATTTCTCTACTAGAGGCGTTTCTATACACAAAATACTATCATATTTCTTCAGAAAAGTTTTACAAATTTTAGAACATTTTGTCCTTAAAAAAAATATTTTGACAAAATAAATTTAATATCTAGATTTTGATGAAATTTTTGATTAGTGATAGAAAAAGATAGTCTAAGTCTTAGCGAAAACATTAGATTTGAAATAATAGTATTAAATCTTTTAAAGCTTTAATGAAAAAGTGAACATTTTGAGGTAAAAAAATTATGTATGATGAAAAGAAATTTAGGTAAAAAACATTGAGGTAAAAAAATACTAAAATGAAAATCAAGGCTTGTGATAAACAAGCCACAATTAAAGTTTGTGGTAAAGAAAAAATAATTTTGTGTTAAAAAATAGTTTGAATATAATAGGTTTGTGTTTTCGAATTTTATAAAAATATTCCAAACAAATTTAAGTAGATATATATACTTGCATATCAGTTATAGATATAGCTGCTTAAAAATTAAGAATTTATAAAAATGCTGCCAAGTCTTGGAAACTCTTGGCACTTCTCTTTTAAATGTAAACAAAAATATTTGTCATAAAAATATTTTTAATTTTTGTATTTTTAATTTTATAAAATATTAAAAACAATAAAAGCTTAAAAATTAATTATATGTTTGTTAGTAAAGGTAGAGCAGGACACACAATATGATTGCTCTATTTCGCGTTGCGGCGAAGCCTATATACGAAAACAGACAGGCGGCTACAAATGTTCAAGTTTTATTTGTTTAGAAAAAAAAAATAAAGAAATGTCAGCTAAGTAGGGATATTTATCTTCTTAACAAGTGGTTATAGATATAATATTCGAAAAAACAAACCTAATATTATTGACATTAGAGAACACATAAGAATGTCCAAATGATTTTATTTTCCGTTTTCTTCAGCGACCATGAAATTAGTCCTTTAAATTTACTAAAATAGGTTTAAAGCTTTTTTGCGCTATTACTCGTAAAGTAAAGATTTACTTTGATAAAATGTAAAAAAAATTATTTCTCTTTAGTACTTTTAATCTATCGAAAATTTGTTCTTCAAATTTTGAATCGAACTAATTGATACCGTTAAAGCTCTGATTTTAAATAATTTTTTTGTTAATGAAAAATTCCACTAATTGAATAAAAAATCCGACGCGTATTTTTTTTTTTTTTTTTTTTGAGATAAGATTGAATTTGTTTTATTAAAGCATATTTGTTGATACAGTTATAGAAATCAAGAATTAAGACGCGTTATATGTTGTCCAAAAAATATACATACTTATATTAGTAAACAAGAGCAACGAACGCTATTTTGTTATGAAGACGAGGGAGAAATTTAACGGTCAATGAATTTTATTATCTTGGTAGATTTTGTTTTAAATCGTAGAAAGATGTTGAAATACAGGATGATGACATTTTTTAATAAATTTAATATCAATTAGGGAAGGTAAATAATATCAATTGATTTAGGTTATATTCAAACTAATCTTCTTGGAGCTACTTCCAGAGGAAAATTCATTGCAAGTTCTTTAAAATATTGCACTGACTTGAAACAAAAACTCTTTAACTTTACGGAAGTTTTAAAGTTTATATCTATGAAAAATCACGTATAAATTTTACAATATTATTTTATGAATTAAATATTTTATATAGACCTTGAAAACAAATAAAAAAAAAACTGCATAAAATAAACACGTGCTTATAACAAGCATTTTAAAGATATCTTAAAAAATATAATCTCAAGAAAACCAGAAAATAAAAGGCGCCACAAAAGTTCAAAAAAAAATTAAATGATAATATTTTCCCAAGTAAATCAATAAACCGAAAATATTATAAGAAAAAAGATGGTGTCGCCAAAAAACAAATTAAAATCAATAATAAATATTCTTTAAGCGCCACCTTTTAAAAAACAGCTATTAAAATAAAGATTTTTGGCGTCATTTTTAAGAAATGTTTATCAATAAAAATTTTTGAAATATATAATAAATTGCACATGATTTAAACATATAAATAATAAAGACGATGATTTCGTTTACAATGGTGTGTGTAAATTTGGAATTTAATAAAAATAATTAGAGTATTATTTGCAAAGTATTAAAATCAATGTTCATGTAAGCAAATTGTTTTTGTATGAAAAAAGAAGATTTGAATGTTTCAGTGCCACCATACAATATATGTACATACTATATAATAAAAAGTGAGTTGAATAACCCAATAAGTATTAAAATTAAAAGAAATCATTAACACAAAAAATACTGGGGTTTTTATGTATTTCCAAAATACAGCACACTGTGGAAGTGAATTTTGTTTTTGAATAAGAAAAATTAACGATATGCTAAGCAAAATACGTTGTTATTGAAAAAGCATAACATACAAGGGAGTTTATTAGTTCATCGTCTGAAAACTTGCAAAAAAGAAAACGTTATTTTAGCCAGTATTGTTGCTTTTAGTTGATATTTATTTAACAAATATCGGCGGGCCAGTATTGTTGCTTTTAGTTAATATTTATTTAACAAATATTCGCGGATATTAACAAAAAATATCTTAAATCAAAAAAAGATATATAAAAAAGTAACGATAGAAACTAAAATGAATATCGGTAACGGTTTTCGTACCGGTAAGATTTTGTTGTTTAATCCGGTTACTCTTAAAGTTTCGAAAAATACATTTTTCAATTTCAACCGTTTTTTTAAGCGCTTGCTGGTTTTTAGGAGTTATTGTATATAAGTAGCTAAGGATGATAAAAAAAACCAAATCAATTACGGTTTTCGTAGCAGTATAATTTTGTTCATTATTTCGGTTACAGTTAAGATTTTTGAAAAGTATGGTTTTTAATTTGAAATGGTATTTTAGCGATAACGGTATCCATCCGTGGAAAAAGTCTATAATCCTATAAAATTTAAGCCCAAAATACATTTTCAAGTATTCGATTTAAATTTTTGGAATTTGATCGACTTTTAATTAAAAAAAAAAAAAAAAAAAACAAAAATACCTTCATACGTATTACATTATGTGTTATACGTATTACGTAGTATTAATAGTATTTTACATTTTTTTTTAAATATATCAAATATATATTCACTCGACAAATTAAATAGCAAGTGACTGATTTTGACATTTGCGTTCGCAGTGTTTGAAATAGAGAAACCAAATTTTGTATGAAAACAGTTACGTTTTCGTTCGACTTGTCGTTCGAGTCATCGTTCGCAAGGAAGTAGAGTTAGTGAAACCCAAATCAGTTTTCTTTTGCTTAAAAAGCTTCGAAATAGAGGAACAGGCCATAAGTATTAATGTACGAAAAAATTTGAATAAAAATTTTTAACCAATAATAACTTGAAAAATAAACTAAAATACGTATTGTGCAGAACACAAAACTTATGGATCTTGTAGATTTTTTACGCTTAATTCGAATCAGGGGGTCAATTCTCGTTTTGTGAAATGGTGAAATGAAAAGTTTTTTCACGTTTTCATTGTACTTTTGATTCGCGTTCTGTGAAAAAGTGTAAAGAAATATCAAAACGTTTTCATATGAAAAAAAAGTGGAACGAAACAAGATTTTTCACAATTGCACAGCATTGGCGATTCTTGTTTTGTGTAACAGTGCAAACAACTGTCAAAATATTTTCATATGAAAAAATTGTTTACACAGACTATTTATAAGTGAAATAAACATGGAGAAGGTTGTTAGAGGAAAGCGTGCCAGCGAAAGCCAAAAGGAGTATTTAATTAATTATTTAGAAAAGCATGTGGACATTGCAAACGATAAGTAAGTAGTTTAATTACCATAAGCACACTTTTATTAACCCCATATTTACAGATTTGTAACTGCAGATGGTGCCAAATTTTGAGACGAAAAGTGTAACGAATTAGCGGCGAGCCTTAACAGTTTTAGTGGGACCCAAAAGAACGGAGAAAAATGGAAAAAGAATTGTAGCGACTTTAGGTTTATTTATTTATATTCTTTATGAAATGTTTTTTTTTTCATACGCGCACCAAATATAATTCACTTAAGCAAGCCGATATAAATCCATGAAGTGCTCGTCGGTTGTCATCACGAATGGATTTTGGCCATTACGAAGTATGCGTCCCAGCAATCTCAAAAAATTCCTATAAATTATTAAATAATTTACTGCAATGAAATGCTTGTAACATCATTGTCTTTCCTTTGTTCATCCCGAATTCTTTGAGTAATATCCAATAATACAATTAATCCAGACATTTTTATATAATTATTTAAAATACATTTTACAAACTTAATTCACTTTTGTTTACGTTTTTATCTGTTTTGACATTTGCTTTAAATTTTGGATAACACAGTTACAAAAGTTTCATGGGTACAGTGCGAATGAAACATTTTTTTTCATAATACATACGAGAATCGCAAATTATGTATTTGTGAAAAGTTCGAGTGAAAAGTGCTTATGAAAACGAAAATGAAAAGTTTTTTTTTTCACTTCACATTATCACAGAACAAGAATTGACCCTCAAGTCTCAGAAGTAGTTTTGAATAAAAATGTCACAACAATTTTAACCAATTTTGTTATTTTATTGTGGAAAATTAAATATTTTTTCTAAATTTCTGAAAACGTGATCGCAATGTACTAGTCTTTGGCAATAAAATTATTTTTAAATTTTCTCAACTGCTGTAACCTGATTTGAATTCAGCGCAAAAATTCAATAAGATTCTACCACACTTTTCTTTCTGTAGCTTGCAAAGACTTAATATTTGTCTGTATTTAATAAAATATATTCAACTTCTTTAAAAAAAAAAATATTTTTTAATGAATTAATTTGGTTTTCTGTAAGTTTAATAGTAATAGTGTATGTATACTTTACCAATTGAAAAGTAATTGCATTATTTACATACCCTTGTTTTCTTTACATTACACAAGATTTTTAAATTCCTTTGTGTTAAACTTTTTAGTATATAATCAGCCTTTTTACCATATACCACCACTTATCATCCAAATATTGAAATAAGAATATTGAAATCATTCAATATATAGAAGAACTTTTCAAAATATAATTTCTTTTCTTTGTGGGTACAACTTAAACTTTTGTTTTGTTTTTTTATTATATAGCTTTTTGTATATAAATCTCTATATAGAGCCACCCTCCTTTTTCAATAGCAAGCAAGTAGTTTCAAACAAAAAAAGGCTTAAGTTTTTTTTTTTTTCAATATTTCTTGATGTTATTGTGGTTTTGCGTGTTTTGTTATTATGCTTCAAAACATTTTTTTTTTTTTTAATTTCAGCCAAGTTAACGTAGTGTTGTTCACTTCTTGTTGTTTTTTTTTTAGCTTAACGTGTGTGTTATAGCCCGGTTCGCTGGCTGATTGTGAGATTGTTTGGGTTTTTTTTCTTTACTATAGTCGGTCGTCGATCCACGCGAATTGTTGGAAAAATGTGAAAAACTGCAAATAAAGAAGGGGAAAAACAACAAAACATTAAAAATAAATATTAAAATGAAAATTACTATAAAAACATAGGAAGAAAAAAAACAGAAAAATGCATTCATTATAATAAGAGAGGGAGACTCCTCTGAGTACGAAATTATTACAAAAAAAAAACCCATAAAAATGCAATTATGTTTTACAGTCAAGGGCTAAAGTAATAAGAACAATATAATAGTGGTGGATTGTCTAGAGATAAATACTAAAATTCTAGCAGATGCAAATAAACAATATTCAAAATTTTACTTAGGATAACTCTTAAAAACTCCCTAACTTAATCTAGTTTTACTAAATTTAAAGCATTATAAATGTATTAATTTATTTTAAAATGGCGCTTTAAGCTCATTTAATAAGAACTTTCAAGGTAAATTGTTTTTGTAACAATAACAATTTCTAAAGCAATAAGGCTACACTTCCCCTAAATGTTTTAGAAAATAACTCCTTAATTAAGCAAAAACAGGATTTAATTTAAATACTTATATTTCAAATGCGATAACAAAATTTAAAATGTTTGATATATTTATAAGTATACGAAAAAGTTTATTTTAACTAGAAACATATTTAGTTTTATACGATTCATACTTAATTTAAAAATGTTCGTAACAAGTGCTTTCAAAAAGACGTTTAATAGAGAAATGTTGTTTTTTTAAACAGTTTACAATTTCTTCTTAATTAAAAAAACTGATTTTTTTGCATCAGATCATGCAAAATGATTTAGTAATGCATGAAGTGAAGAGTCAGTGGTCTAACAAAAAACTAACTTTTTTGGGATTTAAAATCATTTCAACATTTTGGAGTATTATGCCTTTCTTTCAATGGTCGTTTATTTTTTCGTATCTTAAGAAAAGTATTCTCGAACAAAAATAGGACTCTCTTTCCGATTGACTTTCGTATCATATAAAATCTTTTTTCCTCTAGCCATCTATCCAAGTTAGGGAACAAGCAACAGATATCCTCCTTATTTGATATTTGATTAAATGTCAAATGAGGTAAAAATTCGGCACCCATCGCGCAGACAACTTTTTCATACTTAAATTATCATGTACAATCTATATATATTTTTGATGATGTCACCAATTTTATCCACTTAAACTATTCGATCATCCAAAAGAATTCCATTCAATTTTTGTATGTTTTCTTCAGTGGCTGCCTTGTTTAGCGACCTGAAGGTTTTGCAAGATTGGTACTAAATCATGTATTGTTAATTTTTTTTAAAAAACTTTGCATTTAAAAGCACAATAAAACACTTAGCACACCCCCTTGTGATAAACCTAATTGTGTAGATGATGTCTATTATCCTGACATGTATGTCCATTTTATTTTAAGGATTATGACGAAAACTGTAACGGTTCTAGTCCCAAATTTCAGTCATGTCAAAAACATTTTCGGATATAATCTAAAGACCGTTGCGACTATGTCATGCCAACCTTTGCTAACTCCGGCTATTCCGTATCCAATAAGCCGTAGTCCCAAGAGAAACGGTCGTAAATACTCATTGGTGTAATAACGGTTTTGCCAACGATCAATACTGGAATTATGACTGAAAGTTTTTGGGGCATGATCCCGGCTGGGCTGCAATGTACGAAGCTAGATTCGTTGAGTAAAGATTTTCTTTGAATATATTACTTTTATTGAACTGCTCAAATACATTTGTACATCATTACATCATTATAAGCATACAATGGAAAAAACAGAAAGGGACCAGGAATCGACGCTCGTAAAACTCATCGCGTAAGAGAAAGCAAATTAGATCAGGTAATGTTACCAATACTGATTCTCCACGATCAGTTGGATATAAAGAAAACAGACGAGTAGAAATTGTAGAAAATTTAAGAATATTTCTGAGTTTCATGCAAGTGATCCACCGTATGGTATTTTAATAAACACCAGTATTTTTCACCCCTGAGCTTTTCTTCGAAATCTGATATGGTTTTTTAACTTTGATGACAAATACAATTATAAGGCTAATATAAAAAAATGTTTGGGATACATGAGTACTCGGAGATCTTTACCTTTATCCAAATAAGGTTTCTCGGTGGAAAATTAAGTCCCAATAAAGCTAAAATAAGCAATAAATTACTTTGAACAATTTTAATTTGTATTTATATGAAAAACAAAGGACAAACATAAATTTATAGCTTTCTCAGCACCTGAACTTAATCTGGCATATGCACAGTACTTCCTTAGAGGCCATCCATCTTACAGCTGATAAACCATCAGCATTCATTTGAAATTGGCTATGCCCGCGATCCAAGTGTCCTTCGAAAATTGGTGTTTCTCTTTGATTCTTTATATACGTTCCGAACGCTGGAAACAGAATGTTCCCTAGCAAAGAGACTGATGTGAAAAAATTTTTTCGAATATAACAGTAACATCCTTGATGTGAAAATAAGGACGACCCAAGAGTTCCGGTGATCTCAGAGTTAGTTTCCTTTTCGGTATAAACTCTTAAGTCATTAGTATATCCGGTTTTAGCATTATACCGCAGCCACTTTCTCAATCCAAGTTCCTTTAGCAAGGAACGGCCCTTGAATTTCGTCATGCACTCATCTATTGATTGGGAAGGACTTTCACTTCTAGCCTTCAAAAAAGTTTTTTTACATAAGCTTCAATTTCAGATATGTAATAGTTTTTCAGAGCACCATTCGGTTGTTTACGTCATTAAAGTATGATGAAAGAGACATTGCTGGAACATATGATACCAGTAGGGGCGAAAGGGTTAAGAAAAACATATATTTACACTCTGAATATTATATAGTTAACTGTTTGTAGTTTAATAAAAAAGTTTTCCGTTTCATTTAAAAATAAAGGAACATACATTTATTTTTCAAAGAAATATCTATATTAACTTTTTTCTAGATTTATTCGAAATGATTTACTATCATTTACCATTTTTTTCAGTTTCATTTATTTTTTCATTTGTTTGAAATTTAATAAAAATTTACTCACAAGACGGAAACTTGTGGTTTATTTGTTTCCGTAACAGTTATTACAAATTTAAATTTTGTTTGCTGTCTGTTTCAAAAAAAAAATATTCAAAAAATTTCAATTTGTTTTTTTATTTAAATTGGTTGTATATATACAAAATTTTTCAATACAAATTCCAAGAACTTCATAAACACACGTACATACACAAAAACATTCACACAAAAAGTGTTTATAGCTTCATATGCATACATACATTTTGTATTATACGAGTATATTAAAAAAAAAACAAAAAATACAAAAACGGAAATAATTTTAAATAAATGAAAAAAACAGTTATTTTTTAAGGATTGGTAGGTAAAATTTTGACATTTATTTTAACTGATTATATCATTTGTTTCTTACGGATGTGTCAGTTGATTAATCAACATTTAAAAATAAATAGCAAATGTCATTTAATTTAAACGAAAATTAAGTAGACCGGTTTTTAAATGAAATATCATTTCTTTTAAAGGATATTTTCAGTTATTTTAACTTACAAACTTTTTTAAGTGTATATATATAAACCGATTTTGTACCAAAATTTAATATTTTAGCTTAAAGCAAATTGAAAATTCATATTTATAAAAAATAAAGTCAAAGGTATTTAACTTATTGTTAACTTAACACTGGGAAACAAAGAATGTAAAGTTATGGCTAAACAATATTAAAATTGTTTCTTTCATTCTACCAGTTTCCAAAAATTCCTTTTAAACCGTAAAGCAAAACTAAAAACTCTTTTTCTAAAAGAATGTCACTTAACCACAATAAAAAAGGCACGTAAGAGCAACAAGCAACTTTAATACAAGTAACACATAACGAGCTACTAAGTTTTACTTTAGGCCATAAAAACTAAAAAGTTTGAAAAAATCTCTTTAAAAACAACAAAAATTTTACCGCTTTCTTATTAAACTCAAAAAGAAAATAACAACAACAAAAATTTTCAGACAACACTCTACTAAAAAGCATAAGGATAAACATATTTCAGCATCCCAGAATAGCAAACTGTGGGCAGCATGAGAAGAGTTAAATAAAAATCAAGAAAGACCAGCTTTGTTATTATTTTGCAATATTTTGAAAGACAACATCGACACAAGAATGTGGTTGTGGTTTAAAAATTCTAAGAATTCTAAACCAGAATAACGTTTAAACAACGTACGACGACGACGTTGCACGTACAATGAACCAAGCTAATGTCTTTTTAAAAAGTAAACTGAGAAAGAAAAAAAAACAACAACAAGAAAAATAAAGATTAAATAAACATTTTATTTAATAAGACAATCTAAACAGGCAGCAACCAGACCAACCATCTTCATCATACAACCAGCCAGCCAGCCAGTTCAGTCCAGCCAGCCAAACAAACAAATAAACCGATACATAAACAACAACACGGGAAAAACTCGCGCGCGCAATTTAGCTTATAGTGAGGATTACATGAGGCTGAGATGGTGATGATGCTGCAGGTATTAAAAACAATGTGTGGTTTTTTGTTTACGGAATGATATTGTATTGGTGGTAATGGCATCTAAATATTGGAAAAATACAAATAGACATTTTTTATTAAATTCATTTTTATATTGCTATATACTGACTGATGTTGATGACTGGCTTAAGTTGGGCGTTTTTGTTTCTCTTCTTTAAAGTTAAGGAAACTATGTGAAGAATATTAAAATCCATTAGGAATTTTAACGGTTTTTTTTAAGTTGTGTGAGTGTTACTGAGAATGTATACAATTATTGAAATTCTTAAGATAATATTGACATATTTGAAATTTTTGTTGCAAGGAATGTACATAGATAAAAATATTCACATTATGTTTAATACTTAGGTACGAAATATTTTCTATTCAAAAATATTTTTTTAAATAATTTGTAAATATATAAAGTTACTAGTTTTTTTAAATTAAACCAGCTTCATTGATTTTTCTAAGCTCTATCAGAAGTTTGTCTTATGCCGTTAATATTCCAAAATCCAGCATCCAAAAATAGTCTGATAACTTTTGAAAATCGATAGATATGTTGACCATAAATTGGAAAAAAGCAATCGACATCACTCCTGTGAAAAAGTCTTCACCGTCGTCTCCCACACAACAACTGTTTTGGGCAACGTTTACAGTGATTCCTTTGGTCCAGGAGACCGCATAACTACTATCACCTCGGACGACAGGACACCAGGTCTCTCGACCGGATACAGCATCGGTCCGACTTTTGTTCCACGGCCAGAAACATCTCCGGATATTTGGCCAACCTAAGCAGGAGCGCCAGGTGTAGGTACGCACTAGCCTTTCAATATCAAGCAATAGGTGGTCTGAAAAGTAAAACTGCTCTGATTTTATGCATCTCTATGTCTGATTTTATTGATCGATGTTGGTACACAGGAAACGAAGCTAACCCTTGAATGAAATCTCTCTACTTCCAACAACTATAACATCGTTCGTTAGGATAAGTATAGAAATTATGCTGGTGGAATCGCATGCAAAGTGTCTTTCCTCGAAACCATTAGCATTTCAATAAATTCTGGGGACTTTAAAACTAAAATAGTCAATGTTTTCATCCCACTATTCTTGTCATTACCACGGTATCGAACACCGTCTGGCCACTGGCCAATGACCCAGCTGGCAGATTTATAGCCGACTAGATAGGCTACTTGAATTTTGCCTCAAATAATAACGTTTTCTCTACTTAAATTACTGCAAATTAGTTTAACTCCCCAGATATTTCCATTGCTTGTAAACACTACCTGGCAACCCACCGTTGCACTAAACTTTAATTATATTCCCATCGTGATCACTGTAAGGAAGTCTAGAGATGAATAAGCGCATTATCGTTTACTACAACAGAGGCAGAAACTGGCATCAGAAAAGTTGAGAAAATTCTCAGGGAAATTATTCTCAAGGCAGTAAATCACTCAATTCACTATGGCCAATTCTCAAACATTAGACCACTCCATACATCGGAAGAAGCACGGCTAGAAAAGTATTGATTGCTAGCGACCCGAAAATTGTATTTTTTGGTATTGTTCTTATAGCATTGAAGTTTGGTAGAAAGTTAGGATACATTAAAACTTTATTTATACTACACTTGATTAAATAAAACTATACAAATAACAAAAGGCGTAGAGTTAAATGAAAAATCAGTCGTCTGGTTTTCAATATTATTTTCAATTATTTCATTGTGTATTTTCGTATTTTATTTTGTTTTTAACCAAATTATATTGTGAGTGGATTAAAAATCAAATATTGAGCATTTTTGTTGAGATGTGTGAGCTGTGTTTAGATAAGCTTATGTAACTTTAGAATTATACAGTTTTTAAAAGCGTTACTAAAGCCCGTATGACACTAGATTTCATTCTAAACTTTTTCTTGACTTGTTTTAGGGTTTTTGTGTTTTTCTATTCATTTTTAACTTTAAAACTTAAACTAAGTAAAAAAGAACTTAAACTAAGTAAACTTATATTTAAGGTCGGCTAGCTTATCTGAAATAGATAAATTTAACACTATCCAAAGATATGCAATGCAAATTTTACTCTTGGATAAGGTAACGAAATTGGAGCCAATTTAGACGGTGACTTTGTTGCATGCAATTATTGCGTGCAGTTTTTGTTTGTGGGCGAAGGGGGCAAAAAAGGACGGTTTTTGTTTTTCGTGTGTGTTTGTTTTTATTTCTCTTTCGCACTCTTATGTAGTCTTCTCTTGATGCTTCATTCACATTTGGTTTTAGTGCAACAAGTCACCGTACAAATAGATATAACTTGGAAGCAACTTTGAAAAGGGAATTAAGAAAATTGCATGCAATCAATTGCCTCGTATAAATTGGCTCTTGGTATTTAACCTTAACCATGACTTAAATTTGCGTGAAAATAATTATTAAGTCATAAACTATGTATGTAAATAAATAAATAATACAAACAAAAATTTGTACATTTTTTCTGTGTAATGTAGAAATATGTATAATCGTTATAGATTTTTTTTAAATAGAATATTTTTTTCAATAAGATATTATTTTCAGGTATACTTTTTTACATTAATTTATCTTAGCTTAATCTTGATTAGTTTGAAAAAAAAAAAATAAATAAACAAATTACATTAAAGAAAATGTTCTTATATGATTTAAACATTAAATGTAAACTATGATAGAATTTGAAAAAGGGAGAAAATACTGCATACATACCACAGAACCCCTATTGGTCTATAATTAACACTTCAAAGTCTAATAATAAAATTAATAAATATTTTAAAATAGGGGGAAAATTTGTTTAAAATTAAACGCTGTAAAATACCTAAATGAAAATGACACGCGATTAAAACTTTTAAAATAGCAAAATTTTATACCGAAACAAACACGAAGAAGTAATAGTTTAAAAAAAGGGTGAATATAAAAGACAAATTATAAATTCCCCTAGGTTCCACATTGAATATTTAAATGAAAACACGCAATCCGAAAATGAAAGACAACGATTTTGTAGTATTTAATAACAGGACCGCAGAATATACTAAAAAATTTAACAAACTAAACTTAGCACTCGTTTAAATAAAACTAATATAGTAGAACTATAAAAGAAGCTAAACAGGCCAGTAAAAGGAGTATAATAAAGTAGGAATCTTAAAGAGAATAATATAAAAACAGACAATGGCGTCGGCGTCGGCAGAATTTGTGGAGAATATCAAAAGTGTTTAGAAATACGATAAAACAAGGAATACTATGAGAAAAATTAAAAACGTAAAAAATATATGTATTGAGAACAAAAACTCTCAGGTATGATTTAAAAAGAGACGATAAACGACGGTTATTTCAGTTTATATGTATGAGTACAATGAATATGCCTTCCAAACATCATTTGATAGCTAGACAGATATACAGACAGTTAAATTACTACTACACTATTAGCATCAATATGATGTTTTTAGAATCTGGAAACATAACCTGCTTGTGTTTAATACAATATTTGCAGCTTTTTAATAATGGATATGCTTTAAGATTAAACGTTAAAGAAGTATCACATATCTTTACCATTTTTATTTTAACACTAACCCTTTAATGGTTTTAAATCACAAATTTTAATTCCCTATCAACAAAATATATTTCACATCAACTAACTATTATGTTTACTTTCTTTCTACAAATTATTCCCATTCAAAACAATCTTTTAATTGCATTTAATTTAAAAATACTCTGGTTTTATTTTATATTATTGGGACGTCACACAAGAGTCCGCCACTAGTATATTAACCAATATTTCAGTTTGCAATGTCTTGTCGCTAAATCCCATTGTAAATGAGCGTCTTTGGTAGTTTTTGTCATTTGGTTGAAACCTAAACAACAATACCAAATATTGCCTTAAAAATGTCGATTTCCGTACAAGATACTGTTTTTGCGGGAAGTTCTACTTTACTTTAAAATGAAGAAAGGCGAGGCCGAGGTTCATCGAATCTTAGAGGAGGCCATACTCCATCTGAACAATAGTGTTGGAGGTGGTTTGGTCGCTTTAAAAGTAGTGATTTTGATTTGAAAATAAAAAATTCCGATGACAAAATAAATTAAATTTTATCTCTCGTGGAAATCGGTGCACGATTTTTAATATCAAATTGTATGGAAAAAAATGGGACATTTAGTTTGCGTTCTTATGTCAATTTGTTAAAAATAGACAGTTAAATAGTGTCAACTTTAAAGAAGCTGTTCTACAGCCGATGCTTTGATACAAAAAATGTTGCTGGAATATATTATGTTGCTCTTATCGATAAACGTATGCGCCTTAAAGTGTTAAAAACAATGCAACATGTTATTGACTTGAAACCTCTAAAGGGCATAGAACTCTACATTAAAAAAAAAAACAGAAATAGGGTTATGCGATGTTGTTGATGATAATAAACAACATTTAAATCAAGATCCACAATATTGCGCGCGCTTTTTTTCTCTACTACTATTTTATTACTTAATCCAGACATTTGGGCAATTCACAAACGCTATTGTATTTTATATGTTGTATTTAAATACACTAAACAAATATTTTGTTGTGAACAGTCAATAGTATTTTCATGTTGTAAAACGTAAAATAGTAAAGAAGAAAAAAAGCAATGAAGTACAAAATAGGTAAAAAATAAATATAAAATTAAAAGTAAAGCCGAAAGTGAAAAAACAGGCATTCACTTGAGACTGATATGTTATGATACACAATAGAACATTTACTAAACACAGCAACTGAAGTTGTATCAGATTTTTAAGTGTAAATTCCCAAAAACAATTTTACACTATTGTAAAGTAATACACGATACAACGGTAGAATACCCGTTGTGAATTGAAAAATTTTGTTGTGAACAATCAGTAGTATTTTCATGTTGTAACACGTCAAATAGTAAAGAATAAGAATAAAAAAATTTATAAATTTATAGAAACAAGTAAAAAATAAAATAAAAAAAAAAGCCGAAAGTGGAAAAAAAACTGGGATTCACTTGAGACTGATATGTTATGATACACAATACAACATTTAATAAACACAGCAAATGAAGTTGTATCAGATTTTTAAGTGTAAGTTACCAACAACAATTGTAAATTAATACTCAATACAACAGATACAACCATACAGTACCCATTGTGAATTGCGCAATTGTTTTGCATTCCAAAAGTTGTTTATTGAAAATGGCAAAACAAAATAAAATAAATGTATACATGTATGTACATACTGAAGTCGAAAAATAAGAGCTTACTTATAATCCCCGCCTAATAACAACAACAAATAAGGGTCTGCATCAAAACAATATACAGAATTTGCGCGCCAAATTCAACGAAAATCCATTATAAAAACAAATCGTAAGGTTTATGGTGTAGTATTGAATTTGAATCTTTAGGAAGTCTGTTCTTGTTGTTGTTTTTTTATACAAACATTGAATTGATCCAGGGATTCCTAAACAATAATTTTGAAAATTTTAATGTTGAAAAATAAAATGATGCTTATAATTATGGTATCATCTTGTAAATTAGTATGTTTAATAGAATTTTGAACATTTTTCACTTCAACCTGACATTTCCAATTTTACCACAAAAAGGAACTGTTTCGAAAAATCGGCTGTAAATTCAAATCTTAAGATAAATTAATTGCATTCTATTAAAAGTTAGACAATAAACCAGACAAAAAGTTAGACAATAAACCACTCTATAGAAAATATTTATAGATATTTTATTAAAGGCAGATCAAAAAGTTTCCACTTTGTCTTATGTGACCCTAAATTATTGATATCGCTGAAAAAATACTCAAATTTATTCTAATTAACGAAATACAGGAAAATATATTTATTTAAATATTGTTATATCTTTTTGAACTATTCTAAATTTGCTTCAATTAAGAATATTTTAGAGAAATTTATTTTAAAGTTTTATATGATTCGATACCTCAAAAATTAAAAGTTTAAGAACATATATATTTTTTACGTATGAAAAAAATGCAGACCGTAAACAAGTCAATAACATTCAAGGACTATGATCATGTTTTCTTCTTTCAAAACAACAAAGTTCATTGCTTTTAAGTAAAAAAAATCAAAACCTGGAAAAGATCATATACACAGAATATCTTATAATTTGTATGTATGTAGTGCGGTTACGAATATTTTAATTCACAAAATCTAAAAAAAACATTCCCACACAGGAAAGGAGGAATACTTTGTCTTATTGTCGTCCCTGAAGAAAAAAAAAAGAACAGTGTAGTTAAAGTAAGTCACTAATGATTAGGATCTTTTGGATGCGGTATTTTCTTGTTATATTTTGTATGGTGAATATATTTGCAACATTGTTGCAAAAGAATGTTGTTGTTGTTGTTTATTTTGTCTGTGTATATTCGAATTGAAATTTGGCGCTAGAGTTTAGGGGTTTAGTGTACATGTGAGTTTTAGGTATGGTATTTTTCTTTTTAGAGAATTATAATTCCAAGAATTAAGGATATGATGATAAATCTTATATATCTTTTTTGTTTTCTTTTTGGTAAAAAGAGGTAAACACAACTATAATTAAATTCAAAGAATTTGTTATTTAAAAACCGACAATTTAGTTTGAATTAAAATTTAATTAATTGTCAAATATATCTGAATACATTTAAAATACAAGCGTACGGCCAAAAATCAGTCCATCAGCGTTAGGCGTGTCAAATTAGACAAAAAATAACATGTCAAACACCAATTTTGTATGTTGACGTAGGACTTACTATGATTTTCGTAAGGTGGGTTATAAGGAAGTTCTGTTTGAAAAATAATAATTACTTCAGTTAATAAGTATTATCAGTTTTTAATAATTTGCCAACCGAAGAGTTCAGTTTGTAGCCATTTATTTGTGACGACAGAAATTCTTTTAATACGACAGAATTTTTCAGTTAACTAAAAGATTTCTTAACAAATTTCTTAAATTTTATGAAATAGCTTCATATTTTTTTTTTTTTTTTTTGAAATATGTTTAAATAAAACTTTTTCATGAGTATATGAAATTCAAAAAAAATATACATATGTAATTTTTCAAAAAATTTGATAAAGAACTGCAAAAATTTCATGAAAAGTTTCAATGGACGAGTACCAGAGAAACTTCAAATTAATATCATCTCTCTGAGCCCTAATCTGGGATTAACAATATTGACAGTATTATCCTGTTACCCCCGATTGATAACAGTGGTCAAACGTTTGTAACTTTTGTTATTACCTACAGGAAGGTTTTAAATTAAACATAAGTTTGTATTTACATTACGCTCAAAAACTGGATTTCGAAAATAGTTTAAACTGGATTAAGAATAACCTCTTATGGATTTTGAGACCTCTGAACGATTTTAAGGGGTGAAATAGAAGAAAGAAAACTGCAATTTTGTAACTTTTTTTGTTTGGGAGAATGTGAAAACAGTTGATTTTCTACTCAAGAAATCATATAAAATTTCGGATCTAAGAATAAGAAAGTAAATTACAGGTGCTCCGACAAGCTAGCACGTAACTCGTTTCTAACTTGACACTTGATTTTTGTTCTAAACACCTTTAACATACGAGTATATATTAACATTTCCATTACACGTTTCCTATTCTCTTCTTTACTGTTTATTAATGGCAATTTACAATTTTTTATCTTTGTAGATTTTTATTATAACATAGATGCTGATGATGGTACGAGTGCATACTAACTTTTTTAATAGAATTTATTTGACAAGCTCAAATTTATACAGTAAAATCCTCCTTAAGAAAAAAAGCTAAAATTACTAGATGTTGTATTTTAATTTTAAAAAGCAAATTTTATTTGCCATTTCTGTCGGGAGAAAAAACAACCCATCTATTTATATTTTGATTGAAGGATTGAAAGTTCTATAAAAAGAATTAGTATGAAGTAAGGCAGTGAGTTTCTTATGTCTGGCGCCCTTAGGGTGTTAATCAGAAATTTAAATATAAATTTAGATCTATTAAAAAAGGGGACTATTTATGTTCATGTTTTTAAAAAAATACAATTCTTTAAAGCCTGCTACACTAACGATGAGTAAATAAATAATATTTCCTGTATGTTAAGTTTGTGTGCGTTTAGATACAAGTCACATTGTGAAGTCATTATGAATTGAATTTAAAATGGTGTGTAATAAGTACGTACTGCAATCTTGTTGTTGATTTGGTATTTTTTTTTTTGTATGTTGTTGATGTTCAATAAGTCTCATGTTGAACTACGACTTGTAGTTGTCAGTGTGGTTGAGAAAATGAAATATTGTTGATTTTAGTTCAATGCCCTTCAAGAAGCAGCATAATAGTAGTAGTAGTTAGAGTAGTACTAGTAGTTTAGTATGTCTCAAATATCTACGATTTTCGTGTCACTTTGCTTGTTGCTTGATTTATTGTCTTAAATGTACATACATACAAACGTATTCTTATGACGACCATAACGATGTGAATTTATTTAACTTATTGTTTTGCTTTCCTTGTTTTACTATACTTTATTTACTGTTGTTTATCAAGTTTGTTTTAATTTGTTTTAAAAGATTTTCAGATTTTTAGTAATTTTGAGTTCTTCATCTATTTCTCAAATGAAAATTTTTTTTAAGTTAGCACTATACTCAGTTTTGGCGCCCAACGTAGGGCTCCGCTAACAAGGAATTAGAAATTGTATGAAAATTTATTTAAATTTGGCGCCCAACGTAGGGCATCATAATATGCAAAATAATAAAAAAAAAATATCTATGGATTTTATTTAACAAACTATTATTTAAGGAAAAGAATAAGGGTCAAAATGGTATTTCATTCCGTTTTTTTTTCTTACTTATGGCAGTGCAGTTATATTTTGGAAGGTTTAAATTTATTCTTGCCAACTTACTTGTATTATTTTTTTTTCTGAAAATAATAAAAAAAAAAATATTAGTTTTAAAATAATATTAATAATTTTTTTAAACGAACAGATTGTTTTAGTTCATACAAAAGTATTTACGAATCGGTGAATAAAATCAGTTTATATCCTGACGTACCGGAAATGTGTTAAGGATGTACATATTTGTTATCGGTGAATAAAATCAGTTTATATCCTGACGTACCGGAAATGTGTTAAGGATGTACATATTTGTTAAATTTACTAAGCAGTCAGAAAGGCGTATTTAGGGCATTTCCAACTGGGGTTTTGTAAACAAAATTGAATGGTATAGTAGTATCTAGCATTTCATAATTTCGCTACATAAGTGGAACAATAAAAAAACATTTTTTAAAATATCTGAAAAAAATAAATATGGCAACACGTTAAAAATAATTTAACTGTCAAACCGTTACAAAAAAATTATAAAAAGTCAATTATACATTTTGGCGATAGTTCCTATACGCTCGATTGTTAATATAGTAAACAACATTTGCAAGAATTGCACATTTTATGTAGTGAGTAAAATTAAATAAAAAGAAAAAAGAGAAACTAAACATAACTGATAAACAAGAAGTATACATACAGATATTGCAACCAAAAATGTAAACAAACCAGCATACAAAAGAAAATTACAAAAACAAAAAATACACAAGGATTAAACGAGAAAACAACAACAACAATTAAATACAACTTAACAACTGTACATACATAAAAAAACAATAATGCTGAAGAAGAAAACAAACAAGAGGGGAAATAACAAAAACAAAAGGGAAATAAGGAACCGGCATTAAAAAAAACAGCAATATTATTGGTTAGTAATCAGGGTTGCCACTCTGTGTAGTGTAATTTCACATTTATACACAGAAAAGTATTATAAATCGGTTGGCATCAATTCTTCAACATATTTATGAAGTTTTCAAAAATATGAAGAAGTGTTTCATAAAAATTTATGACGAATGTTTCATAAATTCTCAAAAACAAAACCTATAAAAAATTCTTAAAAATAAAATTGAAGAAACTTCTTCATAATTATGATAAAACTTCTTCATAATTATTGATTAAACTTCTTCATAAATAAGAAGAAAATTCTGCATTAAATCTACCTAATATTTTTTTTTTTAATTCTCCAGCATATTTAAAAAAGATTTCGTTAATATAAAGGCCAAGTCATCAATTTGCTTTTTTATTAAACATCGTCAACACACATAGATGAAAATTTTTAAGTTTTTGATATTTTTTTTAAGTTTCTGGGGACTCTTTCTATAGAAAACTAATAAATATTTAATAATAAATTAGATTTACTAAAATTAAGCTTTTGTAGAATTGTTCCATTTGGAGCAATGTCAGATTTTTAAGACGTTTGAAAACCCATAGTTTGAGAATTTTTTTATAGAAAAAAACTCAGAAACCTGATTCAAAATTTATTGAAAGTAAACAGTGTATGGTTTAGGGAGAACTTAAAAAATTAAAAATTTAAATGAATTTAAAATTACATGTGTAAATTGTGGTTTAAATTTTTTCGGTGGCAACACTGTTGGTAATGCAGAAAATAACAACAAAACTAGTTGTTTTTTTCATTTATTGTGTACAGTACACAACAAAAATACTATAAAACCAAATACTATAAAAAAACAACAACAAAAAGCCACAATAAATGAATGGCCACCAAAAGAAGAAGACAAAAACATAATATTATTAATAGGAAAAAAAAGAGTACGCGGATGGTATTATGTTAAGCAATAACATTAGAGGTATATTGAGATTTTAAAATATAATAAGAGTTCATAAAATGAGCAGTTGAGAGGAAGCAAATAAAACTCATAATGAAAACATAAAAATGTTATGTTACCCCATTTCACTGTTGTCAACTTTTGTGGGTTATAAAAAGCGCTCGAACCCGCCAAAAATAGAATTTAGCGGTAAAAACGTATTGAAATTATGAGTTTAATCCTGAAAAATCATTTTATTTACGGCTTTAACGGATTTTTTTAGTAAATAAAAAACGTTTTTGAAAAAAAATTTTGATGTATCTTTGAATCAGGGATATACAATTTTAATTTTCTTGAAATTATTTTGTTTTGAAAAATACTTGAGAAAATGTATACAAAACATTAATTTTAAATCAGACGGAAGCATTTAAATGTGTTAAAAAAAAATTCTAAAACTTTGTCCTCAAATGTGCGAGGCTCAAATTTTCAGCATATCGGTTTTACACCAAGTAGTTGGTACAATATTCCGCCCGGGTATCAGCGAATATTCAAAGTTAAATTTTCCTTACCACCCCAACTTGTTGCTGCACAAATATCAACTGAAAAGTGTTAAAATGAACTGATATAAATTAAAACCTGAACAAAAGTGTGCACCAAATGTATTGGAGGAGTATAACGGTACTTTTTTAATCAACTACCTACTTAGTATCCAAACAGTACGATCGTATCAATTTTTCCATCCCTGTTGTACAAGTATGTTGTGCACAAGTATGTTGTTGAATATTCTGGTCTAACCGGGTACTCATTTTTTGCTAGTTGATAACTGGCTGCTGGCCTGTATGCAACTTCTATCTACGTACATGAGGAATTTATACTATATGAACAATAACAACAATAATAAAGAGTTTCAGTATTAAGGAATTTAGTTGTAGTAAAACATGTGGTGTGGTCGTCGTCTTTTGCTCATGATGCCGTCTTTGACTTTTTACGGTCATTAGTATCAAAAACACACACAGGCACATCGCTGGGGCTGCACCAGAAGCAAAACATAAGGCAAAACATTTTTTTTTTTTGTCTCTACAGCTTGTCTTATTTTCTGTGGTCTTCTTTTTACGTTCTTAGAATTTTCAAGACATAAATATACATAAAACATTTCAAAACTGTACCTTTATTTTTTAAAAATTAACACCTGTTTGCTCTTTATAAGAGCTCATCATTAAAGAAAATAAAAATTTTTTAAAGTTTTACCAAACATTTTTATGAAGTTTACAAAATAAATTAAATGACCTTTAAGGTGAGTTATCACTTCAACTTTTTTGTCCATTATTATAACGTTTTTTATTACAAGGTGTTTTTTTTTCTTGAAATGTTTGTTTATAGAGATTATCACCTTCCGCCACAACAAAATATCTTACTTGTGTAGTTGCTTATAGCACCGGGTATTTGTGTCAGACACATAACAGAGTACAGAAAAAAACGCTGCTCTGACGACGCCTTTCTTAACAGCAAATACATTATTTCCAAGAATAGTGAAAAATATCGTTTAAAAAATGTGAATGAAAAAAGAAATACACACATTATACTACTTAAAGCCATCACCCTAAAGAAAAGAGAAAGGAAAGAAATTTTCTTGACAGAATTTATTTAAAAGACCTCTTTAAAATCATTTAAAATTAAATAAAACATTGTTCAATACGCCACGTTCACTGCTTCTATAGCCAATGATGTCAATTGCTTGAAAACAGTCGGACGCTAGACAGGCTTGAAATCGACTGAATTATTTGGTTTTATGAATAAATGTCTAACGTTAGAGACCAAGCATAAGCAATATAAAATTGGTGCCCGGACCTTATTCCAATATCCCGCATTATGATTATGGGCTTTTTTTAATTATGACCGAAAATCCCAACTTCTTATGATATGACATTACTTCTGAAACGGAATTAGCAAATTCAGACAATCGCTGGAACCAAATTCGTGTTTTTGTGATATTTTAAAAACTATATTTTGCTTTTATACTTCAAAAAGTGGTTTTGTTACTGATTTTTTTGCCATTTACAAAAGGTTAAAAATTGACAAAAATATTTTAGCAACAATAGTAAAGTCCTTAATTTTAATATAAACCTACAAAGAAGTTGATAGCATGTTTATGCCTTTCAATAAATATAAAATCGTGATCTTTGATTTTTTTTCCTGCGATTTTCTCAAAAAATAGGATATTAAACTTGGTGGGGGAACCTACCACCATTATCTGAAAAAATACACTCAACGACCTTGCAATTAAAGTTCATTCAACCACAACAGCTCGCGCTGTTTATAGCACTCAAAAATACATATATAGATTATAGATTAGTTCGTTTAACTTATAATTACAAATTATAATTAAGTTAACTCTGCTTTTTCCAACGGGATAGTATTTGACAATTGTCAAGCACATTTGGAATCACCTTTAGTTTTCATACCAAAGAAAAGATGGAAGACCAAACAGCTACATATATGTCATACATACATACATATATGTCTCAACTTATGTTCCGTTAGAACATGAAAAAGAGATTAGAAGGTTACATTAGAGAAACCCACTTGAGTGAAGGGAAATCTACGCTGTGAGTTCAATACGCATTTGGCAACTCTTAAGACTCAGACTGGTGATGGTAAGGAAGGATATTTCACTGTTGATAATAAATTGAACACAGGATGTACTTGCAACCAGTTGGCCTTATCTAAAACCTTTTTTTCTGAAGAAACTATTACCTGTAGTTATTGGGGTCCCCTCACCACTATTTCGATAGGTGTAATGTCCTATTTAATAAATATTAAAATATTTACATGTGGTTTCCACTTTAGACCGTCTACTACATAATATTGGAGATATTTTAAATTTTCGACACTAAATTTTAAGACACTTGCACACATAACTTTTTGTTGGCATCACTGTACAAAGATTCACTAAAATAAGTACATAATAAAATTTTAAAATCAAGTGTAACAAATGGTTTTCGCTGTGCTCAATACTTATAACGGTATGCTGCAATTTCACCTATTGTTATATATTGTTTTTGTTTTTTGTGGAAATATAACAGAGTTGCCATTTATAATAAAATATTTAAAATGGTGTTTGCATAGCAAAACAGTTTAAAATTTAAAATTGACACAAAAACAAAAATGTTGTTTATGACGATTCGTGTCTACGTCCGGCCACCAGCGTCGGGCTTGCACATGTTTAGTTTATATTTTCGCAGGCTGGCTAACTAACGACTTGTGTGTTTTAAGCTTGTGGCTGGCATTTCGACCTAATTTTTTCCAAGAAATTTCAATGATTTACTACTACGTAATTCACATACATGTGAGTAAACATTTGTTTTTATTTCGTACCACACACTTTTTTATTTCTGTTTCTCTTTTTAGTAGAAACAATAAAATAAACAAAATCAAATTGAATGCAAAGTCTATTTAAATATGATCAAGTTATACATGAGGATGATGAGTTTGTTCTTTTTCAAAATAGTTTTACAACAAAAAAAAAGCCGGAAATTGTCATTTAAATATCGTAAATACAAGAAAAACTGTTTTGTCTATTAGTCATTTTACGAGTTCATAGAAATATGTTTTATACAAGTGATAATGATGATGATGGCACAATGATAACCAACTGAGGCATGGTGATTTTGCCAAGGCATATATAATAATTGTAATACGATCATTTTAATTTTTTTAGTAAAATATTTAAAACTGTAGCGACATTGGTTTGATTTATTGATTAAATGGCCCTTTTTAAAACACGTGGAATATTGCTTTAGATTAGTTAAAATTGTCCATAATGTTAATTAGTTATTTCGATAAGACGTTTCTTATAATCAGATGATGCACCTTTAAATATTTTTAAGCACATTCTTTCTGAGATAGCTCAATCTCTCTCAGATATTAACATGTATGGCTTTTTGAATACATCAGACGACCTGCAGTTTACTGCCAAAATCGAATGGAAGCGCTTTTTATTGCAGAAAATACTTTGGAAGGTTTGTTATAATCAGCTGAAATTGGAGAATCTCAGGGAAGTGTTTATTCAAATTGTTTTAATCGAACCCGCTCTGCTGGAAATATTAATATTCGGTTGTATTTTGATATGGACAACAGAACTGAAGATGATGGTTTAATCTCTTGCTTATTTATAATTTTTTACAATCATTTCTCTTCTTTTTTAAGTCATCTTTTAAATAATTAAGGGTCATGGTTTTAATGTTTTTGAAAAAAAGTTTTACTCATGTTTGCTCATTTTGTACTTTTCTTTAAACAAATTTTATATTCAAAACCAATCTAAGTTCATATTTTATTAAAATTAAAAAGTAATGTAAAATGTTTGGCTTCGATTTCAAGAGAACATTGGAAATTTGGCCGGATTTTGGATACGACTTCGGCCGATAAGAGTGAGTTTGGGCACACACGTTTTTTTATCAAACTGCCATTTCGTAGATAATTATCTACGCGAGACCTGATGGAGTTTCTTGCGCAGCGATGGAGATGGTTTATTCAAGAATTTAATGAAAGCAAAATGGCCGTGTGTTTGGCACTTGTGTCAAACCTTATTGGTGTTGGTAACGACTCCTCCGGATTCATATCAAGCTTTGTTAGAAATCCCAACTTAAAATTTTTATACATATATGAGGTCTTCTCCAGTAAGTTTCAGTTAAATGAAGTTTCTGTTCTTTTCTTATATTTTTAAACGACTTTCTCGATCAAACTTCCAATACTTCTTCTATTTTGCAGATGATAACAACATTTGTCAGTTATAACTACGACATGTGGAGGTTGGGAGAAAACGGCAGATTATGAATGACACACTCAACCAGAAAAATCTTTAGAGTGGGGTCGTGCGAATAGGGTGGATTTTAAATCGCTCAAAACACAATGTTGTTTTTGTCATATATGGCCGTTTGGCCTTAATGTCGTCTGTTTATATGGTGGTATATGAAGCAATTGATGCTATTAGCATGAGAATCCAACGTGATGTCCGCTAGAAAAATCATGTTATTCAAGTGTCGAAGGAATTCAAAGGTCTTGGTCTCCTTTACCGGTAGTGGAAAAACTACTTCACTTCTTCTAATCTCCTTACTATTTATACCACATATATTTGCGTTCAGAAGGAATAAAACTCCATAATATGGGAAAATGATTCACTATATAATGGAGATTCAGGACCGTATGCAAAGCAGGGCATCCAGCTCTATTGACTCATTGGATCATCCTAAGAATGTATTACCATCGATATTACCAGTCTTCTCCTAAGATAAGTGAACATGTTTTCGTTCGTTATCTATTAGACCTCCTTCATTTGTGGTCAAAAATTCGTTTATTACGATTTACGATGAACCGGGTTGAATCGCATGTCCTCTTGCCGCGACTAAATTTATATATTGTGCTCCCTCTGTTTACATTCAGTTGTGCACAGCCATTAGGAACATTCTTATCTTCTTCACTGTCTTTTTCTTGTATTGGCCCTTCCATAATTCGAATCTAGCAAATATATTCGTTCTCTGATTAGACAAGGGCATTTGGCAAATATGTATATGCTCCATTAACTCATCATCCTCCAAGCAATACCGGCACAATACAGTAATTTTCATCTTTAATAAGTGGTTGTGCGATATGTAATGCCCTGTGAGTGATCCATGGAGGAGTCTATTCAATTGAAGTGAAGCCCTTCTTCTTTTGATGTTATAAGATAAGAATCTGTTTGAGTGTCTGATTCCATCCTATTGGTTCCAGTTTCTGATAGCCTGGTATCTTATCCAGTTCGTTTTTAAGTCGAAGTACCACACCCGGATTTGGAATAAAGTACCGGAGATGTCTTTACTAATAGTAAAAATGTATAGAAATTTAAATCAAATGTCCACAAACACAACTTCCCCATTGCTCCTCCACATAACCTATTTTCCAGATATCAACACAATACACTGCATAAGGTGTTGGTATCTAGTAAAATAAAAGTAAAAATTGAAAAATCTCAAAGGACATATTTTAGCATTTTGTTGGGAAGAACAATAGTCTGAAATTCATATTTGTCTACGTTGTTTTATCTTATACCATACGGAGTATATCAAATCCTCTTCTTAATAGTTAATGTATAAATTCACTCTGCTCTGTTTCGGTTTATTTCTTTAATTTAGATTACATGATCATTGCACTGTACGGCGAATAACTTTACTTTTGTTAGAAAAACATCTGCCCGGTTCTTAAGAAGCATAAGGTTGATAATTTTACAAAGAAATTCCTCTAGTTAAATTCACTTTAATCAGATGACAAAGACGTTAATACATAAATTTGAAATTTGATATTATGAAAATGACATATGTTTAAAGTGAAAAGTGCGTTACTTCCGGTAATTAATGTAATGTATTAAAACATTTTTTAACAATAAAAATAACTAATATCAAAAAGATGAAAAAGAAGGTTATTGAAACAACCATAATCGAACTGAGAAAAAAATTAAATACCCACATACCACAACAGAGTTGGAAGTAAATAACTAACCTACGCTAATACAACACTACGTACGAAATAGTAAAACAAGAAATATATAAAACAAAAGAAAATCAAAATGTAACTTAAATAACGGCATTGAAATATTTCGTCTAAAAAAAGCGAAACAAAAATTGGCAACACTAATTTATTATCCAAAATGAGAACAGAAACAAAGTGGAAATGAATATATACAGAGAAAACACAAATATGGCAAGAGAATTAAGTTTATTAAACTAAGAGAGACCAAAAGGAATGAGAATGTAAAAAGAATAAAACATTAAAATGGAAATGTTAAGAAGGCATTAACCGCTGCTTTAAAAAAATACGCCAGCCGAGACGTTAACGTTGACATTATTTTTTAATGTTGAGCGAAGATATAATGTAATGAAATAACAACAAAAACATACATGTGTAAGTATACAAATTTCTCACAAAAATACCAACAAAATAGGCTTATTGGTATGTAATGTTGAGGATAGCGGCCAGACAGAATTTTGTGTAAAAAAGAACAAGTACACAAAAAAAAACGAGGAAAAGAGGAGGAAATGAAATAACTAAAAAAGAAGAGCAGCAGACAATATAATTTTTTATTTTTTTCCTTATACTGTGCAGTGTTGCCACTTCTGATGTAATTCCACAAATTGCGACTTGCTGGTGTAATCAATGTGTAATTTAAAGTTTATATAGAGCAATCATCATGTTTTTTTTTTTAATTCATATTCTGAGTACGTACTTTATATTGAAAAAAAAATGATTAAAGATTTGAGACTTTTTTCTACAAAAAAGCATCTTACATTTTAGGGATTTTTCTATTAACCGCTAAATTTCACAATATTTTTACATATCTCGCATATTCTGAGTATTATTTTGTAAAGAAAAAAATCCACAATTAAAAATACTGCTTCTGTCTCCTTTAAATCAGATTTTAATTATCCTTTGACTGTAAGAGGACTTTGTCATGAAAACTCACCTAGAAAATAAAACCCAGATTCTGAGGAATAAAAGCTATTAAAATTTTGAATGAATTAAAAATTACCAGTTGCCTGGTACTGGCCGATACCCTTAAAATACACTAACCGAAATATCGTGACCAAAATAACTAAAGTTACACCTAAAATGCCGTTACCGAAAAAAACCGCAAGTCGTTTACGTTAAAACACCATTACCAAAATACCGTAACTAAAATATCGAAATACATATTTTTGAGGCCCATCAAAATGTAGTTTTAAATTTGTTTTGTGGCAACACTGAGTCTGCGGCATTTTTTTGCGTTATTTTATTATTTGTGTGAAGATGATTTTGAAACGTAAAAGTATTTAGACTTTAGCGTTCTAAACAAAAATGTTTTTGTTCTGTGTGGGTTTTTTGTGTTGATTGAAAAATTTGTTTACAAGGGGGAATAAGGGAAAGACGACAAAAAAATACGAGTATATTGAAAGGCAATAAGCAAAACACGGCAAATGTAGCACTTTTTGTAATAGAATAAGCGCTTATTGGACTGCTTTACAAATTTATGCAAAAGCAAAGCTAAGGTGTGGTAACTTTGTACATACTTTAACAAATAGGTCAATGAAAGCAAAAATTAAACTTTCTAAAAATATCGTATCAGACTTGGAAATTTCTCATTGGTATTGAGATTTAATTGCCATTACTTGAAAGCAAATGCCATTGAAAATTAAACACGAAGTTTTTTATTTGAATAAGTACGAATTCAAATTAAATACTCTATATACCTATGTTTGTAATTGATTTTATTCCTTTGATTTTGTATATATGGAATAGACAATAGAAGTTATTTGCATATTGTAAAGCTACTCGGAAATATAAAATTCAAAAATCCAGAAACAATGGCAATAACCGACTTTAATATTTAGTACAAAAATCGATTCACTTAACCATAAACAAGTAGATATTAGCCTTAGATATTAAACGTATAATAGTAATTGGTATCGGCTTTTTGTATGTTTCGGCTTTGTTAAATGTATTTTATTCGTATCGGTATAACCGAAACGGAAATATCAATACCGGTACGAACTGATATTAAAATTTGCGCTTTCACAGCAAATTATGTGGTGCTGTAAAAAGCACAATATTACCCCCCACTCAAATTAAAAATTGGTAACCCACTCCATATTAGCAATTGATATTTATTTTGAATATTTTATATTTAACAAATGTATAGTTCTTGCTAAAAACGTACAAGTTTTGATTTTGTTAATAATAATGTTTACGAAAACACTTTATTAGTTGAACGGCTCCTAATTACTTGACAACGGTTTTTTTGGTGTGCAAACACGTGTTAAACCATGGTTATTGGTTTTTGCAACATTTACCTAACCTCGAGCTAAGGTAGATGTGTAGTGAGCGATAGCTTGTAAATGCAACCAACGAGCATAGAATTAAGAGCCTGCAAGACACTGAACCCCCACCGAAAATTTTAATATATTTAACAGTAGTTGTCTTATTATTATCGTTAAATTTTAATATAGTATTTTTTTAGAGGTGTATAACTTTTTTAAAATAAATTGACAATTGAAAATATATTTAATGGCGATTATTTAAATACTTAAGTCTCACCATTAAATTTAATTCTCCTATATAAACAAATTTATAAGTAATTTTTTAGACTGTAAATGGAAAATCATTAGTATGTTCTTATGAGTTTTACTTTAAATAAAAGTTATACACCTCTAAAAAAAACCCTTTTGCTTTGTTACATTGTTTAAATAGCAACAAAAAAGAAATTAATCTAAAATGTGTTAACATTGATTAAAAATTTTTCTTTGGTGCACGAACAGACCCAGTAAAATGACATGAGCGAAGTACAAGGAGCCTTATGCAACAGAAAATTTGCTAGAAACATACCACTATGGTGGTGTTTCCAGATCACGTTTTGCTTCAGACGACCGCAAATACAACAACAAAATACTTGCAATACAAAATACATGTTCTCGCGACGAACGTTTTATAGAAACACCATGTATATGTTGTTAAGATGGGATCGACAAGGATAGAGGCAAGTACATTGCACTCACGACTAAAACTTCTCCATTGTACCATTCCACAAAATGTTAGTGACGTTATTTTCACACACATCATCGTAATCTGTAAACGAACGCTTTTTGTTACCATCAGTTATTTTTTACTTTGCAACAGTTGGCACCACTACTCAAATTTTAAGGACAGACACAAGTAAACAGTAACAACAACAATAACTAAACGCAGACAGAGCAAATGCAGACGTCGGGGCGTAATTTACGACCATGTTGAAAAAAAAAATATTTTCTGTAGAAAATGTTCAAGTTGTTGTTTTAGAGGAAGTGCGGTAAAAAGACACAGAATAGTAAAGGACGTATAAAATACACTCATAAAAAGGAAATAAAAATATTTTATATGTGTATGTGTGTATACATCACATTGTTGTTGTTTTAAGTATATAGAAAAAGGAATATTAGAAAAAAGATATATAAATTCAAAGATGGAGCAGATATATATAATCAATTTCTTGTATTTTTCTTAAAATTAAAACTTCAGACTTACATTATATATGATTTTACTATATAAATTTTTGTTTAGAGTTCATATGCTTTCACTTAAAACTTTCACAAATACTTGTAATTTTTTTCTTTCTTTTTATTAGAAAATTTTAAAAAATTGTACGTATGTATTTATATATATATATTTTTATTACTTCCATGAAAATTTATTATTGCAATTGCGTAGTTTCTTTATTAACATAATAATGTCAATTTTGTATTAAATAATTGTGTAGCACTTTAATTTTGTGTTATAAAGTTTTTTGTGTTATAACATTTTTCAGTTTATTTTTTAAGATTTTTTTTTAACCCTCTATTAAAAATCATCAAATTTAATGTATATATAAAAGAAAACAACAAAAAAAACTATATAGAAAACCAACAACACGATGATACAACAATGACTTTATCACCAAACGACGTGCAGATGTATCGAGCGTTCGATTCAAACGAATTTTCATACAAGTAAAACATTTAAAACCAACCAATTTGTACTCTAAAAGCATTTTTATGTTTCAATTCTTAGTTATTTCGTTGATATATACAATTTCAGTTTTCATGCTCCCTCTTAAATTCTTTCTCTGTTTACTCTCAATTACCCCTTAAATGGAGTTGCCACATGATTTGTACTAAGTCGTTTTCTCTTCTTTTCTCTGTGCATTATTCTCAACAGTTCATTGTACTAAAATCTACTCCAAAGTAAATTTACTTTGCTGCTTTTGTTAGCAGCAAAGTAATTGGAATTTTTCCCCATTAATAATAAAGTTTCCCCTCTTTTGACTTGCGTGTGTGCGTTTGTGTACTGCAGTATGTGTGTTAAAATAAAGTCTTAAAATTAAATAAAAACGCACTTGTGCCCTTAAGAATATGTGCAAAAATACAACATATTTTAAGTAATAACACATATATAATGTCCTCTTACCACCCTGATTTGCAAAAAAAAAATATATATAAAAAGAAAAGCCAATTTTAACACATAAATATATTAGCAAGGAATATAGTATATTTTTTTTGTATACATATGGTCAAGGACACGCCCAATTATATATTAAGTATTGACAAAAAAGTGTTGAATCTTTTAATCAGGACTTTATACTTAAGACATTAAATAACTGTAAATATTTAACTTGAATGAAAAGAAATTGAAATTGGTTACTCTACTGTAAAGTTTATTGTACTTAAGGTTCAATTTGACGTGCCATAACATATCAACATAGCCGTAACAATATCGATAACTATAACCATATTTCAGTCGATTAGTGGTTCCATAACAATTAAAAATAAAAACACAAATAAAATATATCTTAATATACAGACGTGTTCGAAAAAATAAGAACAGGCGAAGTGATGATAGAGATCGTTCCAACAAGTTTTAAAAGTAAGATTTAAAAATATCGCGTTTAATAAATTTGATTGTATACATTCAAAGCTTTTTAAAAATACAAAATCACCTATTTTTTTTTTGTGCTGGCAATAATTTTGAACTTCGAAAATGAGAAGAAGAAAGCATATCTCTACCGAACAGCGGAAATTAATAAAAAAAAAATTGCTCAGCGAAGGCAAAACGTATGCTTTCATTAGGGGAATAATTGGCGTTTCGATCGGAATAATAACAAATGCACGAAACTGGTCACCAAAGATCGAAAGTCGGGATAGACGTAGGAAAAGCAGCAAAAGGCAGGATAATGGGATAACAGGGATCGTTAAAAAGCACCCCTTTATAACAGCTACTCAGATTAGGAATGAATTAGACCTAACAGTTGCTACATCAATAAGGAAACTGTTGATTGCTGTCAATTTTTCAGGAAGATGTAAAAGAAAAGTTCCTTTGTTGACATAAAATTCATGTAAAGAAGAGACTTCAGTTTGCCAGAAAGTATATCGATGAACCTGATACTATTTGGCTTAATATATTATGGACCGATGAAACAAAGGTAGTCCAATTCGACCACGGCAAAGATAAACAATACGTTAGATGTCCTCAACAATTCAATGAAAAGTACACCACCAAAACCATTAAGTTGGGAAAATGGATGCCACCTACTACGTCAACAATATTTTGGAAGCTGTAATGTTGCCTTACGCTGAAGAGGACAAGCAAGACAACGATCCAAATCATACCTCAAAGAAAGCAAAGCGGTGGTTTCAAGATCGTTATATCCATGTTATGGGTTGGCCGGCACAATCGCCGGACATTAATCCAATATAACATCTTTGGATGGATGTTAAAAAAGGTGTAAGGCCCAAAAATATGGAAGAACTTTGGCATGCAGCGAAGAATATATGGGAAAATATTCCACTCTCCAGATGCCGCACATTGATAGCTTATTTATAACCAAATAATTGTAATCCGTAAATTTAATAAACATTAAAATTAAAAAAAAAAAACATTTTTCCTCTTTGTTCTTATTTTTTCGAACAGCAGATTTTGCATTTAGTTCAACGTTATTGCCAGAACAAAAAAAATTAGTTGAGTTTGACCAGAATTATTTGTATTTTTAAAAAGCTTTAAATGTGAACGATGAAAATAATTGAAGGCGATATTTTTAAATCTTACTCTTGAAACTTGTTGGAACGATCTCTATCTTCACTTCGCCTGTTCTTATTATTTCGAACACGTCTGTATATAAAATATAAATATATAAAATATGTATATATAAGATCCATTAAAAATAAAAACAGAATAGGAAAACAATAAGTAATAAAAACAACAATCAGCTGTATGGTATGGTTATGGCAGAAAACCAAAATTCAAGAGGTATCTATGGTTAATGTTATAGCAATGGCGTTATGACATGTCACCAATAATCGATTGCATTGTTGTCCATAAGATTGATTCGAACAGCTGTTCGATCTGATTGAACCTTTAGTAGGGCACCTAAACTATTGAGTTACCGGTAACGCTTTTATAAGATTGTTTAAGTAACGGTGTTATTTAAGAGAAGCTACTCTCAGGAAGCTCATCCTATGTATTTATGAAATGCGGCGAAGGATGAAAAATAATGGTGTTTCAATAATTTCGGTAACGGTATTTTAAGAGCAACTGTATTTCGGTTTCTTCAGTGCATACCGTAACACAGGCCGAAAAATTGTATGAATTTTTTCAACCAAGAATCAGACTATACTCTCCCCAGGTTTTCGAGATATTCTAACTTAAAAGTGCAAAAAACACGTTTTTGTGTACATAAGAGGTCCTGTAACTTCCAAAACATTTTCTTTTTTCGCTAAGGTATCTAAAGTTCTACTACTCCCCTACAAATAAATTTTGAATTTTTAAAAATTCTTCGCTCCGTGTTCGCCATTTCAACAGACAGACGGATATCAGTTTGTCATTCCGTTAATGTTTTTGCGCTTGTATTAAACGTCAAGCAATGATCAAACTACTAGCGTTGCCAACCACAATTACGATTTATCGACATATTCAGGGTTGTATTCGACGAAGTCAATAAAAAAAAGTCTCCACAATTTATAAGATTTCGTTTTGATTTCAGCGAAATCTAGCTTTAAATGGGATTTCATTTTGTATGGGAAATCTGTTTGAAATCCCAAAATTTTATTAGATTTCCGTCGAATTCTACTTTCAAGTTAATTTCGACCATAGTGTAAATTCGCTATTACATTTAATTGAATTTTTTTCCTACATTTTAAGAGGATTTAAACACTTCCCAACAAAAATAAATGGAAGTGATTCTTAAAGGATCAAATTTTTATTGATTCCAATGTATCAAACAGCTCTGATTTTCCTCTTCTAAAGCAGTTCTTTTTCACAATTTTAAAAAATATGATTTCGAATGAAATTAACTCTTTTTCAAATCTGTGATGGTTAACTTGTTTTAAAAACAAACAAGGTTAAACATTAACCACAGATATTTCCATATAAATTTGACATCTATAACAATGCTTAATTACTAAACTTTGGATATTTTGTTTCTAAAAATCATAATAATCAATACAAAAAGTAAAAAATGTATTGTAGTAAAAATTGCAAAAATTACGAATAAATTAATTTAATAATTACTGAATGTTCCGTTATAATTCAACCAAGAGTCAAACTCAAACTTTAAATGGGAAATAACAACTGACACATTTAGTTGAATTTCCAGATAGCAGCTAAAGGGTTAAGATTCGATAACTAAATCTAAGCAACAAATTCAAAAATTATTTGGAAACCTCAAAAGATCTCATTTTTCACAAAACCATTAGAACTGCTTTAGATGCAATGCAAAAGGATACTAAAAGAAAACTTCCACCCTAAGACACCCCTATATAAAAATTATTGGTTCTGATTCAAATTTTCATAACACCGGGTGCTGGGTTCTTACGATGTTTAAGACCATTGAACGAGCCTTAATTTTTTGAAAAGTTTAATTCTTTTAAACGTTTAACCAAGTGGTAATAAAGGTTGAAAAAAACTTTAAAACTGGGCCTTGGTATTTCAAATCATATGAACGATATTGTAGTATGCTCTTACTAGGATTTCGATTTTCAATTTTTCTTAAGTAAATAATTTTCCTACAAGATTTTTTACTTAAGTTTTAAGCAAAAATTCGTACCGAGATGTAACTTGCTATACCGGCCAATAGGCCGGGTAAGTTCTACAAAAAAAAAACATGTACACAGAATAAAATTACAAAATTATGTTTGTAATCTTGATCATCTTCCATAGAACATTTTTGTAAATACAAAAAATATTTTTTAAAAAGGCACCAACAATGGAATTTATAAATACAAAAACCTTTTTGACAATTTTTATTTTCAAAGAATTTTAATAGAAAAATAACAATTTACAAACAGTTCAAACAAAAAAATGTTAGAAATCAAATTTTAACAAATATTTTTAATTACTTAAAGTTTTGTGATACTTTTTTCTGTGTATTTAATATTACATATCCCTAAAGCTATGTAATTTGTTTGTTGGCAACACTAATGCAAATACGAAAAAAGGAAAGAGTATAATTTAACAGGGGTGAAGCGAATTGTCTAGTCTTATTATTTTTTGCTTTTGTAATTTTATTTTCAGCATTAGGCTAAAAAATTGATTTTAAATCATTGAATTGTAATTTGTTTTCTTAAGTCATTAAGCGGAAATTATTTTTTTAAAATCACTGGAGTGATATTTTCCGTTCTTATTGAAAGGGTGATAATTAAAGAATATTTTTTTTTTGTTCAATTTATAAAAATTAAAAGTGTAAGAATGAATGAATTAATTCATTTGATTTGATAAAATGAACTTTTAAAATTTAATAAATTCCTAAAAAATAATTAAAATTGTATGCGTTCAATTAAATGAACTCAATTAATGAATTAAAAAATGAATTGGTTCCTCATACATACATATAAATTGAATTTTATTTATGTGGAATTCATCCAAAAAAGAATTATTTCTTTTTAGAGATCTGCTTGCAATAAAATATAGGAAATTTGTTAAAATATTCCTTTCATTAAAAATAATTGAATTGAGGTCATCTGCAACTTTTCTTAGTCAATGGTATTATTTTATGGGTGCCTTCTATTTTTACCACATTTACTCATTGACTATTAAATAGTTGCAAATGTAACATAAGAAACAAACAAAAATTAGCATAAATTTTTAGCAATTAAAAACTTTAAGTCGTGAATTGCATACATTCTAGTACATACTACAATATGCAAAAAAAAAGTCGAAGCAACTGTTGTTACTTGCTAACTGCATGGATGTTGTTTGGTACTCAGGAAGTTAATGTGCATAATAGAAGAGGGCGTTTTACATACCATCATGTAAACCAACAGCAACACACTATAACAGCAATACAAATCCAAAAAAAAAAAATCGACAGTAAGTAATATTTAATGCAATAATGTAATGTAGTTAAAAAACAACAACACCAACAACAACGTCAGTACAGAAAAACGAGATCAACAACGCCAACACGTCATTGACATATTGCCACAGTATAACAATTGCAACAACAAAAGCTCTATATCGAAAAACCCACAAAAAGAAAAAAAACAAAACATAGTATGTGTACCAACCGTTAGGGGGAGTGAGAAGTAAAATGTTGATATTTTAAATGAATGAAAACATTGTGTTGTATGTATAAAAATAATAATACAACATTTATGATGAGTATAGTAACGGTATAAATGGATGAATACTTCAAAACATGCAAAATACAATGCATACACACAACAAAACACCAGTGTTGATAAAGATGTAACAAAAAATGCATCTTATTCCCCATTGCTACATTTTAAATTACATTGCTTAACAATCAATAAAATTTTACCACTTAAGCCCAATTCCTAAAGCAACTTTTTATGAGGGGTAGGTCTGAATTTCATCCAATTTGCGATCTGTAGTTTGATTACAAGGATTAAATTAGTGTTTCCAGTTCGGTAAATCGATTAACCGATTCGTTGATTAATCGCCTCTATTTCGGTTAATAGGTTGATTAACCGGTTAAACTTTTTATATGGTTTTTTCTGTTATTATTTCTAAAACTTCCTAATTTCTGTAACTTTGGCTAAGAATATAGCAAGAAAAGCTTAAAAATACACATTAACTTTTAGTTATAATCAAATTCTTTTAAAATCAAGTGAAGGAGATTCTTAAGGATCAGATAACTTTTCTTAACCAATTCAAAGCAAATGCTGTAGCCAACACAGCATTAGGAAATACAATAGAAAATTTTTAATTTTTGTTCTAATTCCTTAAAAAATTCTAATTAATGTAATTAAGGTATATTAACTATGTAGAAATTCCGTCAGAAAACTTCTTTTGAAATCGGCTCCCAACCAAATTTATTCTAAAACAAATTCCATGGAATTTGAACCCGTTTACCTAAACTTAAATGTAAGATGTAACCAGCTTCAGCAGTGGTTCTAGGAATACTTGGTTACTTTTTAAATAATTTCCAACAAAAATTATCGGTGTTAAAACCGACAGAAAAACAGACCATAAAGGGCAACAAGTTGTTCAACTAGTCGTTCTAAGAAACAAAAAATGTTCCTTAAATTATTGATCCAGGTTCTGAAAAAAAATTCGCTGTCAAAAATGCTCATATTCTGAAGATTTTACACCCTTAGAATATATTTTAAAAGCTATAGGCAGACATTCAACAAAAAATGTATATTTTGTTCCAATCAATCAGTCACGTGGCTAAGTATTATTTTTTTTTTCGACCCTGCCGGTTTAACGGTTAGAGCATTTTTCGAAAAATTACGAAAAATATTTAATCGGTTATTCGGGTCGATTAATAGCAAAAGTTAGCGATTTAAAGATTAACCGTTTAATGCAAACTAAATGTATTTATTTTATAAATAACAAAACGATGAGATGCTTTTTTGTGAAATATCAAGTTAATTCTACTGCATTGGTTTCTAAAGAGTTTGTTTATGATTTTCGAAGCATCCTGAGAATTTTTAAGGAATCATGCATTAGAATCTTGGTGGTTTTTGGGAGGAATCTGAGGAATCTTTTGTCAGACATGTTCAGTGGAAGTAAACCCTTAAGCCTTAGACAGATAAACACAGTGCCGACAGTGCTTTGCCGAAGTAAAACATTTTGTCGATAAAGCTCATATTTTATTTTCTTTATTTGTCACTGTCGAGAAATTAGAACATTTTTAAAAGAACAATAGCTGCATTCAAAAAGTCGATCTAAGAAAATTTTCCAAGATTTACAAAAATCAGTAATGCTTTTAAATACTCGTATTATATAGGAGGAGCCCCTACCTAGTATATTGTTCAAATAAGAGAATTCTTAAATACTTTTTACGAAACAACTTTTTTCTACAAAGGTTTTTCAACTTTTCAATTTTTTTATTTTTTTTTTTTTTTTTTTTTTGATAAATCAATAGTTACAAAATTCTATGTAATTTAATTTGTAATTTTTAATGAAACTTTTTAAGAAACTAAAATTTTCGAATGCAAGCAATTTTCTATTATTATTTTAAAACATAAGTAACGTCATAGTGCTTGTTTGAAAAATACCTAGCCACGTGTTGGATTGTTAAGAAGCAGAATAAATTTTTTCATGTTCTAAGTTTGAAATAGCTTTAGAATCGGATTTTTTGAAAGTCAATATTTTTCATAATCTAGAGCATTAATTTAACAGCTAAATTTTCTGTTTCAATGAACGACTTGTAGAAGAACTTCTTGTCCTTTGTATTATGTTTTTCTGTCTTTTTTAACACCGATGATATTTGTTTTAAATGATTTCAAAAATCTGTTTTATTGCCCCTAGAACCACTTCTACAACTAGTTACTTCTTAGCCATATCTTATGTAAATAGTTTCGGGTCCCATAGAATTGGTTCCAGTGGCATATGCTGTAGAATTAGACAATTATATGACATTGTTTTAACACAAATTCAACCTTGTAGTGATAAAAATAAAAATTGTCTGTCATATATACTGCAGCCTATATAGAAGGGTACGTTCGTAAATGCAGAAAATTTGTGCATCACTGCCAATTTTTGTTGCTGATGCGTGATCATCTGTTGCAGATGCTTTGCTACTGCTCAACAACTGCACAGTCTGCTTTTTAGAACGTTTTGCAAAAGATATAATTATGTTCACCGCAATAACATTGACAACTTTTTGTTAACTTATAACAAAAATAGAATTAATTGAAAGATGAAACGACTTTTGATTATGAAAAATCAATTAAAATGAAAAGGAAGACTAATTTTGCACTATTGCATCAGACACTTTAATGATGCCATAGTTGCAAAAATTTGCGCCAGCACTGTCAACTGTTTGCATAAAAAAACGTTTGACGTGAATCAGTGCTGCCAAGTGATGCTTTTTTGAACGTTTTACTTTTATTATGCTGCAGTGATGCGCAACTACTGCATTTACGAACGTACCCGAACTTGTCTTTTGTTGCCTCAAAAAGTTATCTAATCCTTAAAAATCTCTTTCATTCGATTTTAAAAGAATTTCATTACATTTTAGTTACGTTTTTTCCTCAGATTTTCTTTTTAAATTTAAATTATTTAAATTATTTGTTTCGACGTTAAACGAAATAGAAGTGAATAATCGAGAAATCGGTTAATTGATTAACCGATTTGGAAACACTACTTGTGTATAGTATTTTAACAAGGTAAACAGAAAAACAATTTTTCCCATTTTAATTGCGATTTATTCAAAACTGTAAGGCGGTGGAAAATTTTTTAAAACAGATTCGTAATCAAACAGCAGCGATTTTTTTTTTATTTTACAGAAGTGTTTCTTATTAAATTTCGAGTATTTTGCATAAGATTTTTAAGTTGTTTTTTTTAAGGCCATATACAACAACTTTTCAAAAGACGTTGACTTTTAAAATGTATCAAACAAAAGAAGTTTTTTTTTTTACTACAATTATCATCCCTAACACACACTCTCTGTTTTTGCACTTTGTTGCAAGTTGTCTGTGTGTGTTTAAAAGGAAATGCATTGGAATGCATGGTAAAATATAATGAAAAACATAAAATCCCAGAGACATTTTTTTTGTATTCGTTTGTATTAAAAGTATAAAAAGAAAATATGTCATGTTTAAGAACGGAAGTAGTACTTTATGAATTATTTGTATTGTTGTAGATTTATTAGTTATTATGAGTGTCGTTGTTGTTATTGTTGTGGCTGGCTGTTTGTGTCTCAAACAAACGTATTTTGCATAAATTTTTGCAAATATACAGTGATCTATGCAAGTCTTATCTATTTAGAATATTTTTAAATTTTATTATTTTTACAACAGCATTTTATTATATTTAATTTTAATTTTTCTTTTTGCTAAAAGAACAATAAAATGTTTTGCTTTATTTTTCAGTTTTATCGATATTATTATTAGTTTTCTTGTTTACGCTTAACATCAAGGCAAAAAGTGATACAAAATTTTTATATACAATTCGATGATTACCCGTACATTTCAAAAATTAAATTTTAATTCTTTCTTTAATCCTCCAAACAAGTATTAAATCACAATTTTATCCATAAAATTATTTAGTAATTCCAGTTCTTTGTTCTCATTACTAATATCCAAATAATAAGCAGTAGCATTAGGATCTACTTTATATAATTCGGTGTCAAAAACTTTTCCTCAAAGCTCTTTATTTTAATTAGGCGATGTCATTTTTGTTAGTTATAAAATTAAAAAAATAAAAGTATTTAGCAGAATAATATAGAACGAGTAAAAAATTTCGCGAATTATAAACAATTTAAAAACTATAATACGCAGCAATCAAAAAAGAAATTCAAATTGTATTGGTTTATTTTTAGACACAGAATTATTGCTGTTGATTGAATTAGTTATCTTTAATGGTCTGTTAAATGTGCCGCATTTTTTTGCGACACTGTACTTTCATTGTGTTTTTTTTTTTTGTTTTGTCGTTTGTATCATATAAAGACAATTTCCGATTTTAATTAAAACATTAAATTTTGCCATATTAGATCAAATTCTCTTAACTACTTTACCTACCTTTTCCCAGTTTCCTTATCCTTAAACAAATTTCCTTATCTTTTAAATCGAAATATTTATAAAGATAGTATGGATGTTAAATATTGTTCCAATACTGCCTGAGACAAAGTGGAACCCATTTCGATGGCTAATGAGTAAGCTGTGTCACCATTTTCATTTGCTGTCGACATATCGGGATCTTTGGATAAAAGTTCATTACAAGTATGTGGATGATTTCCAGCTGCAGCATACATTAGAGCAGAATTGCCCACAACATCCATGTGCCTATAATCAGCACCCTTATCCAATAATAATCTGACAACTTCATGATGTCCTCCGGAAGCAGCCAACAATAAGGGTGTTACCATTTCTGGTGCTTCTTCATTAATATTTGCTCCAGCTTCTATCAAACATTGCGCCGTTGCAAATTGGCCATAATAACAAGCCCAGTGTAGAGCAGTAAACCCAAAACTATCTTTAAAGTCTATATTATCGGATTTCTGTTGAAATATCTGTTCCTCGGTTACTTCACCTTGACCTGCTCTTTCATGAAATGATAATTTCACCTCTACTGGGCAAAATGTAGCTTCTGTATTCCCTCTTTGTAAATTGGTTAGCACCGTTGCTTGGGGTCTATAGGGTAAAAAGGCAGATTTATGTTTACCTGGCGCCGAAACTGAGTTTGGATCATGTAAAAAGCTAGAGGAATTTAGAGAATTTGGTGTAGATAAGGGTGTAGATGTTGTGGTGGGTGATGGCGTATCGGTATGTCTTTGAGTTTCTTCACTGGCAGGCGATGTGTTAGAAATCATTTTTATACTGGAATTCAGTGGTAATAACATTAATTTTGTATATTTATCTTAATATGATTTAAATAACAAAATGATTTTATTTTTACGGGAATGAAAATTAAAGTGAAGAAATCCTTTCAGAGATAGAATATATTTTAAATGGTTTTTGAATTAATGGATTTTGAATTAAATTTTTTTTTTTCATATTTAGGAAAATAATGGGTTTGGCAACCAATATTCTTCTAAAAAGTATCAGATTTAATAAAAAAAAAAACATTACATTTTGGGTCCCGGAATTTTAAATTTTTTACATACAAAAAAATTCTAGAAACCGATTTACAAAAAATAAAATCTTTGAAACGTGAAGAAATTAATCTCAAAGTTTAAGGACCTGTATAAAAAATATACTTAATTATATAACCTCGCAGGAAAGGGGGTTTTGATGAATATCCTAAACCACTAAAATTAGATCCACGAAAGTTGTCGCGTATCTTGAATTAAAGTCCTCTGCCCAGATTATATAAGACGATTATAGTTTATCGTCCACTTTCGAAGTAAAAAATCTACCATATTAATTACAAATTTTGAACTCTTGTTACAAATTTGGTAAAAGAAAGTAATTTTCAAACTGATAGTTCAACAGTTTGTAAGTACCATCTTAAAACGATAAAATTTCAACTTCGAAAGTGGACGATAATCGTCGCTCGATTTATAGAATCTGGGCACTGAAAATTTTCCTGTTGGTAAGGTCTTAATTGGAATTTGGAGTCAAAGTATTAATATAACTGCAAACAAAAAATTGGTAGTTTCGAAGCTGTAAACGCAAAAAAATCTAACTAGAAATTCTCTAAGGGCAGTGCTACACGTTCAATATATATCGTGATATTTTGATCGCGATCCATTTAATGGATTGATGGATTGCGCGTGTATGCTACACGTTAATTATTACATTATTTTTTTGCTACCGATTCTACCGGCAGCACACACTCGATTTCACTATCTTGTGACATTAATTTTTTACTTTTTTATTTTTTGTTTGCACCTCGTATTTTATTTTATTTGTTTTTTCTTTATTCTTTCACTTTTTACTAACGTATCGTGAATTGATATCCAAGGTACGATACACGTTCAATATTTATCGCGTGATCCACGATCTGAATTTCAGAATATAACACTTTCAATAAATATCGGAATACTTGATCGCCGTCAATATATATTGAACGAGTAGCACGCACGCCCTATAAGAAAGCAACAGTGGGGAATTACCAGTGCTGCCATACTTAAAATAAATTTAAATATTAAAAATGTGACGCATAGTTTAGGGAGCTATAGCATTTTTGTTGTGCACTAATTTATACCAATCTCTTAAAATTAATAACCATGAAATAATTTTAGAATGAATTTATAAATAAAAATAAATTAATCTGCCAATGTTGAAATTTCAGTTCAAAAATCAACCATACACCATACATAATTTCATATCATGCAAAACAACTTACCGGCTATCATCGTTGACTAATGGTGGGTTTGCCGGCGAAGAAGACATGATATTGTTTTTTTTTTTTTTTTTTTTCTTTGACGCACTACAGTTTTATGTGCTAATTTAGTATGTATGGATATTTATTTCCTCCACTAAAAGATACAGAAACAAATCCACTACTTCTCTCTCACTCTTGGTGTATATATTAAAACTCACGAAGTAACTCCACCAATTTTCCCAAACAAGAAAGAAGGGGGACAAAGTTTGGCTCGACGTCGGCGACTGCTACAACTTCACCTGCAACATACACGCGACACAATACAATATATAAACATACATTCATCCATTCAAACAAATAAAATTAAGAATTAAAGCAAAATGTGAATGAACTGAAAACGAATGGATGGCAAGGCAAAAGAATAAAATTACTATAGAAAAAAAAAAATAGCGCACAAACAAAAAACATACGGCGATGAGAGTAAATCATTGAATGTGAGGGGTGCCAGATGTACAAGACTTTTTCTCTTGTAAGGCTAATAATGCAAAATGACTGTTGACGATTTTTTGTTTAGCCCAGTATAATAGTTCATAAAGCACAGTAAATTGTTTTGCCCGTTAAGCATAGAAAATTGTTTTTTCCGTGTAAAAAATTTACTGTAACTCTAAATGGTTCAAATCGAAACTCATTACCTTTTTCTCTATTACCAAAATAAACGATAGAATTGCTTATAAACAAGTGTCCAGATTCTATAAAACGCTTATCGTTTATCGTCCACTTTTGAAATTAAATATCAACCACAATATATAAAAATTTTAAACATTTGTTGCAAATTTGGTAAAGGACAGTAATGTTGCTAATGCAACAAAACAAAAACATGTGCCAATTTATTAACAACAACAAAAGAGCAAATAAATTTAAATACATAAATCTTTTAATGGGAAGCCCGCTCTTCAGCTGTATTATGGATTCTAATTGATTTGGAATTGATTCCACAATAATAAGAATAATTTTTTCTCATACCTTTAATTGTTATTGTTTCATAACATTTAAATCTAGAAATTTTGGTAGATTGAGTTAAATAACTCTTGGATTATAGAGCAGTCATTCTCTTACAATTCCAGCAGTGTGTTTAAGATCATTGTTGTTTCAGAACGAAATATCTTTCATTAGCTAGCTGTAAGCGAAAGTCAATCAAAATGGATTCTTTCTCGCAATTCTACCATTTTATCCAGCTCTACCTATAAACTACTATCAATTTTAAGATGTTGATCCACCCTGAGTTTAGGTGCATTCAGCCTTGGGATATTTCTAGATTTGTAAACAATCCACTGCTCATCTCTGTTGGAAAATAAGTTCTTTTTTCTAATTCTGTTTTCATTATTATAATTTTTATTGTTGAGCGAGATTTGTCCACTATTAGCGCTATTTCCCTTTGACTTTTAGCATTAATCCAAATTTTTGCATCTCAGTCGGACTCATTTTCCAAAACTCTTTTGAAATTAACAGAAAAACAACTTAACGACTAAATAACTTTAATTCACTTGAAAATGAATTTCATCAAAATCTTGGAGAATTGCCGTTACTTGTGCCAGATTTGTTGAGTGGATCATTTTCACTGATGGTTAATTATCTTTACAAGCATTGTCCATATTTGTTATTTGTATTATACGATGTGTATAGTAAACTCTAAAATAAATATACTTTAATCTTAATAATCATTTATAGAAATTTTATACCGGCATTTCCTTTTGTTCAATGATAATTTTAAGTTAAATCTCAGTGTTAGTGTTTAATATATATTTTAATCTTATGTATCATCCCATTACCCCAACATTACAAAAATGTTCAGTTTGCATGATACGCATTGTTAAAAAAAGTAACCAGTCAGAATCTGACAGTGGTATCAAAAAAATCAAATACTGACAAACTACTCAGTGGTTTTGTTGTTGGGATGCTTTATCAGTTAAAAAAATCGTACTTGCTTTACAAACATTTAAACAAATTAATGTACTGGCAGAGCCTTGATTTTAAAAAATTTATAAAGCTTTGTTCGAGTTTCGAGTTTGGTTGGAGGCGTTTTTTTTATAAGCGATTTTTTGTCTTCCCAACGATGGCAATAGTTAATTAAAAATCTATTTTAGACAAATCTATTTTTGGTTTTGCCAACGTTAAAAATTTTATTTCAACAGTCGGTGTTTTTGTCAATAATGTTATCATTTTAGCATTGAGAAAGCCCTTTTTGCCAGCACTTGCACCACCTATTAGAGTATAACCAGCACTTTACCATTGGTATTTTTCTGATGGGGAATATTTTAATCAAACACAATGTAAATGTATTGCATTTATGGAATAATTTTAAATAAAATTCGGTTGTTCATTTCTATTTCCATATATTGTTATGACGATTATTTAGAACATATTTGACGATTTTTGGTTAAAAATTCTGGCATCACTGATCGATTAAGAAGAAAAAATATAGAAACTACGGCACGCAAAAATAACAGGAGTGGCGTTTATGTTGTATATAGTAAAAAATAAAAAGAACAAAGAAATGCTGGATTTTTTTTTTAATAATTTTTGTAGTTTTTTTACTACGCCTTTTTGGAGAATACAGTTTTATGTAAACAATTACAGAAAAAAATGGCCGCCTTAACATGCATACACTAAACCGATAAAATAAAAAATGTGTTTGCCAAAAGGGCGGCGAAATTTTTCCACACAGCAAAGCACTTGCAAGCACATTCATTAACACTTTTTTTCACTTACCTTTATTTTTATTTCCTAAATTGATTTATTTAATTCAGGTGTATATAAATTTATAACTTTTTCATAAATTTGCGCAGCTTAAAATCCAAAATTTATTTTTGCGCGTATATAGGAAACTCGTGAAGAGGAGAATTGGAACTTTTCTGCACATATCAGTATCACCATATCAGTGATACTAAATTACCCGCGCTAGCAGACAAAATGTCCAGAAAAAAACCTTTATTCCCATTACTTCATTTCAAATAAACAATATGTATTAGTTTCTTTATCCATTCGATTTATGATTTTAATTTAAAAATTCAATTAGTTTTTTACAATTGTTAGTGAAATTTTGCTATAAATAATTTCTATACTTAACAAAAGATTATCTTCATGTCAACCATTACCCAGGCTCTATCCACGATTTGGGTAATTAGCCGAGATTTGGCAACACTGGAACATAAAAAAATGTGAAGAATTTCTTAAACCCACCTCTTCCTCGTTTTTGCGGTATAGTGAAAGTACTGTATAAATAAAATTTTGCTTATCTTGCGGTGAATAAGGTAAAATGTTGCTGAAGCACAGTGTTGCTTTTTCATCTTGGGAATTTTTTTAACAGTGGACTATAATTTTTAAACAAACATTGAATAATTAAGTATTATTACAAAAATGTTTATAAATCAAGGAACATATAGATTAAAGGCAACCAGGTTATTTTCTTAAATACTGAACTGGGACTTAGCAAGTTTTGACGTTAATTCTTTAAGTTATATAATTAAATTTTACGCTCAAAAATCTCAGCAATTTCTATTTGCCGATATTTTGTTTAAGAATGGAGAACACATATTTATGTTAACTCATATTTTGAAAAATTTCAAGGAAGAAGGTTCTTCTATGATTACTTGTAAAGTGAAAAAATTGTTAAATTTTTTTATTTTTTCCTTATGATTTGTTAATGCTTATTCTTTTAAATTTTTGTTTTTTTATAATTTTTCTATCTTTTTTTTGTGCCGGAAAATGACATTTAGTCTGACGTTTTATCTTAGCAATAATTGCTAACTAATACTGCTGGATAATTATTGCGACATATTTGCCGGCAATAAAAATGTACGAAACCGAGTGGCCCACACTAGCGATTTTTTTTGATTTTGACGTTTGCTGCAATTTATGTTAACATATTTATCGCTAGTCTTGACTAGAAATATAAAGATAATTTATAAATACAGTGGATTCCCGATTTAACAAACAATTGATTGACAGCCCTGTTCGTTAAATCGAAAAGTTCGTTAAGTCCAGTACTGAACAAAAAATGTTTATTCATGCAAATTAAAAGGAAAGTTTATATCATATCTTACTAAGCCCGTATTACAATTGCTAGATTTCCTATTGATTTTGTATTGATGAAAAATTTATGCATATTCTTACGGAAAAATAATGAGTGTGCGGAGTTCAACTATAGAAAATAAATGAGTATCTGTCAATATCAACCCAATATAAAATAAATGTAGTGTCATATAAAAAATTAAAAAAAGTAATTATTTAAAAAAACTTGTTATTGACGTTTGCTTTTGTGATTCTTTAAAAAAATTTTCAATGTTTCCTCTTGAAGATCTCGAAAAATTAATGTCTTCGAATGCTTTGAAAAAATTCAAACTTTTATTTAACGATGTGTTCATAAAAAATTAAAAAAAAAAAAATTAAAGCTATATGGCAATCCATATTCTTTATTTTAAGTGTTCGTTTTTTTAAGTGTTCGTTAAATCGAGTACTATATTGGATTTTAATTCATTATACACAGTAAATAATGTAAAAATTTTTCCTGTTGGTTAAATCGCGAATTCGTTAAATCGAGAGTTCGTTAAATCGGGAATCCATTGTATATAGATAATTTAATTGTTTTTTATAATTCAATTAATTTTTGTTATAAATTTTTAAATGTTTTAATTATTTTTCAGTATTATTTTTAAAAGTTTCAAAATTCTTTCAATTACATGTAATTTTAATTGTAATTACGCGTAATTGTAATTGAAAAAATATCAATTACATATAAGGTTATTATTTCTGATTTCACGTGAAAAAAATCTTCACAACAAATAATTTCATATAAATTTAATATACGATACTATTATTTTTTGGTTTTGGACTTATTGAGATTGACTTTTTTTAAAAAATTTGTCTACATTCTCAATTTAAATTACGATTTGGGGAATTTAAATTTCAAGTTAAATTTTTTCAGGAAAAAAAATACTATTTAAATAAATAATGGGGGTGGATTATATAATTTTTCAAGCATTTTTAAATAAAGTATGAATATTATTAAAGTAAATATGGTTCTAGTTAAACTTTTCCATATTTAAATTAAAATTTTTAAAATAAGTAGAAACAAATTAAAAAGTAATAAAACTTATTTAATGTGCGAAAACGGATAAGCCTAACCGTAGGCAAAACTTATTATTTTCGCAAATCTAAATATAACTGTTTCCTTGATAGTTTACAATTCTAATGGTTAAGACCCGATTACTGAATGCCCTCTTAAAATTTAACTGTCAGTTGAATACAAATTTTATATGGGAAACAGTAGCTAATTAAACATTTTGTTAATAGGGCTAAATCACTTTCAGTAAATTTACACTGCAGAGTTAATCTAGTAAACTATGTTAGAGATTTAAAATGTCAATTTGATAGTTCGATAACAATTTCATAATTCGTATCACCGATTCGGTAAAATAGTAGATATGGTTTGTCAGGCAATAATTTTTAAACGCAACAAAGGTTTTAGTACATTTTTCAAGAAATGTTTTGATCCAAAGGTACCGCACAAATTTTTCTTATTCCGAACACTTCCGAATAAACATTGTTTTAATTCACCACGTGCATGGTTGCATATCATATTTTCAACTAATATTTATAGCAACAAAGTCATGAATGGAACACTGCTGCCAACGTGGCGTTTTTCACGCTAATCTAGTGCTTGTAGTAAGATATATTCTTTGATATTTTACTAAAATTTTACTGTGACACTAAAACAACATGCAAAAAACAATAACAAAAATAAATTGCTTTGCAAAACTGGCAGATACTCGCTATATCTACCATTTAGCAATATTAGGAATGCGAAAGGTCATTTTTAAAAGAAGATGTACAAAAATTCACAATGCATATCCCAAAAGTGCTTATGTGCAAGCTATTAAAGTTAACTTATGCCATTGCAAATTTCACACCAACCAACAATTAGTGTTATTGCTTAAGAGCTAACTATATTATACTTTTGCTAGCTTAAGCAAATGTGGGAATACATGTAATCAAATGTGTATGACTATATTGTACTTAACAAACTTTTCGTTAAGTTTCAAGTGTCATTTGCTTAAGCAAACAGCGAAACTGACCGAACTTTACTTAAGAATCATGTGTTTTTAGAAAAACTGTTTATGAAAAAAAAAAAACAAATTGCAATGTACGTGGAAAACATTTTTATAGAAAATTTAATTGAAAATGGTAAAAAACAAACGTGCATGTATAACAAAAGGGGTGGGTTTTGTATTTGTTTTTTGATTGAGATGCAAGCACTGTTGCATTTTTTAGTACTTTTTTATTTATGTTGTCATTTGATTCTTTAAATTATTTAAAATGTATATAGATTTACTTGTTAATTGTAAAATATTTATAAATTGCATACATTAAATAATATTTTTCGAAAAGATACATATATTTTGGAAATATAAGAAGAAAACAGTTTTTGCAAAAGTACAAATATTTGCAACTAAGTGTAGTAGGTATTTAAGTTTAAAAAGTACATTGTAGCCACCCAAAAGTCTTCAATAAGTTGATTAAGCATTTGACAGACTTTTCGTTAATTTTTGACATTAGCTTAAGTTAGCAAAAGTATAATATAGTTAGCCCTTTAGTGTGATCAAAGCACAAGCCATCGCTGATAGTTTGCCGCATAAACATATCTAATACTAGATATGGATAGTCGACGTTTAAATTAAAAAGCTCAAAAAGCGTTAAATTAGCCCAAAGTTGGCAACAGTGGAAACATCTGATTGGTTTTGCCCGTCTCTATTGTATGGTGCATCAGGAAACAATAATTTAAGAAATTTCCTAAATTTAAACCATGAATATACCCACAGGTATTGTTACACACACCCGGCAAGTCCAAAGCCTATACAAACGGGCTTTACGTAATTTGGAATCCTGGTATGATCGCAGGTAACTAGAAAAAAATATAAATGTGGGGTACTAAAAAGTTATGTAATTCTGAGGTTTTTTGAATGTTACCGTTATAGAGAATGTTACCGTTATAGAGCTGTGCTAATGCGAGCTCGTTTCGAAGAGAATCGTAAGGTCAACGATATGGCTAAAGCAGCTCAGCTGTTGGCTGCAGGTGAAGAAGAATTGTTCAAAACACAACATTATCAACCCATTAAGTGTAAGTTTTGGCCAGAATAAATTTGCTGCTATTTTTTTTTTTATTAATGTGTGATGTTTATAAATTTTCAGTCGCCGGCAGTCCTGGTGGTTGTGCTTATGAACGTGAAGTTGAACCCCCAGATTGGGTTTTTGACTACTGGCATCCGTTGGAAAAGGCTCAATACCCAGAATTTTTTGCTAAGCGTGAGCAACGCAAGAAAGAATATGTAGCTTGGTGGGAGAGACAATATGGTAAACCTGATCCTAAGGATTTGCATCACTAGTGTTAAACCAAACTGAAAAAAATTAAAAGAAAACGATAGCAAAATTTTAATTTTTTTAAAATTTAAATAAAACTTTTGGCTTGTAATGACTTTAAATATAAATGAAAATAAATAATATTCTACTCGTAAGTAGACAGAAATTGCCAATTGCTTAAAACACCAATACTTTCCCTATTCAATTTTTATTCATATCAGCCAGTTTTGGCTTTCCCTATTTAAGAGGATTTTTCGATGAAAGGTATATTAGGCTTGTTTTGTTCCTAGACGAAATCCCAAACAAAATTTGGCATTAACGTTACGCTGGAAATCCAGCTTAAAAAAGATTTCAATCTTGCCATTAAATTAATTCCTTGTTTAAATTTGATATACATAATTTTGGACTAATCGATTAGCAAAATTATTGATTCGATAATTTACTACTCTAAGAAATTCAAATAATCAATTTGATTTTCGTCGATTCTTTTAATAGAATCAAAGGAATTAGCTCGACTTAAATAAAGCATTTCAAACATAAATGGTTCATTTGATTTACAATTCGAGAGTTAAATTAAAAAATTTATTCAATTGAATCAATATTAGACTAAATCATCACACGTTATTCAATATCAAATCATTGATTTAAACCGGTTATAAATTATTCACTGATTCGTGAAATTTTATGAGAATTGGTTTAAAAATAATTTATCTTTTCCAAGCTCTGGGTATAATATGATATAAAAACTAAACTTCGAGTTCTAGTTTATGCTGAACTTAGAGTGTAATGCAAACACAACCTAATGAAACATTTTCAGATTATATACAAAAATATAGCCAGTAACAAAATTACATATTATTTTTCAGATTTATTTTATTTAAAAAAAAGAATTATATAATTATTAAGGGCACTCACGATGGTGTTTTGCACCCAATGCAAAAAAGCTCATCATAACTACTCTAGGCAGTGCAAATAGCAGTCCGAACTTTTTTGCATTATGTGCAAATTACGATCGTGAATTAAGTAATTCGAAATATCATTCAAATCTTGTTGTACGTATTTACTAAATATTTCAGGCAAAATAAAAAAATAACTATTGTTTTATTTAAAGAAAAATGGTCTAGAAATGAATGTTCAATAGAATTTAGAAGGTGGAGCGGGGAAAGTATATAAAGACTATTGATAATTTAGTTTAGACTTTAAGCTCTTTTCTGTTAAACTACTTTATTCTACTCTGCTTCTAAACGTGGACGCTTTTTACAACTGTTACCAGCTCCATTGGCAGAACTTGTACCCTCAGCGGCATGATCACGTTTTTTTGGAAGTATCTTTTTATCCCATTGTTGTGTCAAATAACGCAGTAATACAGAACGTTTATCTAAAACAATATGCTGTTCAGAGGGATAATCTTCAGTGGGTAAATAAACGGAAGGTCGTTTTTGTGATGTCCTCATTGCCTGTTCTGTATTGAAGTTTGAGAAATTTTCGGCATTATGACAGGGTAAACCCTTAATGAAATCTGTCACCGACATTTTTTCACAAAATCACCAATGTATGGATTTTTTTCAATAAGCAGCTGCTGGTTGTCTGATTTGTAGTTGTTGTTGGAGTCTGGAATTTTCTACTTGATAAGACCTGTCTTAGGTTTGTTCAAATTGTGTGTTTCAATTAACAAATTTTATAATACAGTTTTTTTATTCGATTTCTTTTTAATTATTAGGCTGGAAAATTGTTTCTTTTTCGTGAATATTTTTATTGCTCTTCTGACGTTTTAGTAAAATTATTTCTTGTTGTTGTTGATTTTTTATCAAATATTTAACAACTTGGCTGCACTATGTACAAAGTTGTATTCAAGTTGCTGTCAGTAGCAAAACTGGTTTTCCCAGTTTACATGGGAGCAAAAATTTTGTTTGAGCGGATAGCCTTGTAGCTAGTGCTCCTTAAAGCTGAAAGTCTATACCAAGCATGTTGCGCTTCTTTGCGTCCTACGCGGTTGTCAAAAAAGTAGTATAAGTGTTATTGTATGCTGCAAGTTAGAGAGTAACAAAGCGTAGGATGCCTTGACGCGAAAAGTAGGTCTACTGTTGTAAGCGTCATCAGCAGCGTACGAACAGATCAGCTGATTTTGAAAAGCTATTTTTATTTTAATTGAAGCTGTAAAAAACACGAAGTCCAAGTACAAGGCGTTGACGCTAAAACGCGTGGTATGGACATTCAGCTTAATTTACTTTAGATAAATAATTAACTGTGAATTTAATATATAATAATATATTTTTTTTTTTTAGATTTGACTGATTTTAGGTGAACGATTGTTGAACACCTATAGATTTCTTATTGAAATTGAAATTAATTAACCAATTTGAACTTTTAAATATTAGAAGATCTGGACTCCTGTGTTTGAATGAGGCTTTTGTTCGTAACAGAAATTTCTAAACACTAGAAATTTCATCACACAAATTCTTTGACAACAGGAAACATCTAGTAAAGTAGTAACTGGAAATAGCTAGAATACCTGACTACACATATAAATACGGTTACTTGGTGGTGCATCAGTTCTGTTGATAATAAAACGCTGAAGTGTTAAGAACTAAAGTGTGGCTAACGTTTAATCTATTTATATCGTGTAAATAAAGAGTGCTATTCAAGTGTTTTTCTGTAATTTTAGTGCTTGTTACAAATAAATAATTTCAAACTGTGGTTATTATTTGCAATATAGAAAAAACTCAATTAATTTTAAAGGTAAATAAATCAACGATTTTATAAAGCATATTGTTATGCTTTATTATTCTCGGTTTAACGTAAACTGTTTGTAATTTATTTAACGTTAATAACAGTTTGGCAAGGTTTTCTAAAATCTAACTTGGCAGCACTGAGGTTTGAAGTTTAATTTGACGGTAGTCTGGCATCTCCTGCGCAACAATTAAAGCTTTTCCAAAACTTCCCGCAAAATTCGGCGTTTGTTTTATTAAAATATTTTAAAGTGCAATATAAAAAATGTGAATGTTAAAGTGTTTTATAACTTAAGTAGTAGCAAATAAATACAGTAAGTTTTTTGCAAATTGTACAATTTCCGTGCCACCCAACTTTGAAGTACCATAAACGCGATCTACAAATGTAATGGGAACCTCACCCACCGAAAAGCCATGTTGTCGGGCACGTACTAACATTTCCATTTGAAATACATAGCCCTTAGAAACACAACTCGAAATACACTTTTCCAATACTGGTTTCTTATACAATCGGAAAGAACCAGTCAAATCTGATGCACGGGGGCGTAATAAAAGTTGGGATAAAAAGTTGGCTCCACGCGAGATAAGTTTACGTTTAAAATCCCAACCAAAAACACCACCGGAACCTTGATAACGGGTACCAGACACAATATCAAAATCATTTTCATGTTGAAGTTGAATAAATTCTGGTATAAATTTGGGCTAATAATATTAAAGTGATTAAAAAATTAAAAATTTTCTTTGTTAAAAATCAAAAACTTACATGGTGACTTAAATCAGCATCCATTATTATTATAAAATCTCCCGTGGCGTGTTGTATACCATGAATATATGCCGTACCCAAGCCTAACTTGGCTGTACGTGGTCTGAGAAGAATCTTATCTTCACCATAGAGTTTTTGTAAATCTTGGGCCACCTCTAAAGTACCATCTGGGCTACCATCATCTATGATTATAACTTCAAATTTGTAGCCACTATTAATGAAAATTATTTTAAACAACCAGTTTATTAATTTTTTTATAAAAATAATACTAGCACATAAAAACTACTTTTTCCTCCTGAAACTTAATCTAAAATATTGTATTTAATATTTTTGTTTCTTTTTGAACTCAGATTAATGTTTTGGAAGCAAGTCCGGCAAAAAAACAGTAGATCTTTGCAGTGTTATCTTTGTTTTTAGTCCAACTAATTACCTGTCGCTCATATATTTCATAATTAACCATATAATAATGGGTAAATTTTCCTTTTCATTGTAGGTGGGCAATAATATACTATATTTGTGATCCATTATATATGTATTTATTTCTAATATATATTTATATATTCGGAAAATATGATTTTTTGTTGATTAGAAATTGTTCATTAAAATTACGTGTAAAGTGGTGTTGCCATTAAAAACCAGCTGTTTTATCTACAAGATTACCAGAGTTGCTGGTGTATTATAAATGTTTTGAAAACAGAGTCGTTAAAAACGTGGATGTATTTAAAAAGTAGTTTTTTTTTTAAAGTTGATTTTTACTTAATTAATTCCAGTTTCAAATTATCACCCTTTACACTACCAAATTTGACAGATAAACTGAACAAGAAGAAACTAAAATTTAATATGTTTCTAAATCCATTAATTTAATGTCGCCCATACGTCTTTACATTGCTAGCAATGTCAAATCTATTTAAATAAATTCAATTAAAAAAGTGTCAGAACGGTACCGATTCTGAATGATTTTCGAAGATTGTAAGCGATAAATATTACTATTCACTAATTTAAAAAACAATAATAACAAATGAGAGTTTTTATCACTTCGTAGTGACAAAATTATTCAGAATCGGTACCAAATTATTTATACGGTCTTTAAAATTTTTGACTTTGCTAATAATGGCAACATGGTGGTAAAAGTTGTACATATTAAAATGGTACTAACTTAACGGAAATTGTGGGGTATGCATGACAAAATAAAATAATTAAAAACTTTTAAATAACAAATTATAACAACTTACATATCATAAAAAATAGTATTACTTAAGAAATTAAATTTAAATATACTTCATTAAACAAATTAAACTACATATCAAACTGCGCATGTGTTTATCGAAAATGTCAAGCAATTTTTGACAATTGTAAAACTGTCATTACTTAACTGAGAAAACAAATAAGGGCAGTCTAGTTATTATCCTGGTCGGCTGAGAAAAAATTGTTCCATTAAAATAATTTAACAAAGAAAAGTGAAAAATAAAAAAAAAATAAATAATTAATAAAAAAGAAAATTAAGTTCTAAAAAAAGAAATCAAGTATGAAAAGTAGAAAATATATTCATAATTAAAAAATATAAAATCAAAAGCATTTAATGAAATAAGTTAAAAAAAATATGCATAATCAAATTCCTGTAAATTATGCTTAAAAAAGTGCTAAGTGTTTAAATTAGTAAAGTATTTAAATTAAATTAAAAAGGAGATATTCCTTAAGTATTTGGCATTTTTCACAATAAATTCTCTAAACATGGCTAAAAAGATACCCTTTAATGTTGTATTTGCTTCTGGTAAGTTGCATTATTATTTTTATGTATTATAAATGTAATAAATATTAAATTAACTTCCAATTTATTCACATTTAGTATATTCAGTTAAGGTCACTTTTTATAAATCTCACCCTACCTTTGTTGATTAATTTACGTGTAATCTTTATAAATGTTGTGACATATTTTGGTGTACTAGAGAAATCGATAAATCTCAGTCTATGAATTTTAACAATGATAATAATACTTAAAAATGTCTAAAATTGTTTCACTTACTTTGAAAATTTTTGCAATTCTATATTTTTATCCTTTTTACCCAAAATTGATTTATCGAAACGCCCAACTGAATTTAGATATTTTTCAAATTAACACCTATTTGGCAATGGTATCAGCAAGGGAGACACGTGTGTAATTTATTGTTATTTCTCTCTTTATGTTTGTGATATAAAATTGCCATTGTCATCAAAGAACGAGAGTGACATTTATTACCTTTGAGTTTTAGAATCATTTGTTTTAAAATCATTTATTTTAGAATCATTAGAATCATTGAGTTTTTCATCATACGTCCTTTTTGGTGAATGTGGTTTTAAAAATGATAACATACTAGTATTTCTTAAAAAATCCTTTTTCTTAGTTTTAAATTTCTATTTTTGATATCTGTTATAAAATCTTAGATATAGGTCAAGGAAATTTAACGGCTGATGATTACGAGGTTATCAGGACAATTTTTGGCATGAGAAATTTGTATATTGTTTTGCGAAAGGAAGGGGGTATGTTGTCTCTGTCCCAACAGTTGGTAAAGAAAAGAAAACCATCTCATACTACATCATGTAACATTAAAACAAAATATACCCTATACCAACATCGCGACTTTCACAAAGTAGGGTACTTTGTAATCGAATTTGTCGTGTTTTTATTGATAAATTTGTGTAGTATATTATATGGTTTTCATAGGGCTGACAAAAAAAAAATCTCAATGCCATAAATGTCCGCAAAAAACAAAGATTTGAAAATCTTATAAAGGCCAAAAAACCAATTATAAATCCAAAATTTTTTTTTGGGTGCTATGACATTTTTATTAAAGCTAACATTTTTTAAGCGGTTCGAAATAATTCAAAAAATCTTTATACTTAAAATACCGTTACCGAAATAACTGAAAAAATCGTTATCCTTAAAATAAAGTTTCCGAAATAATAGGAAATAGCGTTACCCTTAAAATAACGTTACCGAAATAGTAAAAAATAGCGTTACCCTTACCGATAAACGCATTTGTTTCAGTTACCATCCATGGTTATGCGACCATCATCAGAAACAGCCGTTCTATTTCCCTGACAAACCCTCGTAGATCGGCTGGAAAACATCCAGTGATGCACCCCAAGTTCGTCGTGAAACCTATCCCCTAGCTATTTCTGCCTGAGACCCTGCATTCTAGGACAGTGGCACAGTACATACTCTAACGTCTCTAGCTCCTCGACATCCCCGCACAGTCCGCAGAAGTCCGGTATTGCATTATCCCATTAACCCGTAAAAGCGCTAACAGAACAATGCCCCGTCAAGAACCCTATAAGGGTTCTGAGACCATCCCTATCAAATCCTAGTAGAATCCTGGTTGCCCCTGCGTCCAGTCAGGGCCACAACGCCCTCGACACCCTGCAATCCACTCTATTCCTCCAGGACCGGTTAACGGCATCACGGAACCTTTCCCGTATCACCCCTTAGTAGTGACACAAGGGGGGCTTTACCCCCTGTCCCTTACCCCTAAGTCCACATTCGAACCCTACCTCGCGAGTTCGTCCGCGTCGTGGATGGCGTATTGCCATCCACCTTGCAGAGTCCGAGTACCCAACACAGCCTTACTGTGAATGCAACCATGAGCTCCCTCAGAGCATTCCTACACCTAAATAGACATAACTTTGGAAGCAAAAGGGAATTAGAAAAATTCCCGTAATCAATTGCATGGTATAAATTGGCTCAAGTCAAACTTTGTTATTTGAAAATAAATAAATCTGAGATGCATGGGAATACGACAAATACAAAGTCTTGTAAATAGTCCGTTTACTGACTCTTCTTCTTTCTTTCAGTATCTACTTTCATATTACCAGTAGCTTCTTTCTCATATTTTATTTTTGTTTGCCATTTCTAGTAAAAAATATTATGTAAATTTAGAAAGTACTAAAGAATTTGCTGAAAATTAATTTCTTTTCACATGGAGTGAAAGAAATTATGGCGAGATTCATTTAACGCCTATTATAAATACGCAACACTTATTGGCGTATTTGTATTTTAAATACTGTTTGTCTTCTTTAACACCACGATTATTTATTTAGGGAAAAGTTTTCGTTATATATAAAAAAATATTCAATGACGAACAATAAAAGTATTTATATGTAGTAAAAACATATAAATATTCGGGATAGGTGAAAATTTCATAATTTTTTTTTCTCAATTTCTTTTAGTTTCCTTAAAAATTTAAGTGAATTTTGATTGTACAGTGGTCATTTAATGCATTTAAGTTGAAATCGAATCGAATACAGTGAAATACAGTGAACATGCCGGATTAGACTTAACTTTCCGAGTTGGTAAAAAATTTTTAACACAATTGTGATGAAAATAAGATGTTTACACTACATAAAAAAAATTAACAAATTTCACTTCAAAAATGTTTCATAGCAAAAGCTAGTCAACAAAGTGATTATATTTTTTCTTCGTAGTGATAGCATTTTTCTGAAAAAAATAAATACATTAAAATTTTAGATACATTTAGCATCAAGTCAAGTAAAAGAGTGAAATGAAAACTTACATCATTACTGATAACGCGATTGTTATATTTATCTTTTAATTCCACCAGTTGTTGACCATTTTCAGTATAATGTGTCACAGTAATTGGATTATTACGATCTTTCTTTGCATATGTTCCATTCTTTAAAAAATACAATACAAATTTTAATAACAAAAATTTTAAATAATTTGAAATTTTACAAATATAATTTTTTTTCAATTAGGAAACACTCTGATGAAAAGTTACATGTTGAGAATAAGAAACTGATAATTAATAGAACAAAAAAAAAATAACATTAAGGACACGATTTTCGATTAATGAAAATCTATAGTTCTTTGTCAATTGCATCATCTCCAAAAATTTTTTAACTCTAAGAAGAAGCGTTACAAATTTAAGAAAAAGCATATTTCTATACCCAGAGAAAATCTTCCTCAATTTCTCAGAAAAAATAGTGTCGCTAAAGGCATCACTTCCTACCACTTACCACTACTTCTACTTTACTCTATGGAAGCAATGGAAATGCAGTGTTAAGATATTATTTTGAATGAGTGAAAAATACATACTAATTTTATATTTGAATGCATTTAAATTAGTTTTTAAGTTAAAAAATATTTTAAAATTTCATAAATTGGAATCTGCATAAATAAGATGAATTTAAATTTTGCTGAAATTTAGATATGTAATATATTTTTATTTTCGGCTCACTCTTAAATTTAAATGGTGTAACCTATTTAATATATTTTTTTGTTTTCGCACTCAACGATTGACTCCTTGTAACTGGATATTTTTTCAATTAAAGATAACAATGCCAATTGACTTCTATATATTGGATTGCTACACTCACCAAAAAAAGTCTGTAATGGCAACTGAAAATTTTGCTGTTATTACGGGAAATTCTGCTAATTTGAGCCCAGCGGTATTTTTTGCTAATCTTAGCAACACATGTCTGCTGACGTGTAGTACAATGAAATTAGTAGAAAAATTAGTAGCCGCTACTAAATTTTAGTAGACTTTTTGGAAAGTGGAATTTAAAATCCGTTTGCTAAAATCATCAAAAAAATTGCTAAATACTATTAATATTAGTACAAAGTTTTAGATTTATTTTTTTTATCGAGCATCAAAAATTTTAATTATATTTTTTAAAAGATGTTTTATGCAAAATGAAAAAAAAAAATCAAAGGCTTTAAAATCTTAAAAATTCTTAAAACACAAACGAATTTATCATTTTGTTTTAATTTGGTAATTTCTGTTTTGAAAAATATTTTAGTAAATTTTTTTTTTACTTTTAAGGTGAAATTTAAATTGTTGTTAGGGCTGATTTTTAGAAATTAAAAAACTTTTTAGTGCTATTTTAAGTGGATGTCCTATTTTTAGACATGAGTCGGTATCTTCACTTCCGATCCCTTTTTTAATCCTTTTTTAATCATTTTTAGGCCAACTTAAGTTTGTATGTATAAGTTTAAATTATTAGAAATAACATTTCCATCAATATCGACTTTTTTAAAATTAGTAATTTTTTTTTGCTAATTTTAGCAAATCGGTTTTTAAAAATTTGTAAAATGATTTCTGAAATTAGCAACGAAAATTTGTAGATATTCTGTAAATTGTAATTTGTAAAATGTAAATAGCAAAAAGATTTGCTAAATAATATTTTTTTTACTAAAAATCAGTACAAAAATAGTAAATTGGGATTGAAAACCGTTTACAAATTTTTCTACTAACTTTTTTTCTGAGTGTATGCTTAATTCAAGTTTTAAAAAATTTCAGTTACAAGATGTCAATTTACGGCTATCATTTTACTTATTTAATCGAATTGTATTTAAATATATTAAATCTCACAAAACTTACGGCATATGTTCTTAAATAATAATCTTCGGAACTAATATAAGCTTCTGAATTGCTGATTATCAGTGCCAGACATAGAAATCCTATGATTGCAAAGTCGTAAAATTTCATGTTTTATACAATTTATTTATTTTATTTTAAAAAGCGTTTATAACTCCTATCAATATTAATGTCGTACTAATATAATAAACTTAAATAGAGCACTTTTTATAGAGAAGATATGTATATAAATTGTGGTTGCAAAGTTAACAAAGGAAAAAGTATTGTAACCCAACACAATTTTGAATAAATTTTCTAATTTTTATGAAAAACAATTATAAAAAAACGTAAAAATTATGTTAATGTCTTAAAGTTTCATTAGCGGTATGTATTGTAGTAAAGTAGTACTTTTATTAAAAACTAATAAAAACATTAAAGTACGTGAATCTTTTTTATGAGAAACAACACTCAGGAAGTTCTGCTTTCTAATTAATGTGTTGCTTTCTTTGGAAAGAGGATTTATGAGATGATAATTGGTAAAGGATAATGATTTAGTTTTTGATAAATTAATAGATCCAAATGCTTTATTACTGGTTTAAAATCTGCTATGAAAATTCATTTAGATCTAAAAATAATATAAGTATAATTTCACAATTGTATTTAATATTAATGCAATATTAAAACAAAACAATTAAATCCTACTAATAATGAATGTGGTTTACATTTTAATTATATTTATCGTTATAAACCTAAATATAACTGATGCTAGAGTGCCCCGGTAGGCTAGTTGGTAGCGTGCTAGCTTATCAGTGCGGGGGTCGTGGGTTCAATTCCCACCAGAGGCTCTGGTCTGTTTTCGCTACAACGAGCCAAAGGCCTTTGTTGCTAGTGCTCGGTTAGGGTATTAGGATATAATTTGTAATTATATGATTAATAAATAAAATAAATAAATAAAATAAACTGATGCTACCAAATATATGGATGATGTAAGTTTTTGGTTTTAATTTAAAATTAATTTTTTTTTTAAAGAACATAATTTATATTGACGATGAGGGCGATGTAATTTTTTTTGTTATTTCCCTATAAATTTATTTGCATAAAAATATCGTGCATACAGTACACATGAGCCTATATGCCTCCTGCTTTTTTAAACAACTTTATGAAACTTGAAATTTTTAAATATTTATGACTAGGGCTTTAAACATTTTATAAAAAACTCCTAATAAAGTTACTTAAAAAGCAGGTACCATAAATTTTTTATCTTTGGCTAATTCACAATAATAGAGAACTCCACACTGCAAAGTGAATTTTGTTCTTATCGCATTCCCAATTAAATATGGTGTATCATGCACTCAAAAGAAAAAAAAACAAAAATGAACTAGAATTTAGAAAAAATTAACTTAGTATTTGGAGGAAAAATTTAAATAAAAACGGCTTTTTACCCAAATTTAATAAAAATTTCCTTGAAATTAAGAAACAATTTTTTTTTTAATTTGGTCAAAATTTCTAAGTTATAGAAAAATTTGACTATTGAGAACTAAATTTTTATTAGAAAACAGTAAAATTTCCTCCAAATTAGTTCATACATTAACTAAAATTTTACTGTTAGTTAGGAAATGTTTCCTTGGTTTTAAGAAAAAAATTTTTTTACTAAAAACTAGGACTTAACTCCCTAAAAATAAGAAAATATTTTCTAACATCAAGTGAGCACTTCTTTAAAGTGAAAAATTTTCTAATAAATATGAAACTGTTTCTATGGTAAAGGTTATATATTTTACCATATATTTTAAAGTACTTTACACTCATTGTGTAGGTATTTTTCCACTTTCTGAGGACTTCCGCTTTGTGAGGACACTGCTCCTAATAAATTATACTTAACTCATGTATTTAAAATATAAATTAAATTTTATTAGCAAAAAGGTAAACAAATTAAAAAAATGTATTGCAGAGTATCCTGAAACGTAATAAATTGTGACAAATTTAGATTCTTTTCGTAGTTAGTTAACGGTTCTGCTTGAGAAAACTACAAAAAGGGACGCCCTAAGTGATACACATTATCTATGGCTAAGGAACACTGGGGGTCCTTTGTCTTCTTAAATGCAAATTCTTATAATTTAAGGAAACTGTTGCAAAAATACAAAATGTCACAGTTACATATCTTGTTATTATTGGAAAATGGAAAAATAAGAAAGCCATTACGCCGTAATGCATAAAATGTACTTGTGATATTACATAAAAGCGATAATTCGAAATTTTTTACCTCTTGCTAACAAAATTTTAAAATATATTTTAAGCTATATTTTAAGTTCAATACTAAAAACAAATATTTTATTAAAGCTTTTAAAAATTTATCTGAACTTAGTTGCATGAAAATTTTCCTTAAAAATAGTTCATCAGTTTCTAAACCCAAATAATTTTTTTTTTTATAACAAAGGAAAAAATTTATTACTTTTTGTTTTTAATTGCCTTAACTATTTTTTAGAAAACAATTCTTATAAATAAAAAAGTGGTAGACTTAAAAACTGAATTTGGAAATGGCTTTCTAAAATTAAGATAATTTTACTTCTCGTAAAAAAAATGAACACACATTAAGTTCAAGTACTTTCCCATTAAGTTAATTATGTTCTAATTTTTTTTGAACTAAACTTAGTTTTATTACATTTAAGTATGCAAATTTCTTAAAACTGAGATGTTATTCTTAAAAATTGATAAATTTTTTTAAATATACTTGTTTTATCCCCAAAATTAAGAAATATTACTTAAGAAAGGTATGAACTATTTCTGAGTATATAAAATATTTCGTTTTTACCCAAAAATAGGAATTTTTATTCATTTTAAGAACACATTTCTAAGTTTTAATAAAATTTTACTTAAATTTAGGAAAATTTTTAATTTTTTGCATTAATTTTTAGTTGATGTCTTTATTTTAAGTGTGCGATCTCTATTTAAGTACACTGCCAAACCAGGTAGTGACAGCGCCAATTAACAGAAGCAGTTCTGTCAAATTTTCTTCTTGCATTTCGCGAAAAGTATTCAATATTATATTCTATTTTAAATGTGCTTGATATAATTTTTTTTTAAAAAAAGAACGACAATTATTTATTTCTCCCAATATTTCGTCACCAAATTGGGTGACTTCTACAGAAGAAATTTTTACATAATTTGCGAAAACTATTCGATATTTTATTAAATTTTGTTTAAAGCCAGTTCTTGTTTATTTAGAAAATTTGTTAATTTCTTGGCAGTGGAAAATAAAAAAAATTGATTTAACGACTGGTTTGGGATACATATTTTAATGATAAAAAAAACCTTGGAAACGCAATAAAACAAATGTTTTAAAAAACATAAATTTTTTTTTGTAATTTGTGTCTTTGTCACGAAATCGAATGGTTCTATTGTGGTAATTAAATTTTTCAGATGCGACAATAAAAAAATTGCTACATACAATAGTTATTTGGTTATAACAACAGAATTTTGTTTACCTCAACAATTACCTCACAATTGAAGAACCATACGATTATCAATGAATTCAGTTATTAGCACCAATATTTTTTCTTCGTCTATTATCAGAAAAAATAAAAATTACTTATTACATTTTAACTTTTATAAAAAAATAATTATCGGAAATTTTAACAAACATAATGTCCAAACTAATATTGGATCTTCAGTTGTTGTAGATTCTAATGACAATAGAAATGAGTGTAAAAACGGTGGTGAAAGTTATATTATTTATTTTTTTTTTATTAATATGGGTAAAATTTTTTGTATTAACTATTTTTTAGAATATTATAATTATTGGAATTTTTAATATTGTACGTTCTTAAATTTCATATCTGTACAGATGAGTTTATATTTTGAGTTTCTTATGTTTCAGAATAATGTTATTATTTGAAAGGCCAGCGTTATTTAGGCGCTTAATTACTTTTGTTTACGATGTGGTATTTGGAAATCACATAATTTGAATAAAGAAAACAAATTTTTTTTTTGGGAATGAAAATATAATAGTAGAACTAATGCGTTTTGAAAAACCACTGTTGTAAAAATCTTCAAAGGCCCTTCTTTTGCTACACTCAGTAAAAAGTTAGTATACAAATTTGTAAATGGTTTTCAATCGCACTTTACTATTTTTGAACTGATTTTTAGTAAATAAATTATTATTTAGCAAATATTTTTGCTATTTACATTTTACAAATTACAGAATTTTTACAGAATATTTAAAAATTTTTGTTGCTAATATCAGAAATCATTTTACAAATTTTTTAAAGCCGAATTGCTAAAATTAGCAATTCCTCTAAAAACAATTAAAATTTGACCTTAAAAGTAAAAAGATTGACTAAAATATTTTTCAAAAATAAATTATAACAAAATGATAAATTCATTTATGTTTTTATAATTTTTAAGCCTTTATTTTTTTAATTTTGTCTAAAATATTTTTTGAAAAAAATATATAAAATAAAAAAATTTTGATACTTTATAAAAAAAGATAAATTTTAAATTTTGTACTAATATTAATAATATTTAGTAATTTTTTTTGCTGATTTTAGCAAACAGATTTTAAATTCCACTTTACAAAAGGTTTACTGAAATTTAGTAGCGGCAGTTAATTTTCCTACAAATTCCATTGTACTTCACGTCAGCTGACATATGCTGCTCTAATCAGCAAAATTTCCCGTAATAACAGCAAAATTTTCAGTTGTCATTACAGAATTTTTTTAGTAAGTGTATTTCACCCTTTAAATTTTAAAATTTTTGCAACTCCAATTTTTCAGCTGAAATATTTCTATGTTATTGTAAAGTTTTTTAAGTAAACTATTACAAATAAGTCATTATTTTGCAAGTACGTATAAGTACTTCTATCACCTACTATGAGTAAGTCATTATCATTGCATACTAATCTCTACGGTGACGACCTGTCACAACCATGTTTTTGCTACAGATATGTACATCAGTATACAACAAATTAATATTGCGTGTACGTCTATAGCAAAATATGCATAAAAATATGCCAAAATATGTTAAAATATGCATCTATAGCAAAATACACAATAATATGCATTTATATAAAAATATGTAAAAATATCAGGGTTGGCAGGCAATACCCCTATTCAATACCCTTTCAACTCACTATCGTTACTCCTAAAATACCGTTACCGAAATAACTTAAAAAATCTTTATCCTTAAAATACCGTTACAGAAATAATAGAAAATACCGTTATCGCTAAAATACCAATACCAAAATAACTGAACAAATCGTTATCCCTAAAATACCATTACCGAAATAACTGAAAATATCGTTATCCTTAAAATAACGTTACCGAAATAATAAAAAATAGCGTTATCCTTAAAATAACGTTACCAAAATAGTAGAAAATAGCGTTACCCTTACCGATAACTGCATTTGTTTTGGTTACCATCCATAAAAAATATGCATTAACACATCGATGACATTTTCTTGCAAATGTATTGATCTATGAAGAACTTCGGTTAACGTTTCCAGTGAACAATAACTAGTATTTATATGAATTTCCGAGACCTACATATGACCACGATATGTATTTTAAAACTTTGTATTAATCATATTGTGTTTACTTTTTTAGAACCCACCACAATTACAATAAAAATAGATTGAATTATTTATAATAAAAATAAAAAAATTAATATCGGGCTTGCCGCCTATATAATACCCCACAAAAAAATTATAGTTTGAGTAATTCTTTGAAAAGCGGTTCGAATTTAAAAAATATTGCAAAAAAAGTTCACATGGATAGACTGAAGTCCCAAAAAGTGATTCTAAGCCGATTAATATACTACTAATCCGATATTTTTGTTAGTAACAAACATCAGTACAAGCTCATTATACCCAGACCACTTAGTGGTGTAGGGTATACTAAAAGTTGTATAAAAAATCTTGTAACCTTGCTTGTTAAGTTAGTATTAATTTAAAATTCTGTTGGCTAACAAAGAAAATAAAATAATACAATTTATCTAAATATTATGAAGTTTTCTGTGGTTTTTATTATATCGGCCCTATTTTTGGCTATAAACTTCGATATGACTGTTGGAACTCGCGTCGTTCATGATTCAGATGGCAATCTACAGATCGGACGTGTAAGTTTTTTTTTTTTTTTATGTCGATTTCATTGTCTTACAAATCTGTCAAAAGGTGTAAAGTTTTGTATTTCTAATTGTTTAGAATAATAAAATTTCTGGATTTGCCAACAGAGATAATCTTCAAATTAGTGATGATGAACCAAGCACTCCACAAAGAGGAACTGTAAGTTCAATAAAAAGTTTTTTTGGTAAACATTTGCGAAAAAATAATAATTAAATAATTAAAAAAATCAAATAATTAAATCAATAAAAAATTTTGCTGAATGCCATTTAAAATTAAATAATATTGCAGTCCTTTTTAACACAACACTAAAGCATAGAAAGTTGTTCGGATTTCATGTGAAAAATCTGTTATACTCCATATAAAAAAAATATTTTTCTCCATATTGAATTTCACATTGTTTTTACGTATACTTAATATGCAATACTTTTATTTTTCTGAAAAAGCTATAAAATTACATTTAGTTTTATTGTGATTGTGCCTGTCTTATAAAATAAAAAAAAATGATTAATTTTTAGAATTTCAGTAAATTCAGAGTGTAATTTTTTTCACGGGAAAAACATAATAGTGAAATATTTCTGCAATATATGTTAATTTTTAAATAAAAGTGAGGTGTGTGATTGAAATTAATTTTTCGACATAATTTTGTGAGTGTAATTTAACCAATTCCAATATAGGGTTATAAAAACGTTAAAACAACTTTTTCTCAAGTAATGCCACTCAAACGATGCTAAATATGTTAAAAATTAGTAAACAATTTTTGAAGGGGATTTTTAGTTCCCCACCAGCGTTTAAAGTTGGCGATTGGTAAAAAAGTTTTAATTTTCTGCACAAATTACTTTTGGTTTTTTTTTTTTTGATTTTAAAATGGTATTTTTTGAATTACAAAAAAAAAAATCGTTTGATTTTTTTTTTTAAATTTGAAATTACAATTATGATTTTTTGAATATGAATTTCAGTTTTGAAATTACTTTTTTATTAACAAAATGAAACGTTGTAGACTAAAAACTGTGACCTGTTGCTCTTTTTCTCTCAGTTTTCGAGATATGCGATATTTTCAAATAAAGTAATGTCAAATTGCATAAAATTTTACCCAATGTAACAGTTTTAAAAACACAAAGAAGCTTTCCTTCCGGGGTGTATAGACATGGTTGTATTCAATATCATAATTTCACATTATTTTTAAGCAATCTTTAGTAGAAATTCTACCGTAGAAATTCAATACCATCATTTCGAATCAAGATGGATTTAACTTGTCCCAGTAAAAAATTGTATTATAAATATAGTAAATATATTCGTGGTTGTTTTTAATATTTGCTTAATTGTAAAAAAGAAAATCAAATTGTTAACAACATTTTTGTTAATTCTTTTAAATTTTAAAGTTTATAAAAAAAGTTTTTGAATTTTCAACTTTACAGAATAGCAAAAATATTCCAAATTATATTGACGACGATGAAAATGATTCGTGGGATAACAATGATGGTGCAGTGAGTATTTAACTTTTTTTTTCAACTGAAGGAATATTAAAATTTTTAATTTCTTGAAACTGCTAGGATAACGTAATTATTGGAAATAACATTCATGGCAAAGTTCAACATACGTCTTCCGTTACAATAGATTCAAATGGCAATAAAAGAAATATTGATGTTAAGATGACGCCAGAGGAATTAAGTTGGTGGCAAAGATTTAAGAGATTTTTGGGTTTTAAATCATATTAATATGTATATATCGTATACAAGCTAATTTTTCAAAACCCTTTAGAGGATTACTTTGTGTAATGGCCAAATTTAATTTTACCATATTTGTTGCACATTGTTTTAAGATTGAATTACAAATTTAATTATATTTATACAATTTTATTAATAAAATAAAGAAATTAATTAAATGATGCTTTTAATGTATTTAGATATAATGATATAGGTACAATATAAATAATTTGGTATCTATAACATGATTTCACACATTTTCAAGTGATCTTCAGTAGAATTTTAATATTAAACTTAATATTTTCCAACTTCTAGCACAACATAATTAGAGGAAATAACAGACATAATATTCCAAATAATTTTGACGATAATAACTGGAGGCATCAGGGTAGAGTAAGTATTTAACTTAATTTTTTAGAACTGGAAAAAAATTAAAACTTAATATTTTCAAACTTTTAGAATAACATAAATAAAAAAAATAACAGACATAATATTCCAACTAATGATGACGATGATAATTGGGGGCATCAGGGTGCAGTAAGTATTTAACTTAATTTTTTATAACTGCAAAAATATTAAAACTTTTTTTTTTCTAGGATAATCTAATTATTGGAAATAACGTGCGTAATAGAGTTCAACATACGGTGTCTGTAGAATCAAGGGGCAATGGAAGATGGAGATATTGAGTTTAAGATGATCCCGGAAGGATTGAATTGAAGGCAAATATCAAATTAAAACGAATATAATGTTAACATTCCATATAAAATAAATATTTTTCTAAAATACAATAACATACAGCAGCACAGTAATAAGAAATTTCAGCATCGACGATTATAAAGCGAAATAAAAGTAGACTATTGCTAAGGATTTGTAAAGTTAGCTCAGACTTGAGCTTACCTTGAGCAACTTGTCTGGCGTTTTCGCTTTATGATCTCAGTTGGAACAGAGATTTGAGAGGCCACTAAATAAAGGTCCGAGCTAACTTTTATAAAAAATTTTTAGGATTATTTTGTGAAATGGTCTAATTGAATTTTTAGCGTTGGTACCAAAGAGGCTGAGGGCCCTAAATCAAAATTTATTACAGAATGTTATTTGTCAACAAAATCCCAAGCAATTTTATATTGTTTTTCAATTAAAAATTTAATTATTGTTATGAAATTTTATTAATGAAATAAAGAAATTAACTACATGATGCTTTTAATTTAATAACATTTATATGAAACTATTTGATTCTGTGAAGCACTTCATTGGCAAAATTGTAATAAATTTTTCAATAAATCTTTGAGGAATTAAACAGTTTCCTATAAACTAAGGCTGACAAGAACGGTAGTTTTGTCCGAACTGTCGGATTTTGATGAAATTTTGAAATCTGTTTTAAAAAGATCAGATCTGAACAGATCTAATTAGATCTCAAATTTGTTGTTAATCAGGTCTGGATATTATTATATGTCCATCAGATTTAATAAGAAATTTAACAACACCTTTATTTTTATATAAATACCTTTTTATTATGGTGTCTGAAAACAGTTCAATTGGCTACGATCTTGTACTAGATCTGGAGTCGAATTGCGGCATTCGTGATCGAATGAACTGTGTAACTACAATAATACTAATAATCAAAACACCAACTTTAACTTTTGTTTCCAATCTAACACCGAACTATGTTACAACATTCCTGATGGAAAAAATTATATTAAATTATTTTATTTTCATAAAAAATTATCCGATCGATAATTACGATCACAAACACCGTAAATCAACCCCTGTAATTATATTATAATAATATTTGCTCATATCTGGCCACAAAAATCCCTTAGATATAAACAAATCTGGCACTATATTTGATCAGATTTGAACAAAAGGTGTATCATATGCCATATCTAATCATCTATGTTCTATTCTGGCACCAGATTTATTTACCCAGCAAAAATATGGTATCAACAACTTACCAGACTATTTACTCGCTTAATTACTTTTGTTCGCGATGTCCAAAAAGTAATGAGTACTCATTACTTTTTGGCTGTTTGTAAGCGAAAGGGTAATGACCACTCATTACTTTGTGTTTTTTGTAAGCGAGAAGATAATGACCACTCAATACTTTTGGGACATCGCGAACAAAAGTAATTAAGCGAGTAAGTAGCCTGGTAAGTATTTGAAGTCATGTTTTTGCTGGGTAGATTCAATCATATTTTAAGCAGAACAAATAAAATCTATTTTTTTACACGGTCATGTGGTAGAACGCAAAAATCTTATAAACATCCACTGGGAGAATTTTCATAATAATGATTTGTTTTTGCATAAAAGCAGTGAAATTGCCTCGCAACTCGTCCATTGAAACTCATTCAATAATTAATATTAATTTCAAAAAAAATATAAAACATTTTATTTAATTTAAAGAAAATTTACTTATTAATTTTACTTTCTTTCATACTAAATGATAAAATATTTAAAATTTTTCAAACCTCGTAGTTTTCACAAAATTTCGAAAATTTAAATTTTTGCTAATTCAAAGGAGATTTTTGTAAAACCTCTCGATTTGGAGTTTTTTTAATGCAACCATTGTTCGGACATCCCAAAAACGTAATTTAAAAAAACATTTCTGGTGTTTATGTTACAAGTTTATTCCATCGAAACGTTTTTTTTTATGATTCGGCGTTGCTTTAAAACATTGTTATTATTCAAGGCAGTTTTTTTTTTCTAATTTACAGTAAAATTTTGGGAAGTAATCCGAATTCCGAGAAGGGTACTGATCTTTTTGTCTTGCTGGTAATAAACATGAAATAAGACTGAAGTCCTTTCTATGAAAATATATCATAATTTAGGTTTAAGGACTCATTGGATGACAGCAGGATAATTTTAAATATAAATTTAGCTTCAAAATGGATTAACTAATTCGATGAAATTTGACAAGTTAATAAAAGCACTTAAAACCAAAAAAATTTCGTCTATTTAAAAAATTTCATAATATATTTTTTTGTTTGTCACCAACGATTAAATCTAAATTGCTGTAGAGCATCATGTTGTGCGAGTTGACAGACTTACATTTTCTTACTTGTCCTTTCTATGAAAATATATCATAATTTAGGTTTAAGGACTCATTGGATGACAGCAGGATAATTTTAAATATAAATTTAGCTTCAAAATGGATTAACTAATTCGATGAAATTTGACAAGTTAATAAAAGCACTTAAAACCAAAAAAATTTCGTCTATTTAAAAAATTTCATAATATATTTTTTTGTTTGTCACCAACGATTAAATCTAAATTGCTGTAGAGCATCATGTTGTGCGAGTTGACAGACTTACATTTTCTTACTTGTTGATAGTTGGTTTTTTTATAAAACGCAATTAAACAAGTTAATTAGAATAGTATGATTTCATTTTTCTGTGGAAAAACAAACGTTTATTGTAATAACAAAATATGTAAATTTAATTACAATTAAAGTCTACTGTCAACGATTTTTGTAATTTATTTGAAACTTACAAATGCTCATGAAGCCCAAGATGTAAGTTAAATATCTGTGGCTTGCTTAAAGGGCCAATGTTACTGTTTAAGGAAATTGCAATTGAAGGTTTAACGAAAAATTCTTTTAATTACAACTAAGAAAAACTCTAAGTTTCATTTAAAAACTTTGGATCAGAAATGTTATAATATTTTTGAATAGATAATAAATTAATTAAAAATTAAAAAATATATAAAAAAAAAATATTGGCCCTTTTAGCTCCAAACCTTAGATATATATTCTAACATCAATTTGCGTTTCGTTTAGGACGATGACCTTTAAATCATGTTTTTAAATTAAATAAAAACATCATCATCATCATCATACATTTACGGGACGTTAACGCCTGTCCTAAAAGACAGCTCACATCACGGTTCGACTATATTCACAACTTGGCAATTTATTAAAAATTAATATATTAAAGCTGTGTGTAATTTCTTTCTTTCAGAATTTTAAGCCGAATAAAAAAAATTAAAATTGGTCCTTCCGAATGTCCTTTTTTAAATTTGGTTGAGGTACACATGTGTCAAATTTTTTTTTAATACTAAATGCCAAATAATAAGCTATTAAATAAAAAATTTAAAATAATTCAGAAGACTTACAAACTTCATGTGTTTTTATTTTTAAACAAAGGTTCTCAACCTCTAACCTCAACCTTTATTATTTTATGCCTTTTTTAAATTGATGAAACAAATGTATCAAATTATTTAAAATGTGATTCAATTATATCCAATTAAAAACACACACAATATAAGGCATATATGTATGTATGTAATATTTTATCGACCGAAATGTTATAAATATCAATACATATTTTGCAATATAAAGGGTGGTCAAATTTTAAGGGCCGATGTTGATTTTGAATAAAACACAAATTATTTAGGAAATTATTGTCATTTCTTTTTATTATGATAATATGGTATGGTTCAATTATGTATGGAACAAAATATCGGCCAAATGGCCGCCGCGACCTCAGCGGCACACCTCCATCCGATGGTCCAAATTTTCGATGACGCTGAGGCATAATTGATGTTCTATGCCGTTAATGTGCCGTATTAACTCATCCTTTAGCTCTTGAATTGTTGCTGGCTTATCAACGTACACCTTATCTCTCAAATCACCCCAAAGAAAGAAGTCCAATTGTGTCAAATCACATGATCTTGGCGGCCAAAGGTTATCGCCACCATGTGAGATAACACGGCCATTGAATTTGTCGCGCAAAAGAGCCATTGTTTTGTTAGCTGTGTGGCAAGTGGCACCGTCTTGTTGAAACCACATATTGTCCAGGGTCATATCCTCAATTCCTGGCCACAATAAGTTCGTTATCATCTCGCGATAGCAAACATCATTCATGGTAAATGCTTGGCCGACCTCATGACACACTATCGCGAACAACAGAAATGTTTTCCGCACAACGAACTGGGCGAGCATGCACAGGTGTTTTCACAGACCCTGTTTGCTAAAACTTGTCAACAATTCTCCCGATTGTGGACACATTTCATCGATTATGCTGACCAAAAAAATCACGAAGTGCACGAAATGCATTTTGATTTGAACGCCTATTTTCATAATAAGCCTGAATAACTTTAACGCGTTGCTGGATTGTGTATCTTTCCATGGTTCAAATTGAGTTAGTCTGAAATTGAGAAATGTCAAATGAAATGCAGAAAAAAACTTGACGTTTAGGTGTGGTTTACATTCAACATCGGCCCTTTAAATTTAACCACCCTTTGTAATAATAAACAATTTAATTAAGGGTGTGTGCGAACAGGTTAAGTTGAAACTAAGCTTATATATTACTAGCTTAAAAGTCCGTTACTTCCCCAGCTAAAATGAAGCCGTCAAAGAAGCAATAAAAGCATCACTATGGCAAAGGTATCACTTCTTTTGTGATGGTTGTATCGATGAATTTAACATTGGCGTGTCGTAGGATGGAAGAATTCAAATATACCTACTTCCATTACTCTTACTTTACTCTAAGGAAGCAATGACAATGCGATGCAAGATTAGAAAATTTTCATATACTTTGTAAGATTTAAGCTTTGATGAAAATTTAATTCATAAGAATCCCGAAAAATAAGTTTAAAAATGCGAACTTTATGCACTGATATAGAAATTCTCTTTATTAGAACAAATACATAATTCTGCATTAATGAAAAAGCTTCTTTGGCCAAATTTGAAATATTCTTTAAGAATTTAAAACAATTTTTGGAAAAATTTTAAATATTTTTGGATAATTTAAAAACTGGTTGGACAATTTTGAAACATTTTTAGACAATTTTAAAATATTTTAAAATAATTTTTGGACAATTGTAAAACCTTTTTGGACATTTTAAAATAATATTAACACAATTTTAAAATTATTATCGATAATTTTAAAACATTTTTACACAATTTTTAAATTATTTTGGAAAATTCTAAAGTAAAGCTGGAAATGATGTAGTGTGCAAAAATGCACAAATTGTGTTGCCATAACTACTTAAATCTGAAAAAATGCATTAAGCAATAACATAAAAATGATTTTATAAAAAAATTATAAAAGGTCTTTAGAACTATTTTCACATTAAAATTTTTGACTTGAATAATCAGAAAACAATATTTTGAATAAATGCTTTAAATTCAGAAAATATACGATATAATATGACTTATGCTTTAGAAGCAATGAAGAGTTTTTTAGATATGCATGGGCTTTATATCCAAATTACAACATTTGAAATATGAACATATAAATTCTTTTGGAAGTTCCTTAGAATAACACCAACAAATCATAAAAGAATGTTAACTGAAGTTTAGTAAGCAATGGAAGAAGTTATAGCCACAGAATGACAACCATTTTTTTTTGCTGTTTCGTTATCTGTAGCTCCATGTCTTCCTTGTCTAATGTTTCAATTCCACGCGTTTCCTTTCCATCCTATTTCTTTAATCTTGTCTAGTGTTTCAATTTCACTGGTTCCCCGTTCCATTATATTTCAGTTTTACTCGTTCCCCGTTTTATTCCACTTCGTTCCCCTTGTCAAGTGTTTTAATTCCACTCGTTTCCACTTTCACTTCATTTCGTTACCCTTTTACAGTTTTTAAATTCCACTCGTTCCCTTTTCCTTTCATTTCATTTCTATCTAATTCCAATTTACAACTTAATCTTGTAAATATTTTCCCATATACACCATATATACACAAATACTAGGTACTCGTATGTTCACTAAATTCATATAACTCATGAACCAACACACATACAAATTTCCGTTCACGCCATTACAGAGAACATCAATTACTAATTCACTGCAATCTATTTTAATATAGTATGTATGTATATGTGTTTCCAATTCGGTTATTCGATTAATCGATTCCTCGATTAATCGCCTCTATTTCGGTTAATGTCAAAACGAATAATTTAAAACTCAAATAATTATTCGACCCGAATAATCGAATAAATTAGGTCGATTAACCGGTTAAATTTTTTATATGAATTTTTCTGCTATTTTTCTTTATACTTCCTAATTTTCTTAACTTTGGCAAAAAAATCGTTGAAAAAAAAAACAATTAACTAAAATACAATCAAATTGTTTTCAAATGGACTAATTTGCTTGAAAATGTTATATAGTCTTTAGGAAATATGATAGACAATTTTTATGTTTGTTTTTAATTTCTTTAAAAAATAAATTTTAAGTAATATAAAATTATAGTTTAATGTCTAAAAAATTGAAATAGAGCTTTTAACCTCCGTATACATATATGTGAAGTTTTAGAAAAGCTATTAATGTATATATTTTTCTCCTAAGCAATGAAACACGTGACTAGGTATATTCCTATTAAGCACTGTGACGTTACTTATGTTATAAAATAATAATATAAAATTGCTTTAAATTCGAAAACTGTATTTTTTTTAAAAAAACTATTTCATTTCAAATTCTATAAGAAAAATTTATAAAAACTTAAAAATAACATGGAATTTTGTTTCTTATTTGATTTGTCAACAAATTTTGATGAAGTAGGAACTTCAGTAGAATTAAGTTGTTTAATCAAAAATATTTAAGAATTCAATTATTATTTTTATTTTAAAAACTACAAAAAAACTCGAAGTTCTTTATTTTAAATTTATTTTATTCAAGAAATTTACACTACAGCTGATTAAAACAAAAGCGTAATAAGCGTCGCATGTAACTTGAATTTCAGTAAAGCGTATATGAGTACAAAGCGTTGACGCGTGGTATGGACTTTCAGCTTTAATTTTACAAACACAAAAAATCGGTAAGGACTTCTCAGGAATATGCGTGGTTTTTATATATCTTTTCAAATAGAAAACCTCTTAAACCAGGTAGTGAAAGAGTCAGGGAACAGTGTCAGTTCTATCAAACTTAGTATGTAAGTTTCGAAAAAACTATTCATACCAAATTTTTGAGAATTTGTTATTGAATTTTTTTAAAGGCAGCTTTTGTTTATTTACGCATTTTTTTTCTGGACAGTGTTATTTAAAGAAAAAAAAACTAATTTTATCGACAAAATGTCCCACTTTGATTAAACACTATCTACACAGCGCTTTTAAGGGTTTTCTTCCACGGAACACGTCTGACGTTTTCGTCAGATTCCTCTAAAAAAAACAAAAGATTACAAGGCATGATTCTTTAAACAATCTTAGGATGCTTTAAATTGTCCTAAACAAACACTTTAGAAACCAATGCAATAGACTAAACTTGATATTTCAGCAAAAAGCAGCTCTTTTTATTCTTATTGATGAAAGAAATACATTTATATTGCATTAAACGATTATTCGCCAATTGATTTTCGATTAATCCAACCGATTAATCAATTTTTTCATTTTTTAAATAATGGCCTAACCGATTAAACGGCAGGGTCTAATAATTGGAAACACTCAAGTATATAGATTTTGATATAAAAGTTGGCAACACCCCAGCAAAAACATGGTAATGACAGGTCGTTTCTGTCTAGATTACCATGTAATGATAGGTCGTTACTTTTTTCATTACCTTAAACAACAAAATAATGACCTGACTGATAATGGGTGAAAGAAGTACTTATATGTACATGCAAAATAATGATTTACTCTTTGTTGTTTTCTTACTTATCTGCTGTAAAATTGATTTTTTTTAATTTTAATATTTTAAAGCCTTTCTATGGGAAAAAGCATTGAATTATGAACTTAAATTTTTGGGTTCAAAAAGTAGATACAGTGTAAGGTCCCGCAGGCGGACACCGACCATCGCGATGACTGTCCGGTTACCGGATATGTCCACCAAGAAGGGACCAAGAAATTAGTACGTCTATGTAAGCTGTCCGGCTGCAAGAGCTATCCGTTAGAAGAGCTTTCGGTATATTTTAAAGATTTTTTATAATTTAAATACAAATTATTCTTGTCGATTTCTTTAAGAAAGAAAATTTTACTTTATTAAGGTACACTATTGTTTTATTAAGAACAACTACTTACGTTATTATTGTAGGTAACCACTTATTTCTTCACTATAAGTATCCATACTGGTAATTCATTATTCTCACTTTTTTTATAAGCGAGAGGGTAATAACTACCCATGAATTTTGGGACATCGCAAACAAAACTAATTAAGCGGGTAAATAGCCTGGTAACTAGTGAAACCCTTTGTGTGCTACTTACTCCCTTAATTACTTGGTAATGTCTGTTTTTGCTGGGACAATTTCAATTTTTGAAAACTAAAAATGTTTTGTGTGCAATTTTCAATGCAGAGAATTAATTTTTATAAATTTTTTTTATCTCAAAATATTTTTTAATCGCATAAGATTTTCTGGAAAAAAACGGAATTTTTTCAAAGTTTGAATGGTCAACAAAATGTAATATCAAGATGGAATTGGACAAACATTTAGCTTACATTTTTGAAAGATGTAAACATGACAGAAGAATAAGTTTAGCTTAGCCTTAATTTAGCCAGTCCGCACTCATCCTAAGTAATATATAATTAAATAAAAATTTTTTAGCTTGTGAATTTGAATTCGATCAGCCTTTGAGAAATTTTATTTTGTTTTTCAAATACTTAAAAAAACTCCCCTGTGAAACTGATTTTAGTGAAACGATTTGTCTACACTGAGAGAATTAGATCATAGTCATATTCTTTTAATAAATTCTTTATATGCAAAGAAACATGAAAATTTTTATTTTTTATTCTTTATAATTTACTAATAACATTTTCATGTTTCTTTGCATTTAAACAATTTATAAAAAAAATATGATTATATCTAAAACTCAACTAAATATCATTCAATTACAAAAATAACAAATCAACAATACATAAAAACTTCATTCATTAATTTTTTCATAAAAGTAAGGTAATTACACTGGAACTCATCCATTGATGCATATTTTCATAAAATTTTATGAAAAATACTATTTTGTTTACTAATAGTTTCATACACTTAATGAAAAATTTTTTATTAAAAAAACTAGTTTCATAAAAAGTAGGAAGTGTTTCATTGATGTTAAGCAGTTTTATTGTGAAAAAAAGTTTAATTACTTTACTGAAAAATTGTATTATTTTTCATCTAATAAAATTGTGTAATGTATTATACTTAAATAGATATATCGCAGTTAGAATGACTATGCATTTTAACTCCCAGCAAAAACTGGTAATGATTAACAAGACCGAGAAGTAAAAAAAAAACGCGAATATTTATATTAAAACTAAAAAAAAATATAGTCAATATTTTTGTGTAATAATCGATAGTTGGTGCTTTAACTGTAATTACATTACCAACCTAGACACCAAGGGCTATTAGACACCAGTGTCATAACTTTGTCATTTTTTAACCCGGGAGTTTGCTAATCTATATGCAGTCCATTCGAAATTTAGAATTTTAATAGTTAGCTGGATGAAAAAAAGAGAAAAAATATATGTTTCCTTATACGAGGACCGTTTGAAATGAGGGTATAAATAGCAACGAATTACAAAAAATTAGAAAAAATTCGGAATCCACAAGGGGATATTTACATTATTCATAATCCATTCATAACTCAATTATATCAATAAAGGCCAGTGTGCCAAACCAATAACAACCTGATGACGTGCAAAATCAAATGCAAGGAAGCCAGACAGTATTATTTATCATACAGTTGTTTCTTTCGCACTATTTTTTCCCAAAACATAGTTTCAGAGTTGCTATGATTGTAGTTGCCAAAAATGTTCGTAAAGAGAACATTAACGCTGGCGTCGTGACTCCCCACTGGTAAACATTGAGAGCATCATCTGTACTGAATTAAAGCGAAATCCGTAAAAAAATTATTGTTTATAGCGAACAAACAAATAGAGATAACAACTGATAAAATGTCTGACAATTTAATCAGTTTAAAAAATTTTGCAGAGAAAAGTTTATCTGTTTTTTTTTTACAATATTTTTGACAATTTTTAGTTATTTTACCTACATTATTAATTAGTTATTTTAATGTTTAAATAAATTGGTTGATACTTAAAATTAAGGAAGCATTTTTAACTATAATTTGTGGTTGATTCTACCGCCAAACATATTTTAATTGTATAGTTCCATTGTTTGTATCTCCTTACAATTTTTCTTATAAATGGTTATAGGTTATTATCAATAAATTAACTATTTTTAAATTGCATTACCAAGATTTTGCTGGGATAATTACATATAAAAAGCTTACAGTTTTTTGTATAAATTATTAACAAGACAAGTTATTGGTTTAGTCAGATTCTAGTTTTCTACGGAAAAACAAAGATTCATTGGAATTAAACAAAATATACAGCTTTTTTTATAGAAATGAAGTTTGACATCATTTTAATTGTAATATTTATGGCATTAGTTGTTAATTTAAACACTGCAAGTGCTGGAAGTGTAAGTGTTGTAAATTTAAAGTAAAATAAAAAACATTATAATATTTAATGGCCTGTTTATGTATTACAAATTGTAATTAATTTTGTTATAAAAATAATAAATATTCCTAACAAACTTTTTTACACAATCGTTTCTTTTCGTGTTTTTTTTTCGTGAGTGATAAACAGGCCCTTTTACATTATGTTAAATATATAGTAAATTTATTTTCAAAAATTTCAGAATATAATTTGTGGTGATAATATCTGTAATCAAGTTCAATATAATGGTAAAAATTGCACAAAAGAAAAGAATTTTTGGCAAAAAATGAAAAACGGATTTAAACAATGTTGAAAATGTCAAAAACTAGATTTAACTGTTCAAATGTACACATAAAGTGTTTTTAAATTATTAAAATTATATAATAAAGTATTTATTAGGCATAATAAATTGTTTGTACTTATTTAGAGATTCTAAAAAAAAAAGCAATTTACTTTTCCTAAGAAACTTCTTTCGACTCTTAATACATACGAAAGCTATTTCCGCCAATCGATTTTAATTTTTCCTAACCCTCCTCCTTGCCCCTTTATTTCGCTTGAGAAAAGTAACTGTCATTTAACGACCACACGGTTTTGATTTGTAATTATTTCTATTGTTGGGATCTACAGCTAAAAATAGTTATGCCACAAAAATTGTCTACACAGTAGAGAGGTGAGCTTATAGCCAAATAAAAAATAAATCAGACTTTATTTAAAAAAATTTAATTTTTTTTAATCTAAAATTAATAGCCGATTACATCGCCATGCCGATAGTTTTGGGCTTTAGCCACCGCCGCCGAAATTTGGGTTCGGCTTGCATCTCCGCTCCATTGAACCCCTCCTTGTTCGTCATTGCGATTGCAAAAAATTGTCCGTTTTGACCCTTAAATAAAGATTTTTGTACACCCAGAAAACAGATTCGTGCTGACAACCGAATTTGTAACCAATCGAATGGTTTGTTTTGTGGTAATCAAATTTTTCGGTTGTGACCACAGAAAACCAATGGAGAGATAAGTAATTTGACTGTGACAATAGTATTTCGCTTGCCTTAATAACAATTCGGTAGGCATAACCGAAAAATTCGGTTCCTGCAATTGAACCATTCGATTGGCAAAAAATTCAGTTGTCAGCATGAATCTGTTTTCTGGGTGTATACGCTTTGTGGACTCCTAAGGGTTTGAGATTTAACCTTCATCTACAAAACATATTTTGACGTATCCACTCTGTCTTTTTTTTATAAGTGTCAAAACCCCTTGGGAAAGCACACTTTCCTGTTGTAACGTCAAATGGTTAAAAGCAACCAGTTCTTTTTTTTAAACTACATAGTTTGGAACTATTGTTGAATCAGATAAACAACGTTGCGTTTCAGTTTGACAAAAAATTTCCGAAATTATTTCTAATATTATAGCGCTAGGGACTGCTACACAGAAGGTCACGGGTTCGATCCTAATCGAAAGCAGCATTTATTTGAAAAAATAATGTGTATGAGTTTTTCTATCCCTCATACATATTGCAACGACCTCCTTAGGTTTTTCCATAGCTTTAAACCCCAGCAAAGTAAAATAACAGGAATTTGAACTAATACGCTACAACAAGTTCGCCAAGTCTTTATGAGATGGTGCGTAATTAAAACATCAAAACAAGTGAATTACACAGGTGAAAATTCCACTCTTCCATATAATATGCAAATTACAACTAAAGGCATCATTAAGCCTCCTATTGGTAAATATTGGAACAAAGTTTCGCAAAATATTTAATTAAGATAAGAAAATAAATATTTTGTAAAATATTTGTAAATAATTCACTTTTTTATTTTTATTAACTTTCTAAAAATATACACAACTCATGCTAAAAATAAGTGTTGCCAAGTTAAATAATTATAAAGAGTTGCTACTTTTAGTACTTTTTTTCATATTTTTCGATATAACTTATTAAATGATTATTTAATTTGTCAAAGGGTAAAACGATTACACTTTTGCAACAATTAAACTTTAGCTCCTATCAATTGTTGTTGTGTTTTTAAGACATTATTTTCTGTCGAGAATACCCTTATTATTTACAGCTAGGCAAAAACTTTCATAACATTTTGAAGTTTTTTCTGATTTTTTGAATTTTTTGCGAAAAGTATATACATTAACTGTGGGGAACTATAAAATAAGCCATTCCCCCCCCCCCCCCCCCCCCTTCTTAGTTTTTCGTGTAATTTAATGTGTTTTATTTTGCATTATTCGTAAGCAAGACTGGAAGTGCTAATTCTGATTTTTTTGATTTCATGATATTTTATTTTAATGATATTTAATTTGAATATTTGATATTTTTGTGTTTTTAACTTTTCAGGATAATGTAATTTCTGGTGATAACAATGTTGGCAGGGTTCAGGAAAATGGTAAAGAAATCAATAAAAGTTCTGCAAATGTATTGTCTAGTGGATATTGTTTTTCCATTTTATTCATATATTTTGGATACTCTATGTTAAAAGGATTATTTTCAAAACATTAATAATTGTATTGATATGTAACTAAAACAGATTAAATAAAACAGATAATTATTCTTAAAAATTAAAAATCCACAAAAATTTTTAATTATTGAAAGTTTTTTTACTTCTTTACTCCCAATTATTAAACATAATTGCGATCTATATTTAAAAGTAATTCTCATTATGTGAAAAAGAAAAGATTTTATTTAAAAATTTAACAGACACAAAATAATCACCAGACTGCCGCAGTTTCGTCCCATACAATGACTCGTTATGTAGTAGTTTGTTTAATTGTCTCTATATATTGTGACTGGGAATCGAACCGGCAACTCTCTACGGGCTTTGAGCCGTTAATTAATAAAATTATTTTAATTGTAAAATTGTCTCCATATTTGTGATTGGGAATCGAACCGGCAACTCTCTACAGGCTTTGAGCCGTAGCATCGCCTCAAAACGATACACATCACGGTCCGAACAGCGACGAATGTTAGTCAACCACAGCCTGACTAAATATATTATTTTTCAACCAGATGATTCAGAACTCACTAAAACAATTTCTATTAGAATGTTTCCTCTTGTATAATCCTACTGTTATCTCTGACAAAGTGTAGGTCAGAGATGGCGTTGCCGCGTGGGGGAAATTTTATTATTTTTTTAAATTAAGCTTATTTAAAGAAGTCTTGTACATTTAACTTGATTGTGGTTACATTTGTAATATTATAAGAAATAAGATTAAGATTTATTTTAGAATACAAAATTTCTAACCACACTTTTTACAAATATATCAAACCATAAATTAATTTGAGTTAAATTAATATTATTATTTTAAAACTCTTTTGAATAATAAAGTATTTTATTGAAATATCTACTATGCAGTTTTACACAATTTGCAATATATGCGCCTTATTTTTTTTTTTATTACATTTTACAAATGTAGAGGGTGAAAAAAATAAAGAGTAAGTTGAAAATAAAATGATCGAATTTATGTAAATTTTTTAATATTTCTTTTAAAGGACTCAAATATTCATTGTTGATAATTTAAATGGCTATGTAAAGCAACTTAAAGTAAATATTAAGACAAATGAAGACGATTTTAACAAATTATTTATTAAATAAATTTAATAATAAAAAAACCACCCACTGTATATTGATTTTTAAGTATCAAGCATGGAAATTTATTTTGGACGATTGATTTTTTGTTCAGGCTTTATTAATAACAGGTAGGTTTCCTTGTGATCGCCCACCGATTTCAAATTTGCTAAAAATAACGGTACCCAGTCTTAACCCCAACGAACATAAGTTATTCACACTTCCAGTTTAGGGATTATCGCTGAAAAATTAAGCATATAATTTTCAAACAAACAATTAGGCTTATGGTCCTTACAAAATGGTCGCAATGCAATTAGGGGTGAATGCCGATTTGCAGCGAGGGTTATGCGTAAAGGCTTTTGGTTTGTTATCACACAATTATTTTAGGAAACTACCAGTGAGGATAATACCAGTGGAAGTTTTGATATCGAACAATTTTTAGAGGCCCAAACTAATTCTAATTTTTTATTTGCTGTCTGTTTAAAAAAAAAAAAAATAAGTAAAATATTTCTTTATTCTTTTTACAAATTTATTTTAATTCAATTTAAAGAAGCCAGTAAAAAGTAAAGATTCAAAGGAAAAAGTTAAAAGAATCTAGTAAAAAGTAAAAATTCAAAGAACAGATTGTAGAACAGCTTATATCGCATTAGCGTAGGTTCTAATTTATGCTCTACCACCGGTTCTTTTTGTATGGAGTTTGTCCCAATAGCAATAGGTTCTTTCAACTTTAAAATCGGTTCTAGAACCAGTTATAGAACTAGTTCTTGGATAGCGAAACCTTACATTTTGACTCCTAGAAATCAGTTCTAGAACCTGTTCCATGGAACCGGTGGCAAAAGAACTGTTGTAGAAAAGATAAAAAAGGTAACCTGAGGGTCAATTCTCGCTTTGTGAAACGGTGAAATGAAAAGATTTTTCACGTTTTCATAGTACTTTTGATTCGCGTTCTGTGAAAAAGTGTAAAGAAATATCAAAACGTTTTCATATGAAAAAAAGTGGAACGAAACAAGATTTTTTCACGATTGCACAGCGATTCTTGTTTTGTGTAACAGTGCAAACAACTGTCAAAATATTTTTTATATGAAAAAATTTTTTACACAGACTAATTATAAGTGAAATAAACATAGACAAGGTTGTAAAGGGAAAGCGTGCCAGCGAAAGCCAAAAGGAGTATTTAATTAATTATTTAGAAAAGCATGTGGACATTGCAAACGATAAGTAGTTTAATTACCATAAGCACACTTTTATTAAACCCATATTTACAGTTTTGTAACTGCAGATGGTGCCAAATTTAGAGACGAAAAGTGTAACGAATTAGCGGCGAGCCTTAACAGTTTTAGTGGGACCCAAAAGGACGGTGAAAAACGGAAAAAGAATTGGAGCGACTTAAGGTTTATTTATTTATATTCTTTATGAAATGTTTTTTTTCTTTAAGTAATATTAGACTTCATACGCGCACCAAATATAGTTCACTTAAGCAAGCCGATATAAATCCATGAAGTGCTCGTAGGTTGTCATCTCGAATGGATTTTGGCCATCACGAAGTATGTGAAACATCATTGTCTTACCTTTGTTCATCCCGAATTCTTTGAGTAATATCCAATAATACATTTAATCCAGACATTTTTATATAATTATTTAAAATAAATTTTACGAACTTAATTCACTTTTGTTTACGTTTTTCTCTGTTTTGACATTTGCTTTAAATTTTGGATAACACAGTTACAAAAGTTTCGCTAATGAAACATTTTTTTCATAATACATACAAAAATCGCAAATTATGTATTTGTGAAAATTTCGAGTGAAAAGTGCTTATGAAACGAAAATGAAAAGGTTTTTTCACTTCACATTATCACAGAACGAAAATTGACCCTCTGTTCTAAATAATTTTATTGGAACTTGATGAACTTGACACACACACACATAAAGCCATTCACAAAAGATGTGTGTATGTCTCTATATAATGTGCAGATTAAAAAACTAAAAATATACAAAAACCCGATAAACTAATATTTATATTTCTGAATGGATAGGTACAATTTTTATTTTATTTCTAACTGAATACTCGTTTACTCGTTTTTACTGATTTTTCAATAAACAATATTTATAAAGAAATAACAAAAACCATTTGATATTTGATATGATTTAAGCAGTGATTTTGATTGGTTTTGGTAGAACTAGCAATTCTAAAATGTCAGTATACCTAGTGCTAAAAGAGTCTCTACCTTCTAAAAAACAAAGTGCTTTGAACAACTCTGGATTCAAAACCTAATAATATGGATATCAAACTTCATATTTTAAAGAGTATGTCAAAGCTAAACAAAAGCATATTTCAATTTCCAAAAATGAAGAAATACTCTAATACAAAATTGTTAATAAAATATTAATTCGCGGTTTCCGCGACTGATAAAATTGATTAAAATGAACTATAAAACGTGGGTATTCACTTTTTGACCCTTAAAATATATTGCACTTTTTCATGGTTGCAACCAATAGTTGAATTTTGTTGCACGCTGCAAGAAGAAGGAAGAAAATTTTCAAATACTACCAACTTGAATATTTGTATTCATAATAGACGATATTACATATTTTTTTTTAGAAGAGAGTTTTTTGAAATGTTTGCAGAATATGTATACATTTTAGAACTTAGCAAATTTCAAATTATAACATATAATTTTTCAAATTCAAACCTTTTGGATCTATCCAAGTAAACTCAAACATCTTAAACGATTTTCCAGGCTGTTGTTTAATGTTTAGCTAAAAATGAAGACAGTGTGTAGATAAACAATGCAGATGGGAGTAGTAGTATTTAAAAAAGCGGTGCAATTTATCTTGATTAATTTTTTGATTCAATTTTAGTAATAATTTATATGGTTTTTGAATTATTTTTTTTAATTTTAAGGGATAAACTGAAATGCTCAATATGCAATTTAAGAAAGGAAAATTTGGAAATAATTAAAAAAGAAATTCATTTATACAAAAGAAATTTCAACTATCGTTAATTTAAGTAAACCAAAACAGTAGTAATTGAAATAAATTATAAATTATTTATTAAACACTCGTTCTCAATATATTAGAAAACAAAATTTATTAAAAAAAGGATAATTGAGTCCTGAATTTTAATGACATTCGATTTTTTTTTTGACAACTGCATGGTGCGGCTACAGCCACCAATATAAATAAAATAAATTTTTGGATAAATTTTTAATATTTAAAAAATCATTAATTTTATTCCAAGTAATAAAAGGAATTTGAATTAACATAAATTAATCTTACGTAATGTGAAAAAAAATTTTATCCGTTTTTTTACTTAAAAAATCACACATTTTCGAATTTCGCCCCACTCTAAAGCAAGCTTTTGACCACATACCCATAATGAGAGTATATAAATAAAATCTTTATTTTAATTACAATGGTTTTCTTTAAATTCATCGTTCTTCGCCACAACTAAACAATTATTTCGCTTAAATAATCTAAAGATGAAATTCAACATCATTTTCATTATTTCATAAATGGTTTTGATGTTATATTTTAAAAATGTTGGGGCTAAAGTAAGAACTTAGTAAAACAAGTTTTTTCTTTTTGAAATTAAATTTATAATCTTGTTTTTAAAGAAAATAGAACGAATTTTACAAAATGGCGATAACATGGTGATATATTATAAGGATGGTAGTATTAATAGTCGAAGTGGAATGTTCATGAAAAATAAAGATATTATGCAGTAGTTATATGAGAAAAGGTAATAGTTTTATCGATTAAATTTTTAATTAAAATTAATAAATAACATTAATATTTTTAAAATTTATAGGATCGATACACTAAATGATCATAGGATCGATTTCTTTACACTTAATGAATGGAAGAAATTATAAAGCTGAAAAAAGATATATAAAAAAAAATAATTTTTTTAATACACACAAAAAAATCTCTAAATGTCTAGTTTAAAATTTTGCTGAATAACAAGGTCATAATCAATAATTTTGTAATTGATTCAATTAAAAAAAATATATCAATATTAAAACCTTCTCATGTAATAGTCATCATTGATATTTTTTTAAATGAATCAAATACGAATTAATGAAATACATTTTTGTTGTTCAAAAAAGTTAATCTAAATGGAGTTTTATTTGACAAGGAACTTACTGCACTCACTAAATTATGTCAGTGAAAATTACAGTCAGAATAACTATCATATTAAAAGTTAAATTTTTATCTGTATTTTCAAAATATAGACGCCCAGCAAAAACAGACATTACCAAGTAATTCAGGAAGTAAGTAGCGCACAAAAGGTTTCATTAGTTACCAGGATATTTACTGGCTTAATTATTTTTGTTCGCGATGTTCCAAAATTCATGGGCGGTTATTACCCTCTTGCTTACAAAAAATGTAAGAATAATGAATTACCAGAATGGTTACTCATAGTGAAGATATAAGTGGGTACTTACAATTTCAAAGTAGGTAGTTACTCTTAATAAAATAATAGCGGACCTTTCTTTAGTAAAATTTTCTTACTTAAAGAAATCGATAAAAATAATTTGTATTTGAAATTATAAAAAAAAAATATTTAAAATATCTACTTTTTGAAAAATGTAATTTTATAAAGTTGCAATGCTATTTCACATTAGAAACCCTTTAAAATATTAAAATTTTCACAGCAGATAATTTTCTATTTTGTTGTATAGTTTTTCAAAACAAATTAATCAATAAATATTAAAAAAAAAAAAAAACAGAAATACGAATTCGGTTCTTATTTCAGTAACTGGTAATTCTACCATTAATTATCAGTACGTCATTATTTTGTATTTTGAAGTAATGCTTTTCATTACATATTACAATTACGGTATAAATGACCTGTAATTACCATGTTTTTTCTGGGCATGATTATACTCTTAAGAATTCATGATGAATATTTCAAATATTAAAAAAACTATGAGATTTTAGTATTCGATATATTTATTTCCAGAGTGGTGAATCTAAGAATCGAGAGTTTTATCTTGGAAAGTTGGTTTAATAGATTTTTTTGACTGCTTACACTCACCAAAAAAGTCTGTAATGACATCTGAAAATTTTGCTGTTATTACGGGAAATTTTGCTTACTTGAGGCCAGCGGTATTTTTTGCTAATCTTAGCAACTCATGTCTGCTTACGTGTAGTACAATGAAATTAGTAGAAAAATTATTAGCCGTTACTAAATTTTAGTAAACTTTTTGTAAAGTGGAATTTAAAATCTGTTTGCTAAAATCAGCAAAAAAAACATTACTTAATATTATTAATATTAGCACAAAATTAAATTTTTTTTTATCGAGCATCAAAATTTTTTTATTTAATTTATTTTTTTCAAAAAATATTTGATACAAAATTAAAAAAAAAACCAAAGGCTTACAAATATTCATTTTATTTTAATTTCGTAACTTCTGTTTTGAAAAATATTTTAGTATTTTTACTTTTAAGGTAAAATTTTAATTGTTTTTAGGGCTGATTTTTAGAACTAAAAAAACTTTTTAGTGCTATTTTAAATGGATGTCCTGTTTTTAGACATGAGTCGGTGTATTCACTTCCGATCCCTTTTTTAATCTATGCAACATTTTAAGGCAATTTAAGTTTGTAGGTGTAAGTTTTAATTAGAAATAACATTTCCTTCAATATTCACTTTTTAAAAATTAGTATTTTTTTCTAATTTTAGCAAATCGGGTTTCGAAAATTTGTGAAATGGTTTTTAAAATTAGCAACAAAAATTTGTAAATATTCTGTAATTTGTAAAATGTAAATAGCAAAAAATTTATAATTTGTTTACTAAAAATCAGTACAAAAATAGTAAAGTGGGATTGAAAACCGTTTACAAATTTGTCTACTAACTTTTTTTTCTGAGTGTAAGGGTAAAAAATGCTTTCGGCCGTGCCAAATCTTTTATGGATTTTGTATTATTCTACCACGCTGTCAAGCAAAGATATCCCCTATTACCCTCTTAATTACTTTTGTTCGCGATGAGCCCAAAAATAATGGGTACTCATTATTTTTTGGCTGTTTGTAAGCGAGAGGGTAACGACCACCCATTACTTTGTGTAAATAGACTGGTTAGTAGTTGATACCATGGTTTTGCTGGGTATAGTCAAAACGCTGATCGTTTTAATTTTTTAAACATTTCAAAATTAAATTTTTATTTTGGTCTTTTAATTTCAATCTCTGTCAATATTCAAGATTTTTAGAAAAAAAAAAAGAAAACACAATTTTATATATTTTCTTGTTTTAAATGTTTTTAGGATTTTTTTTCGTTCGTTTTAAACTACTTTTTTCGCCTTCGAACATCTTTTCTGCAATGACAAAAATCAAACTTACGTAAATTTTAAAAAATTAACTTTTTAAAACAGAAAAAATATTAAAAAAAATCGTCAAAAATATATTTACGCTCTGGTAAATATTAGCAAATTTAGGTCTGGGGTCTCAACTTGTAAGATGAGTTTTTATTTTTGTTTTCAATCACTGAACGGTAAATATCGATTTTAAATCAGTGAAGGGGGAAAAAAATTGATTTTAAATCACTGAACGGAAATTTTTTTGTTTTTAAATCATTTAACAGTTGAGTGAAATTTACCATTCGCATTGAACGGTTGATAAAATGAACAAATTCCTTTATTCGATCAATTTATAAAAAAAATATTTTATCAAAAACAATCTGTTTCAATTGAATTAATTCTTAAACCATTATTGGAGTTGATTAAAAACAGAATTCGTTGACTTAATATTAAAGTTGAATTCGATTTATGGCGAATTCATTTAAAAAAATATTAATTCTTCAAGGCTATGTTTATATGTAGTATCTACTTTGAAACATTTAATGCATTGTTTAAAATGTAAAGTATTAAAATTTTTAATTTTAAATAACAACATTAATTTTGTTCCAAGTATTAAAAAGTTGGATTAATATAAATAAATTTTGATTAATTAAAAACGATAATACATTTTGAAGTGTTATTTAAGAATATGTTTATTTTTCAATATTTTTTCTTTACTTTAAGAAATAAAAATCAATTTCGGTACACTCTAATGCAACGAGAGTATAAAATACATGTTAATTTTAATTATAATGTATTCGTTTAATTTCATCCGTATCTGTCACAACTAAACAATTATTTCGCTACATTATTCCTAAAATGAAATTTAACATTATTTTTATTATATCATCAATAGTTTTGATGTTATTTTCTAAAAATGTAGAAACTAAAGTAAGTACCAAGTGAGTTTTTGTTTTTGTAATAAAATTTATAATTTTGTTTTTAAAGGAAATATCACAAGTTATGAAAAGTGGCGACAATACGATTATATATTATACAGATGGTAGTAGTTATATGTCAAGTGGTGTAAGTAGCTATACAAGTGGTGTAAGAATTAAAAAATTACATTTATATTTTAAATAATTATCTTTTAAATTCTTTAATTCTTAAGTTTGGTATTTTTATAAATAGCAATATTATTTATTTTTCAATATTTCGCTGCTTCTATACAATAGCATTTATAATTTTAATAATCGATTTCTTTACAGTAAATGAAAGGAAATACTTGAATAGCTGAAAAAAGATACATGAAAAAAATTCAAGCAATTATTTGTTTTAATACACATAAGAAAAAATTTTAAATTCCTCCAATAAAAATTTTGCTGAATAACAAGGCCATAATCATTTTATTAAAAAAAAAAACAAAAAATTTTAATATTTTCAACCTTCTCAAGTATCATTCATCATTGATAATTTTTTTTAATGAATCAATTACAAATTTATTAAATATGACTTTGTTATTCAAAAAACTTTTAATTGAATGAGTTTTAGAAATATTACTTTTGTGACAATAATTAAAAAAATATGTATTGAATATAAATAAATATTATGTATGTAAAATTTAAACCGAATAGAGTTTTATTTGACAAAATCAACTCAAAATTACAGTCAAAATAACTGTTAATGCTTTTAATATTTAGTTAAAATTATATTTAGTTAAAACCAACAAATTTTTGTTTTCTGTATTTTCAAAATATACAAAAATTTTCATATATAGAACAGTTAAATTTCTTAAACTAAAGTGTACTATTTATACCACTTAAGTGGACTTTTTAAACATAATTTTTGTAATGACTCACTTATTACTTCCTGCACATCAATTTTTGTTTTTTTTTAGAATATTGCAAGTCGCATAATATCAAATTTATACACTAGGCAAATTTGACATCATTTGATCTTCTAAATATGGTAGAGCTGATTTTTTTTTCGATATGAAAACTTCTCACATAGTTATGGAACACTCCCCAAAGTGTTAAATAAGCATTTTTTCCTTCATTTTTTATTCGATGTTATTATATTTATTTAAGGAATTTTAAAATTTCTCCATTACATATTTTTAACCAAGTTTCTTCTTTTTTCCCCATGAGTTACAGTGTTGTTTACAATTTGTTAAAATAAAGCCCAAAAATGCCATTATGAGGGGGAGTTAGAGGGTTAATATGGTTTACAAAAATATTTGTAATTATCTACAAAGCTGCTGAACATACCCTACATCTCAGATGTAAAGAAAACATAGTTTTATATACCGATCAGAGAACTGCAAAATCAACTTTTTCCTTGATTTAATCATACACAAAAATTCTTGTTCACATTTAATAATTCAACAAAATTCACTGTAGAATAAAATCAGCATCATGTTACTGAACGCGTAATTGGGATCAGTGTGAATCATCTGTCGATTATGTTTACTGCAAATTTAATCACTCAACAAAAAGTCAGCGTTGAATAAATCAGAAAAAACAACAAACAACGCGTATGAGTGTATTCCTAATTAAAACGAAATAGAAACACATTTTATAAATGATATTGTTTACATTAGGCTGGGACTTAAATCCGCTTTTTAAGAATTTTTATTAGTAATAAAAATATTCTTCTTTGTGAAATATAAATATTTTTTTGGATACAAAATTTAGGTCGATATCTCAGGCTTGCCTAATCCGGAAAAATTTAAATATTGTCTAATTTTTTTTCATCTATTTTGATTGGAAAATTAGGCAATATTTTACTTTAACCGGATTGGGCGAGCCTGAGATATCGACCTAAATTAAAAAAAAAATTTTCACAATATTTTTGGTATTCCTAATAAAAATTCTAAAAAAACGTATGTTAGACCCACCCTAATATACATATAACATTTATGAAATATGTTTTTTTTACAAAACCACCCCCTTTTTATAGATAAGAAACTATTTTGTTTTAATTATAAAGAAACTCATACACGTTGTTTGTTGTTTCTTATGATTTATTCTACATCAAAATAATTATTGTTGGCTCGAATGAACAGAATAAAATCAATGGGTGACAAAACAATTTGCACGTCGTTTGATTGATTTAAAATCATCAACAAATATGTGTGTTGGAGTATATTCAGCGTTTGAACGCAAACACATATTTATTCTTGTGTTGATTGCGTATGAACGTTTTGCAATCAGCAAATGCAGTTCTCTGATATCGATATGATGCAAGAACAGGCCAGAGTTGGGAAACTTTGGCCGCATCTAAAATGCAATTCCCATGTAAACTATCAAAACGCCGAAACACGTGTATTTTTTTATGGTCTCCTTAACAAGAATAAATCATCGGAACCTGTAATTTTTTTTGTGTTGAACTGTGTTATCAATATAATGCACAATTCGGTTGCTTCTACTGAAACCCTAATTAAATGATATATTTGATCAGGATAACTGTATTTGTAGTTACCACTTTCGAATATTGAAAAATTTAAATAAATTTGATTGCACTAATTTTCCAGTATATTCACTAAGTAAACGGTTTCTTCTACTGTACGCAATTTCTAAACGAATTTTATTCGTAAAGTTGATTGAAAATACCAATAATTGGAAAATATTATCCTTTTTTGGTTCCTTTTCCCTCTTCTTAATTCCCAATGCCACACTTTTGGTATAATAATGGATTATAGGTTATTCCAAATAAAATATAATTATTTCAAATAAATGTTAATGGTTTTGATCGAATTGCAACCAATCTTTTCTCTGGGTGTAGTAGTTGTATATGGTGAAGCCATTTTAATAACTTTTTCTTTTTTATGCTAAATACTTATTAATAATTCAAATTGTGAATGGTACAAAAAATCAAGTACTGTCAAACTACTGTGTATCTGTGGAATTGAAAATTTAATTGCCAAAAGAGTACTTATTTAGGACACCAGCGTTTGTTAAAAGGTGTTTCCAAATATTTGTTTTAGAAAATGTTCAGTAGTTTATAAAAAGAATGTATATATAAGTCCGAAGCTTTCGAGTTCAAGCCTGGTTACACATATATAGTAGAATCGCTATAACTTGTACCCCGATAATTTAAAAATCTTTATAATACCTAACAAACTGTCGGCCCCTTGAGAAAACTCCAATAATTCGTAATATTTACATACATTTTGGTCCCCTCGATGTTTCGTACTCTTTTTTGATTGTTTAAAATCTCTTATAATTCATAATGCACAAGCAAAATTCTTTAGAATAACGGTTCGAAAATATAATTAGCTGTATATTATTACCGTTACTTTGAGCAAGGAAATTTTTTTGTGCTTTCTGTTCATCAAAATCTCAACAAATCGTAACTCCTCTAATTCGTAAAAAACTGCTGGTCCCTTGCGATTACGAATTATGGCGATTCTACTGTATATACATTTTTGGTAGAATTTTTAGTTTTCATGTCAGTCCAATTTCCCAAGACTTTGTTGATGGTTTCTGCTTCGAAAAATAATATGCCACCACTCCAAAATCCAAACTGTCACTTTCTGTGAATGCATTGGCTTTTCGGCAATGACTTCGGATTTCCCGATCCCCAGATGCGGCAATTTTGTTTGTTGGCACGACCGCCGAGATAGAAATGCGCTTCGTCAGAAAAGATGATTTTTCGGCCAAATTCAATGTCCGATTGAGAAGCCGAAGTGGATGCGTGTTTGCTTTTAAGTGCTGGGTCAACTTACCCTTGTAAACGAATAATCTGAGATTTTTGTGCCGATTTTTTGAAATCGATGGCGAGGCCACAGCAGTTACATTCTCATCAGTACGCACCGTACGACGAAGGAGACCGTAAGTGTTGTCCACTAGCCTGCCAGTCTTACGAACTTTTTGCACAAACTGGCGTACAGCACGCGCGCTGGGTGCTTTATTTCGGCCAAAATTTCTTTAGAACAAACGCACAGTTTGGGCAGTACTGTACTCACTCTAGAAATAAGTTTGCAATATTTTCCAACGTGATTTAAAAATGTACGTGTATTTGAACCACCCTGTATGCCTCATTAGCTTAGTGAGTAGAGTTCTTGTCTGACAAAATTTGAACAACCGGTTCTTCTTTCTAATGATGTTATCACTTTAGGATTGGGAAATCACTTTTTGTCAGCATTTGTACCACCTGTCAAACGCTTGCCCGTTTGTATTTTTCTTACTGGGTACATACATATTTAAAATGAAATATTGAAAAATGTATTACAGAGTTAGTTTGTTATCCCTTAATGGTTTCAGTCAATCTAATTATGAGTAATATTTCGAAGGTAAAAATAGTAAAGAATTTAATTTTTATTCTAAGACTATAAAAATGCTTAAGAAATTGTATTAAATATAAATAATAAATTAAATCATAATAAAAATCTGCGTCATCATGGTTTTGGAAATTCCCCTATAAAAATGGAACTTAGTTTTTATACATAACTTTACTATAAATTGTTTAACAATTGTCTTAATTTTTCTATTTAATCATTTGCTATTAAATTGACAAATGACAAGCAACTTTAAAATGTATCTTACAAAATTTTTCTTCATTTGTATCATTGCCATGACATTATATCTTAATTTTTCTGAAGCTGGTCAGCAAGCTGGTAAAGTTGCCAAGCAAACTGGTGTAAGTTTTGTATACTATTTATTATAATTTTTGTGAATAAATTAAGAATTTTTTTATTCCAAAATTTAGACTATCCTTAAGAAGATTGGAGAAAAAGCACCACCTTTAATTGTTGCTGGTAAGAGTGTAAATTCAACATACAATATAAATATTAATACTCGGCCATCATCGCCTACAAAACCTCCCACGCCTAAGTAGAAGTATCAATGTTTTTTTTTAAAGAAATCGCAAACAATTACTTTTGTAGTTTTTTTTAATACTTTAGTCTTAGTCTTTCTTCGTAAAATTAAATAAAATAAATAAATAAATAAATAAATAAATAAATAAATAAATAAATAATACTTTTGTACTGGTATGAGAATATTGAATTTAATATAAAATATCAAATAACCTTCATCCCTTCCTAAATTTAATAAAAACTACTTTTTTTTTAATTAAAGAATAAAATTTTAAACAAAATGAGGCCAAATTACTAAATGTCCCGTTAAAATTTAACCAATTCAAAATTTCTATCAGAAACAACAACAAATGTGTCATTTCCGGTTAGTAGGTGACTGGATATTGTAAAAATTAGGCTAAATAATAAAATTTTAATTATTTTTTAGATATTTTTGCTATTTGGTTTTACAGTGTAAAAAAAAAATATTCGTGACATGTGGCAATGCCAAAAATGCTCCGTAAGGTTTACCATTTCGCCATGAATATATTAAGTATGTTCGTTTACCCAATAATTTTTACATATTTGTACAAATTTTTACTGGATGTCGTTCGTTTACACAAATACTCAGTAAACATGAAGAAAATAAAGTGACAGAGAGAATAAAGTGACAGTTTGATGTTGAGAGTTCTTCTTCTTTCTGCAAATTTTTACTGGACAAATTATTGCCAGCAAGAATTTACAAGCAGAAAAAACATATGATTGAAAAAAATGTGTTTAAATTTTTGTAAATACAAAAAAAATGTTTTACAACTATGTACGTTGTTTTATGCAAATGCAAAGCAACAAATATTGTTAAATGAATTATAGAAAAGATAAGAAAACCTTCTAAAATGTTTCTGCTTAAGATTTTACAACAATAATACTCTTTTTTTCAAATTGACCAGTTATATTTATTTTTGCATTTGGTTTTACAATCAGCTGTTTAACAAACTTGTAAATTATTGCAAATTTTCTGTTCGCGTACTTTTAAAAAAAAAAAATTATTTTAAGAGTAAATTTGTCTTACTCTCTGTAAATTTGTTACTGAGTAAATCTTACTGGACTTGAATGAACCTATTAATAGACGACCAACGCTTGCAAATAATTGAATTTTATTATCAAAATTCGTGCTGTGTGTAAAATGTGTTTCGTAAATTACGTCCATTTTACGGTCCTTATAATCGACCCACCGAACAGGCTATTCAAGCTGTTATGACTAAATTTTGCACCAGTTTCACTTTATTTGACATTAATCCACCAACCCGTATACGAAGTGCATACAGAGGAGAATATTGCTGCAGTCAATGGAGCAAGGTATCGTGCGATAATAACCGACGTTTAACAATTTATAGTGCCGCATGCCACACGGCACGCAATACCATGAACCTATTCAGAGGCGAGTTTGGTGGCAGTTCCTTGGACGCGAGAATCAAGTTATTTGACCCCATTATACTATTTTGTGTGGGATACATCAAGTCTCTAGTGTACAGGGACAAGGCAACCACAATTCCAGCCCTGGAAGACCACATTACAGCCGCCATTGTTGGGATAACGGCCGAAATACTGGAAAAAGTATGCCAAAATTCGAGCTCACGGATGCACCATCGACGGCGTAACCGTGGGCAAAATTAACATGAAATAATCTTTTAAAAGTAAATGGCAGGCATTTATTTATCGCCCCAAATAAATTTGGGGTAATAATTTGGGTGGTTAAATTTTAAGGGCCGATGTTGATTTTGAATAAAACACAAATTATTTAGGAAATTATTGTTATTTCTTTTTATTATGATAATATGGTATGGTTCAATTATGTATGGAACAAAATATCGGCCAAATGGCCTCCGCGACCTCGGCGGCACGCCTCCATCCGATGGTCCATATTTTCGATGACGCTGAGGCATAATTGAGGTTAATGTGCCGAATTATCTCATACTTTAGCTCTTGAATTGTTGCTGGCTTATCGACGTCACCTTTTCTTTCAAATAACCCCAAAGAAAGAAGTCCAACGGTGTCAAATCACATGATCTTGGCAGCCAATTGATATCGACAACACGTGAGGTAACACGGCCATTGAATTTGTCGCGCAAAAGAGCCATTGTTTCGTTAGCTGTGTGGCAAGTGGCACCAACCTGTTGAAACCACATATCGTCCAGGGTCATATCCTCAATTCCTGGCCACAATACGTTCGTTATCATCTCGCGATAGCGAACACCATTCACGGTAAATGCTTGGCCGACCTCATGACACACTATCGCGAACAACAGCAATCTTTTTCGCAAAATGAACTGGGCGAGCATGGACAGATGTTTTCACATTTCCTACATACCCGGTTTGCTAACATTTTGCGTCTATTATGCTGACCAAAAAATTACAAAGTGCATGAAATACATTTTGATTTGAACGCCCATTTTCGTAAAAGTCCTTAAGGCTCTGTTCAATTATGTACCTCTCTATGGTTGAATTTGTCAAACACTAAAACAAAGAAATGTCAACTTGAAATGTGCAAAAAAACTTGACGTTAAGGTGTGATCCACAATTAACATCGTGCATTATGGTTGGATCACCCTTTAGATACTACAGGGTGGGCCAATTAAAGTTTTAAATTTGAACCGGCTATAAAAAAAGTACTGATTATTTTTTAAAATTTCTGGTTTTATTGGAAAGGTTTAACTTTGTCATTTAAGTATGGAACACAATATAATTTACATGACTACCACGACTGGCTCGGCATCACAATTTCGGCTGATTATTCGACTTTCAAAAACAGTGCGTTGGCGGTATATCTTGTTGAAACCAAATGTCGTCCATGGCACGCTACCACTCACCGTTGACGGTAACGGCGGCTCCTTGTTTATTTTCGATGGACAAATGATTGAAACTTTCTTTATAAATATGAAAAAATATGAATATTACTATAAATTTAATTACTCAAAATGAATGTAAAATAGGAACTTCTCGCCAAGAGTCATTAACTTTTTTATTTTGTATTTTAAAACCTTATAAAATTTGCTTTTATTCGGAATATTAAATTAATTTCTACAATTTTTAATTTTTATGTATTTAACATTTGACTTTGTCAAGAATTTTTCGTTTACGCTCTTTATTTTGATGACATTTTTTACCTTTCTACTTGTAGCGTTATTTTTTGGATAATTTAAGAAAACAATTACGTATATACATATATTTGTTAATGAGCGACTCGGTAGGCTAGTTGGTAGCGTTCTAGCTTATCAGTGCGGGTTCGATTCCCACCAGAGGCTCTGTTCTGTTTTCGCTACAACGAGCCGATGGCCTTTGTTGCTAGTGCTTGGTTAGGGTATTAGGATATTATTTTAAAGTATATGATTAATTTAAATATATAAATATATTTATTAAATTTGTAAATTTTTCTTTCTCTTTTCAGGTAAGTGTCAGTCTTTAACATACTATCTACAAATCCACATTGATCAGGTAACTAGATAAAAAAAAAAAATTTATTGTATAATTATGTATTTGGGCTCGAGATCATAATTAATTATCATAATTAAGAGAAGATGGAAAAAATGTGGAACATCACTAAAGGGAGTGCTACACTTTCGACCTGAGCGACCAGGTCATCGTCAGCCTAATTCTGAATCGCTACACACAACAACTCATGGTTTGAACAGGCTTATACTCGTGTATCAAACATACAAAGGAATATGCGAAATAACTTTTCACAGTTAATAAATGATTACCCGTACAAATGAGCTTGTTCCTTGCCAATCATCTTTGATTTACAAAGCACAGACTGACAGGGTAGCCATCCCAACTGCTAATGTTTCCATTTCTGCAAACAAATTGGGAATCTGGCATGTATACTAATATTTTTCACAACATATTTGAGTATTGTTTTTCCAAACTAATATAGATCAAAAATATATCTTTTGAATCAACAATCTGTGGCTTACTTAAAATCCTTACCTTAAGAATGAGAAATTTAAAAATAAAAATATATGTATTCCTTTTTCCTTAGTTTTCCAACAGTTTGGCATTAAAAATTATAAAAATTGACAAAACAGTTTAGAATTTTTTTGGAAATTTCTAGAGCATTTGTTACGATTAATAACGTCAAAATCAAAAATCACATTCACAAGTATTAAATGGATTACTTTTATAAATTTTGTATGGTAAATGTAGTTTTTGTGTAAATTAATTGATAATACATTTATGTCCCATTACGGTTAACTTTTGCATTACTTTAAAATACAAAATAATGAATTACTGGTAGTTACTGAAATAAGTTTTGAAAAACTATACAACAAAATAGAAAATTATCTGCTGTAAAAAGTTATTTTGCAAAAATTTTAAGATTTTAAAGTGTTTCTAATGTGAAATGTCATTCAATCTATATAAACTTAAATTTTTTAATGCAAAAAATTGATATTTTAAATATTGTTTTTATAAATTAAAAAAAAAATTATTCTTGTCGATTGCTTTAAGTAAATAAATTATAATTGAATATAATTATTATATATAATTTTAATTATTTCACTAATAGAAACTACTTACTTTACTTTTGAAAGTTACCACTTATTTCTTCACTATGAGTAACTTATTTCTATATTATTATTCTCACTATTTTTGTAAGCGAAGGGGTAATGACCACCCATGAATTTTGGGACATCGCGAACAAAAGTAATTAAGCGATTAAATAGCCTGGAAACTAGTGAAACCCTTTGTGTGTTACTTACTCCCCCAGAAAAAAAAATGGTTGCCATTCTGTGGCTATAACTTCTTCCATTGCTTCCTAAACTTTAGTTAACATTCTTTTATAATTTGTTGGTGTTATTCTAAGGAATTCATATGTTCATATTTCAAATGTAGTGATTTGGATATAAAGCCGATGCATATCTTAAAAACTCTTCATTGCTTTTAAAGCCTAAGTGATATTATATCGTATATTTTCTGAATTTTAAGCATTTATTCAAAATATTGTTTTCTGAAAAACAAGGATACTTCCAAAATAAATAGTTTATTCGAAAACTGGTCAAAAATTTCAGGAGCAAAAATCTCTTTGGAGAAAACATCTATATTACATATATGCAAGAAACATAATTGTAATCCTTCAAACCTTACAATAGGAAATACTACAATACCTTATGTAACTAAGCATAAAATATTGGGAGTTTTATTCGAAAAAAACTATAGTTGGAAAACTCATATCATAGAACTAAAAAAATCTCTCGTCTCCAAAGCAAATTTTGTAAGATACCTGGCCACCAGAAGTTATGCACATATCGATACAATTAAATATCTCGTTAAAGAAATAATTTTAAGTAAAATTGATTATGGACTCTTTCTCTACGGTAACAGCGCTAAATCTAATCTAAACTACATTAAAACAATATACCACCAAACAATCAGAGCCAGTACGTACGCTTATCGGACAACTCCAATACAGATATTAATTAGAGAATCTGGTCTGCCATCATTGGAACAAAAGATACGGGAAACAATTAACAGGTTAATACCAAAACTTCTTTCGTACAACAACTCATTTATAGATGCATACGTTTCTAAGGCTGCGTCCTGTAAAAGAACTCCAAGATTACAATCAACTATATACAAATGTCTCAACAACAGTATAATAAACTACAAACAAAAAATTTCTAAATTCAACACCATACATCCTACATGGACTTTTGACTCCAATTCTTGCGATATAAGTCTCTCAACATATAAAAAGCAAGATACAACAATTGATATATACATAACACTTTTCTACCAACTAATATCAAGATATAGAAATTCAGAATGGCAACATCTTTTTACTGATGCGTCAAAGGGTAATTACAGTGTAGCATATGCAGTGATAAATCAAACCGGTGGCACATTAAGTACTAAAATATTATCCGATTTCTTTTCAATATTTACTGCGGAAGCGGCAGGTATTTTACAGGCAACAATTATCGCAATTAAATCCAAGAAAAAAACCCTAATTCTTTCCGACAGCTTGTCAGTCATAACAACTCTAATTAACCTGGGAAACAAAGACTGGCGTTCTGTAAACAAAATTCGAGACCTATTAATAAGCCACAACGGTAAAATAAAATTAATCTGGATCCCTGGGCACGCTGGAATACATGGTAACTATCATGCTGACGCAGCTGCAAAACATGCCTGTTTAGCTCCATTGATGAAAGATCCATTGACTGAAAAACTTGATATTCGTAATTCAATTATCAATAAACTCAAACTACAGACCGTAACAGAAAAATCGAATTATCATCATCCACACTATTCAACAATCAATCCTCAGTTAAAGATACCAACATATCCTACAAATCGGTACAAAAATAAAATTAAAATATTCTCCCGTTTGCGCATGGGACACACAATCACCACACATCAACATCTAATTAACAGCAACTTTAACAACAATTGTGCATACTGTGGATCATTAGTTACAGTGAAACACATTTTATCAACATGTCCCAATTTAAGAAGCTTTTAAACCAAATACTTATTTAACAGTGGTCTAAATCTACTTAAGGATCCATCCATCGACAACATTAACTCTATTTTTAATTACATATCTAAGCTAAATATAAAAGTCCGATTTAAATTTGAAAACAAAAAATAGCTGATGGCCCTGGCAGCCAGTGCTAGTAATTTGTATATATTAGGCTTATATTTATATAAGTCCAATATCATATTAAATAAATAAATAAATAAATAAATAAATAAATTGTTTTCTGATTATTCAAGTCAAAAATTTCAATGTGAAAATAGTTCTGTAGACCTTTTATAATTTTTTTTCTTCAATCATTTTTATGTTTTTGTTTAATGCAATTTTTCAGCTTTAAGTACTTATGGTAACCAACTTTAATTCAGGATTTTCCAAAATAATTTAAAAATTATATAAAAATGTTTTAAAATTATCGATAATAATTTTATGGATAATAATTTTAAAATTGTCTAAAAATTATTTCAAATTGTCCAAAAAGGTTTTACAATATTCCAAAAATTATTTAAAATTGTTCAAAAATATTTTAAAATTGTCTAAAAATGTTTCAAAATAGTCTTACCAGTTTTTAAATTATCCAAAAATATTTTAATTTGTCCAAAAATTGATTAAAATTTTTAAAAGTTGCCCAAAGAAGCTTTTTCATTAATGCAAAATTGTGTATTTGTTCTAATAAAGAGAATTTCTATATAAGTACATAAAGTTCCCATCTTTAAACTTATTTTTCTGCATTCTTTTGAATTATATTTTCATCAAAGCTTATATGAACATTTTTCACTCTAGCATATGAATATCTAATCATTGCATTGTCATTGCTTCCTTAGAGTAAAGTAAGAGTAATGGAAGTAGCTGTATTTGAATTCTTTCATCCTACGACACGCCAATGTTAAATTCATCGATGAAACCATCAAAAAATAAGTGATGCATTTGCCATAGTAGTGATGCTTTTATTGCTTCTTTGGCAACTTCATTTTTGCTGGGCCCTTAATTACTTGGTAATGTCTGTTTTTGCTGGGGTTGAACATTTTTGGTTATAACATTGGAATTTATCTAAGCATTTTCTAGATATATATTTTGTTTTCTTATCGTGATTTATATTTCTTTATGACTTTATAATAAAGTCTTAATATATTTTTTAACTACTATATTATTTATAGAAATATTGACCATTCGACCACAATAATTTTATTTAAATGTGATGATAAATAATAAAAACCATTATACAGGGTGGCGCAAAAATAACCTTCCGATGTTTTTGGGCTGTAATTTAAAAAAAAAAAAAATGAAAAACTTTGATTCTTCTTGTGGATTATTTTAATTTTTATGTATTTAACATTTGACTTTGTCAAGAATTTTTCGTTTACGCTCTTTATTTTGATGACATTTTTTACCTTTCTACTTGTAGCGTTATTTTTTGGATAATTTAAGAAAACAATTACGTATATACATATATTTGTTAATGAGCGACTCGGTAGGCTAGTTGGTAGCGTTCTAGCTTATCAGTGCGGGTTCGATTCCCACCAGAGGCTCTGTTCTGTTTTCGCTACAACGAGCCGATGGCCTTTGTTGCTAGTGCTTGGTTAGGGTATTAGGATATTATTTTAAAGTATATGATTAATTTAAATATATAAATATATTTATTAAATTTGTAAATTTTTCTTTCTCTTTTCAGGTAAGTGTCAGTCTTTAACATACTATCTACAAATCCACATTGATCAGGTAACTAGATAAAAAAAAAAAATTTATTGTATAATTATGTATTTGGGCTCGAGATCATAATTAATTATCATAATTAAGAGAAGATGGAAAAAATGTGGAACATCACTAAAGGGAGTGCTACACTTTCGACCTGAGCGACCAGGTCATCGTCAGCCTAATTCTGAATCGCTACACACAACAACTCATGGTTTGAACAGGCTTATACTCGTGTATCAAACATACAAAGGAATATGCGAAATAACTTTTCACAGTTAATAAATGATTACCCGTACAAATGAGCTTGTTCCTTGCCAATCATCTTTGATTTACAAAGCACAGACTGACAGGGTAGCCATCCCAACTGCTAATGTTTCCATTTCTGCAAACAAATTGGGAATCTGGCATGTATACTAATATTTTTCACAACATATTTGAGTATTGTTTTTCCAAACTAATATAGATCAAAAATATATCTTTTGAATCAACAATCTGTGGCTTACTTAAAATCCTTACCTTAAGAATGAGAAATTTAAAAATAAAAATATATGTATTCCTTTTTCCTTAGTTTTCCAACAGTTTGGCATTAAAAATTATAAAAATTGACAAAACAGTTTAGAATTTTTTTGGAAATTTCTAGAGCATTTGTTACGATTAATAACGTCAAAATCAAAAATCACATTCACAAGTATTAAATGGATTACTTTTATAAATTTTGTATGGTAAATGTAGTTTTTGTGTAAATTAATTGATAATACATTTATGTCCCATTACGGTTAACTTTTGCATTACTTTAAAATACAAAATAATGAATTACTGGTAGTTACTGAAATAAGTTTTGAAAAACTATACAACAAAATAGAAAATTATCTGCTGTAAAAAGTTATTTTGCAAAAATTTTAAGATTTTAAAGTGTTTCTAATGTGAAATGTCATTCAATCTATATAAACTTAAATTTTTTAATGCAAAAAATTGATATTTTAAATATTGTTTTTATAAATTAAAAAAAAAATTATTCTTGTCGATTGCTTTAAGTAAATAAATTATAATTGAATATAATTATTATATATAATTTTAATTATTTCACTAATAGAAACTACTTACTTTACTTTTGAAAGTTACCACTTATTTCTTCACTATGAGTAACTTATTTCTATATTATTATTCTCACTATTTTTGTAAGCGAAGGGGTAATGACCACCCATGAATTTTGGGACATCGCGAACAAAAGTAATTAAGCGATTAAATAGCCTGGAAACTAGTGAAACCCTTTGTGTGTTACTTACTCCCCCAGAAAAAAAAATGGTTGCCATTCTGTGGCTATAACTTCTTCCATTGCTTCCTAAACTTTAGTTAACATTCTTTTATAATTTGTTGGTGTTATTCTAAGGAATTCATATGTTCATATTTCAAATGTAGTGATTTGGATATAAAGCCGATGCATATCTTAAAAACTCTTCATTGCTTTTAAAGCCTAAGTGATATTATATCGTATATTTTCTGAATTTTAAGCATTTATTCAAAATATTGTTTTCTGAAAAACAAGGATACTTCCAAAATAAATAGTTTATTCGAAAACTGGTCAAAAATTTCAGGAGCAAAAATCTCTTTGGAGAAAACATCTATATTACATATATGCAAGAAACATAATTGTAATCCTTCAAACCTTACAATAGGAAATACTACAATACCTTATGTAACTAAGCATAAAATATTGGGAGTTTTATTCGAAAAAAACTATAGTTGGAAAACTCATATCATAGAACTAAAAAAATCTCTCGTCTCCAAAGCAAATTTTGTAAGATACCTGGCCACCAGAAGTTATGCACATATCGATACAATTAAATATCTCGTTAAAGAAATAATTTTAAGTAAAATTGATTATGGACTCTTTCTCTACGGTAACAGCGCTAAATCTAATCTAAACTACATTAAAACAATATACCACCAAACAATCAGAGCCAGTACGTACGCTTATCGGACAACTCCAATACAGATATTAATTAGAGAATCTGGTCTGCCATCATTGGAACAAAAGATACGGGAAACAATTAACAGGTTAATACCAAAACTTCTTTCGTACAACAACTCATTTATAGATGCATACGTTTCTAAGGCTGCGTCCTGTAAAAGAACTCCAAGATTACAATCAACTATATACAAATGTCTCAACAACAGTATAATAAACTACAAACAAAAAATTTCTAAATTCAACACCATACATCCTACATGGACTTTTGACTCCAATTCTTGCGATATAAGTCTCTCAACATATAAAAAGCAAGATACAACAATTGATATATACATAACACTTTTCTACCAACTAATATCAAGATATAGAAATTCAGAATGGCAACATCTTTTTACTGATGCGTCAAAGGGTAATTACAGTGTAGCATATGCAGTGATAAATCAAACCGGTGGCACATTAAGTACTAAAATATTATCCGATTTCTTTTCAATATTTACTGCGGAAGCGGCAGGTATTTTACAGGCAACAATTATCGCAATTAAATCCAAGAAAAAAACCCTAATTCTTTCCGACAGCTTGTCAGTCATAACAACTCTAATTAACCTGGGAAACAAAGACTGGCGTTCTGTAAACAAAATTCGAGACCTATTAATAAGCCACAACGGTAAAATAAAATTAATCTGGATCCCTGGGCACGCTGGAATACATGGTAACTATCATGCTGACGCAGCTGCAAAACATGCCTGTTTAGCTCCATTGATGAAAGATCCATTGACTGAAAAACTTGATATTCGTAATTCAATTATCAATAAACTCAAACTACAGACCGTAACAGAAAAATCGAATTATCATCATCCACACTATTCAACAATCAATCCTCAGTTAAAGATACCAACATATCCTACAAATCGGTACAAAAATAAAATTAAAATATTCTCCCGTTTGCGCATGGGACACACAATCACCACACATCAACATCTAATTAACAGCAACTTTAACAACAATTGTGCATACTGTGGATCATTAGTTACAGTGAAACACATTTTATCAACATGTCCCAATTTAAGAAGCTTTTAAACCAAATACTTATTTAACAGTGGTCTAAATCTACTTAAGGATCCATCCATCGACAACATTAACTCTATTTTTAATTACATATCTAAGCTAAATATAAAAGTCCGATTTAAATTTGAAAACAAAAAATAGCTGATGGCCCTGGCAGCCAGTGCTAGTAATTTGTATATATTAGGCTTATATTTATATAAGTCCAATATCATATTAAATAAATAAATAAATAAATAAATAAATAAATTGTTTTCTGATTATTCAAGTCAAAAATTTCAATGTGAAAATAGTTCTGTAGACCTTTTATAATTTTTTTTCTTCAATCATTTTTATGTTTTTGTTTAATGCAATTTTTCAGCTTTAAGTACTTATGGTAACCAACTTTAATTCAGGATTTTCCAAAATAATTTAAAAATTATATAAAAATGTTTTAAAATTATCGATAATAATTTTATGGATAATAATTTTAAAATTGTCTAAAAATTATTTCAAATTGTCCAAAAAGGTTTTACAATATTCCAAAAATTATTTAAAATTGTTCAAAAATATTTTAAAATTGTCTAAAAATGTTTCAAAATAGTCTTACCAGTTTTTAAATTATCCAAAAATATTTTAATTTGTCCAAAAATTGATTAAAATTTTTAAAAGTTGCCCAAAGAAGCTTTTTCATTAATGCAAAATTGTGTATTTGTTCTAATAAAGAGAATTTCTATATAAGTACATAAAGTTCCCATCTTTAAACTTATTTTTCTGCATTCTTTTGAATTATATTTTCATCAAAGCTTATATGAACATTTTTCACTCTAGCATATGAATATCTAATCATTGCATTGTCATTGCTTCCTTAGAGTAAAGTAAGAGTAATGGAAGTAGCTGTATTTGAATTCTTTCATCCTACGACACGCCAATGTTAAATTCATCGATGAAACCATCAAAAAATAAGTGATGCATTTGCCATAGTAGTGATGCTTTTATTGCTTCTTTGGCAACTTCATTTTTGCTGGGCCCTTAATTACTTGGTAATGTCTGTTTTTGCTGGGGTTGAACATTTTTGGTTATAACATTGGAATTTATCTAAGCATTTTCTAGATATATATTTTGTTTTCTTATCGTGATTTATATTTCTTTATGACTTTATAATAAAGTCTTAATATATTTTTTAACTACTATATTATTTATAGAAATATTGACCATTCGACCACAATAATTTTATTTAAATGTGATGATAAATAATAAAAACCATTATACAGGGTGGCGCAAAAATAACCTTCCGATGTTTTTGGGCTGTAATTTAAAAAAAAAAAAAATGAAAAACTTTGATTCTTCTTGTGGATTATTTTTATTTGGTCTTTTAATTTTTTTTACATCAAGTCGAGAATATGATGTCATGTAAATGGCCGCCGCCACAGTTGATTGTCATTTGAGCCCTGTTTATGGCATTTTCCATCACTTTGGCCAAAACTTCCGGCGATAGGTCCTCACATTCTTGACGGATATTGTCTTTAAGAGCTGCAAGAGTCTTAAGCTTGTTGACATAAACCCGCGACTTCAAAAAGCCCCACAAAAAGAAGTCTGGAGCGGTCAAATCAGGTCATCTTGCTGGCCAGTGCAAATCGCCAAAACGGGAGATTAGGCGCCCGGGAAATGCATCCTTCAGCATATCGGTTGTGGCACGTGCAGTGTGTGGCGTTGCACCGTCCTGTTGGAACCACATGTTTTTCAATCCCAATTCATCAAGTTGCGGCAAAAAGAACTCGTTGATCATTACTCTGTAGCGCTCACCATTCACAGTAACCGTTTGGCCCGCGACGTCTTCGAAGAAAAAAGGTCCGATGACTCCTCCAGCGAAAACAGCACACCTACAGTAACTTTGAGCGGGTGTAATGGCTCTTCGTGGGTTACACGCGGATTTTAAGTGCTCCAGAAGCGTAAATTTTGCTTATTTACGTACCCGCTAAGATGGAAATGGGCCTCATCACTCATGATTATTTTTGATGAAAAATCATCTTCATTATTGCTCAAATAAATAGTCACCAATATTCCGCGTTCTGGAGCAGTGTAGCGTAACATTGTTTATTAACGTGTATTTCGCATGTGTTTACTACACAAATTTCATAACAGAACTAACATTAGGGGCCAATCGCAAAATTTATAGCATTTTCTGATAGGAGGATTACTTTTGCGCCACCTTGTATGTCCGTTCGTTTACATGTACACCTCCGTATATTTCAGCCTCCGTATATCCACAAAAGTAAAGCAAATCAATTATTTTTGCTACATTGATGGCTGTATTTCGATCCGGCAAAAGATCTTATCAGAACCCGATGTTATGGAAGAGCTAGAGTCTCCTAAACAGGCAGAACGCAAATTAAAAACTTAGGAAAACATTTTTTCGCTCCATTCTTTGATTTTATTGGGACAAAATATTTTGAAACACGTAATTCTTATTTAACCGTTCTTAGTTGAATTTTTTGTTGAACTTGGTGCTGCAAGAATAACTGGTACTCCTATGGGACCCACTGGTTTAATGACCTGCACAAAGAGATTTTTTAAATTTTATTTTTATTTTTAAATTAAGCTTACTCTGCCAGCTTTACTAGCAACCTGACCAGCTTTCGTAAAACTTATAGTTATAGCCAAAATAATGGCAAAAATATAAAAAATATTGATATGATTCATTTTAAATTTTGTTATTTCTGAAAAAATTATGTTAAAGTTTATAAGTCCTTTAGACGATTGCTAATAATGTGAATAATTGGAAACCTTTTTATACCAAATGAATTTACAATATATAGTATATTTGCTTTTAGAATTAACCACAATATGTATGTTTTATGGTTGTATTAAATGCAAATATCTTGCAATCAGTTCATTTTCCATTATTATTTTCAACCAGCCCCACAGTTACCTACAAGGCAACATAGCATTTTTGAGAAATTACCGATAGTGCAAAAATAAATCAAATTCTTTCCTAATTTTGAGATCTAATTAGAACTGGTTTAATTAAATCTAATGAGATCTATTCAGATCTGATCTTTTTTACATGGACCTTGGAAAACTGCTCACATTTTACTAGATCTGTCATCAAATATGAAGTGACCTGGCACCAGATATGATCCAGAATTAATTGCATTTTTTTACACAGGTTGGGACATTATTGTTTTGGTTGCTTTAACAAAATTATTTTGTTGTGATAACAAAATAATTTGGTTGCTACAACCAAATCAATCAGTTGGCGAGAAATGCCGAGGAAAAAAATTATCTGGCGCAATATTTAATCATATTCAAATTGATATTCTTTAATATCAAGCTGATCTTGTTTAATCCGAAAAGTGGCAGATCATATTATATCCAGCAATAAAATTGGAAATTAAATTAGATTTTAATTAATCCGAAAAATGACAGATCAATTTAGATCCAGCAATATATTAGGGGATTTAGAAGAAACTAAATTGATCCGAAAAATGGCTGATCAAATAAGATCCAAGAATATATTTGGCAGATTAAATTAAATCCAGCAAAATATTGAGGGATTAAGTAAGATCCAAATTTATCTGATAAATGTCAGATCAAATTGTATCAGATTCTAAATTGAATCTGAATCTAAATTGATCCGAAAAATGGCTGATCAAATAAGATCCAACAATATATTTGGGGATTTAGAAGGATCTGAAAAATGGCAGATTAAATTAAATCCAGCAAAATATTTAGAGATTAAGTAACATCCAAATTTATCCGATAAATGTCAGATTGTATCAGATTAGTTCAAACAATAATATAATAACGGAATTCAGTTTATTAAAGACTTATAAAAACAATTTAAATTAAAAAAAATATTAAAATTTTAAAAAACAATGCATTTGCCGGGATTCAAACCTGGTCTGACAGAGTTGTAGTGAGTTAAGCACTCAGCAGTGTGCTGACTTTACATATCATTATATATTGGGAAATTTGGGTAAAAAGGGGAAGAATTTCTAATTATTAATGAGACTAAGTTGGTTTTGTACTTATCTGAATTCATATAATTGTATAAGTTTATTTATAACTATACCCAGCAAAAATGAAGCTGCCAAAGAAGCAATAAAAGCATCACTTCTATGGCAAAGGCATAACTTCTTTTCAGATGGTTTCATCGATGAATTTAACATTAGCGTGTCACAGGATGGAAGTATTCAAATGTAGCTACTAGCATTACTCATACTTTACTCTAAGGAAGCAATGATAATACAATGATTAGATATTCTGATGCTTGAGTGGAAAATGTTTATATACTTTGTAATATTTAAGCTTTAATGAAAATTTAATTCATAAGAATGTAGAAAAATAAGTTTAAAGAAGCGAAATTTATGCATTGATATACATATAAATACTCTTTATTAGAAAAAATAAATAATTCTGCATTAGTGAAAAAGCATTTTTGAATGATTTTTCAAAAATTTTAATGTTTCTTGACAAATTTAAAAATAACTTTGGATAATTTAAAAACTGGTTGTACAATTTGGAAACATTTTTAAACAATTTTAAAATATTTTTGAACAATTTTAAATAATTTATGGACAATTTTAAAACATTTTTGGGCAATTTGAAATAATTTTTACACAATTTTGAAATTATTTTGATAAATTCTGAATTAAAACTGAAAATGGTGTAGTGTTAAAAGATAAACATAATGCAAAAATGCACAAATTGCGCTGTCATAAATATTTAAGGCTAAAACAAATGCAAATGACAGGCAAGCTAGTTTCAATTAAAGGTTAAAAAAATCAGTTTTTCTTGATATTTCAAAACTTTTATAAAAATTGCAAAACTGCATAAATTCTAACCCTCATGAAATTTTAAACTAAAATATAAAAAATGATTTAATAAAAAAATTAAAAAAGTTCATCAGAACTATTTTCTCAATTTGAATAAATGCTTTAGATTCCAAAAAAATATACGATATACTATAACTTATGCTTTAGAAGTAATGAAGAGTGATTTTTTAAGATATACATCGGGTTTATATCCAGATCACTGCATTTGAAATATGAACACATGAATTCTTTTGGAAGTGCCTTAGAATAACACCAAAAAATCATAAAAGAATGTCAACTGAAGTTTAGGAAGCAATGAAAGAAGTTATAGTCACAGAATGACTACCATTTTTTTTGCTGGGAATATTCAAAATGCAACTTGACTTAACGCATTAACAATTTCTATATTGTCTTTGTTTAAACCAGTTATCTTTATAGAAAAATGTTAAGGCAATCTTGTTAATTTACATAGAGACAACCTTTGTTCTTTGTATAATTCTCAATTATTTGAAATTATACAACCAATATAGTGTTTGCTTTGTTACCTTAAAGTTATCTTTTTACTTTCTAAAGAGATCTGAAAATAAGGACCTAGAAAATCCCAATTTTAATTTTTATAAATTAAAATTGAATATAATACAAAAAAAAAAATTATACACAATTTTTGACCACTTATAGGAATTTTGGAAACAAATATGGTTATATGTATCTAGATTATTATAAACTAATTTTATTTTATATCCTATAAAAAATTTCTAGGTCTTGCCCCGGAATGGGTTAAAATTTGAAAGTTTTGTAAAAAATGTAAATATAGAAAAAAAAAATAAAAAAAATTTATCTCCCTGGCTGGGATTTGAAACAGGGATGAAAAACATGGTACAATTGCACTTTTTTTGGTACATTTTTACCTTGGTTGGTACCGTGGTACTACCGCGGTTCATTTAGTACAATTTGAAATTTTTTAAAATTTTCAACTTATAACTTGATAAAACAACATAACATTAAGTCGACTTTTTTTAAAAGCAACTTTAAATTAGAAACCTGTTTATTTATTCACCTACTAAAGTAAAAAATAAAGTCAGTTTTAAGTTGAACCGGCTCTTAAGTTGGTGTCACATCAAATGTATGAAATGTTTGCATACACATTGTACTAAAATATTCGGAAATGGCAACATTGAACAGCTGATTTTAAATTACCTCTCAAAACAAAGAAATGTATTATTGTTAAAAAGCTATTAAATGCCTTTGAATTTTTTAATAGCAAATCCTGAAAAGGTTAAATTGCCCTCCAAGAGAGGCGGACACACAGAAAAAAAATTGTGACATTTATAAAAATTAGAGTAAAATTTTACAAAGTTTTGTGGTAATTATACGACTACATAAACTTAACGATAAATTTAGTTTCACCCCGTCAATTTAATTTTTTAAGTCTTTTTAGTGTCGAAGCAAATCTGACTCAATACGATAAAATTGTTAAAAAGCGGAAAAAATTTTGGTACCGTGAGGATTGCAAAAGTACAATTTGTTTGACTGGTTGGTACTGTAACAGAAAACATATTTTCCATCCCTGATTTGAAACCATTGACATGGAACCACATATAATTAAATCTGATTATATCTTACATCATATCAAAAATACTTCATCATATAACAATATCTAAATATAACAATATTTCTAAATTGTTTGCAAATATTGTACCATATATAATTATATCTAACTATATCTAAAAATATTTCTTATATTGGACCACATTCCAATTATTTTTGATAATGGACCATATATAATTATATCTTAAATATTAGAATTATTATATGCTATAATTTTATATGGTTCAGTATAAGCCATATTAAATTTTATAAAGTGCTATATATAATTTTATATGATATAATATATATCATATATTGTCATATAAATGATATCTAATTTTATGGTTATATATGGCACAATATAAGGTAATTGAAAAAATCATTCCGACATATGTAAATATATATATTTATATATCATTAGATAAGGCCACATATGATTATATCTAAATGTGTAAAATTGCTATTTGGCATTTTTCTATCTATCTCCAAGAAGCGTTTTAAAAAAATCTTCCATATATAATACATAAAATTACATTACTCATCCCTGATCTTAAATAATAAACAGTTATCACTAAAAAGATCTTTCACAATGTACCTATTTTTGTAGATAACTTTTGGTTATTATGATAAAATTTAAATGCGGTTTTAAATGAATAATAACAGTTTCTTAACCATTTCTTTGTTTGTTTTTAGTATAAAATGGTTTCGAAATATTCAAAATCAAAACAATTATCAAATTGTTATTAAAGCGTTAACTTTACATTTTTCTATCAAAGCAATTTTCAATAAAATGTATTTCACAAAGATTTTTATGGTTTTGGCCATTGTTCTTGCAGTAAGCTTAAGCTTCTCGGAAGCTGGTCAGCAAGCTGGTAAAATAGCCAAAGAAGCAGGAGTAAGTTGTTAGAAAAATTTTAATAAGTAACAAATATTGGAATCTATTGGTTCGTTCTTTTTAGAAAGCGTTAAAAAGTGGAGCTAAGAAATTGCCACCAGTTGGAGTTATCGGTGTTAGTCACAATAGTACATTCAATGCTAATGTTAACACCAGGCCAGCATCACCTAAACATGGTTAAAAATATTATAAAACTAGACTGGAGGAAAAACAAGGAAATTAAATTTGCATTGATTTTACAATAATATCACTTTATATTTTAATTGAATTAGCAAAATTTGTATATCTTTCCGATGTAACATTTCAAATGCAATACATATATTTTGTCCAAAAACTATTAAAGGAAAATAAATAAAAATATTAAAAAAAATAAAATAAATTACAAATAAAAATCAAACTGCATTCAAAAAATAATATATTTTATTGACCATGTTGTTTTTCCATACAAAATTATTGCCATTTAAATAATTTTATTGGCATTTTACAGATTTATCATCATAAACAGTTGTCCGATAAAAATAGTATAGCATATATTAAAAATAGTATAGCATACATTAAGGGTTTCGATATAAATGACCAAAATGTAGCATACTGTGTAAGGTTACAAAAAATGAAAAACCTTCGTACTGATACAGTATATTATAAATTCTTTTCGCTTTGAGCAAAGCCAGTTTATAATATTCTTTGAAATATTTTTTTCTTTCGGATTTAGTAAAAAAACATGTTAAGATGTTTAATATAATGTATGAAAAGAGCAAAATTCTTATAAATTATGTTTTTTTTTCTCCAAGTGAATAAAAAACTTAGACAACTTTTTATATAGTATTTGGAATTTAGCCAAAAAATATTTTTCTTTGGTAACTGAAATGGTTTTATAATAAATTTGTAGTTTGTTGTTGAGACAACTTTTTATTTTCCATGAGACTAAACTATAAAAAACATGTTTTTCTTACAAATTACAAGATTAATTTCTTTTGTTTTGTATACAATTGATTTTTTTTTAATTCCTTAAAATATGCTGTGGTTTTTGTATTTTATTGAAAGACTGTCTAAGTTGTTCTATCATTACGTAGCCCTATATTTTATTTGTGGCATTCATAATGAGACGGGGATATAAGTTTTTCTTATGAAGATTTTTAATTGTTGTTTATTTTTGGTTAATTAGCACAAAACAAAACTCTTTTTTTTTTTGTGAGAAGAATTTTGTAAGTCTTTAAATCTCTTAACCTTTTTGCTTCGCAAATTTTGTAGAACCCTAAATATTTTCTTAAGAATAACAAATCACAAAAAATCCCTTAAATTTCTCTGATTAAAAATTTTGCTGAATAACAAAGTCATGGTCAATTAATTTTGCAATTAAAATAATGATTAATATGAGCGCCCCGGTAGGCTAGTTGGTAGCGTGCTAGCTTATCAGTGAGGGGGTCGTGGGTTCGATTCCCACCAGTGGCTCCGTATGTTTTCGCTACAACGAGCCGATGGCCTTTGTTGCTTGTGCTCGGTTAGGGACATGGTCAGAAGGGACATGGTCTGGGCTATAAGCCGTGTGAGCCAAAACTTCCCTGGACCTGTGTCCAGTACAGGTTCCCTGTGATCGTCTGACCCGTTTTCAACAGCTCATAATACAAAACATCCTTCTAATCCCACCAAAAACAGAGCATTACCTTGGCGCCATCGATATTCGGCTACGGCGTTGATTTGGCTGGTTGGCCGGGCTTTACATATGACTTTTTGCGCTTGGGGTTATCGTTATGTATCCATTTTTTATGACCGGTAATAATACGATGCAAAATTACTTCTTTTGAAGCGTTCACTCAGCAAAAAAAGTCTGTAATGGCAACTGAAAATTTTGCTGTTATTACAGGAAATTTTGCTAATTTGATCCCAGCGGTTTTTTGTGTTAATCTTAGCAACTAATGTCTGTACAATGTGTAGTACAATGAAATTAGTAGAAAAATTAGTAGCCGGTACTAAATTTTAGTATACTTTTTGTAAAGTGTAATTAAAAATCTGTTTGCCAAAATCAGCAATAAAAATTACTAAATATTAGTACAAAATTTTAAATTTTTTTTTTTTTTATCGAGCATCAAATTTTTTTTATTTTATTTATTTTTTTCAAAAAATATTTATATTTTTCATTTTCAGACATGATTCGGTATATTCACTTCTGATCCCTTTTTTAGTCTATGTTTAAAATGTTGCAATTTAAGTTTTTAAAATTAGTAAAATTTTTTGCTAATTTTAGAAAATCGGTTTTAAAAAATTTGTAAAATGATTTCTGAAATAAGCAACAAAAATTTGTAAATATTCTGTAAAAACTCTGTAATTTGTAAAATGTAAATAGCAAACAGATTTGCTAAATACATTTTTTTTACTAAAAAACAGTACAAAAATAGTAAAGTGGGATTGAAAACCGTTTACAAAATTTTCTACTAACTTTTTTTTCTGAGTGTTCAAGCAGCATTTCCGACATGCTTTGGAATGAATCCCAATGCTTTTAAACGTAGGGAAATGGCTTGTTGTGTGACTCCCAATGATAATGCAAGTTCCTCTTGCGTTTGACAACAATCACCAGGCTCCTCCTTTTCTTCTGTGTCGAAATCACTACTTTTGGTGCATGTTGACCTGACCGTAAGCTTCTACTAACAATCCATAAGTTTCAGCAGCCGTTTTCTTCAAATGAAAGAAGGTTATCAGGCTTCCCCAAAAAACATCTTTTTTAGACACAAAATTCGACATTATTATAGTGATTGATAAAAATGTGTGTTTACACTTTGACGTCTATCGAATACAGAATTATAATGACAGATGTTTACCCTCCAAAATGCCATATTTGTTATTATTGACACAAACCATATGTGATAGTTATGTCATCTGTTGTCCAAATCGACATTATTAACTTGTTTACCAAATAATTTACAATATTTTATTGAAATTTTTAAAGAAATATAAGTCTTTAAAATAAAAAGGTTAATGAAAAACCATTGACATTTATCTGAAACTATTTCAACTTTAATTTTTTTTTCAGGTGATCCTGGCCTGGTATTAACATTTGTATTGAAGGTGTTATTTTCACTATAGCCCACAACAACAATGGCTGGTGGTTCTACTTTTACTAATTTTTTCTATTAAAAATATATTTATAAAAATATTAATTTGATGATATTTTTAAATTTTTTTATAATATTACTCCAGCTTCTAAAATATTTAGAAATAAAGCCCATACAATGGCTAAAATAAAGAAAATCTTAGTAAAATAAATTTTTATTTAGGGTACTTATAGAAGTTAATATCGAGAGGAGGATCTAATAAATATATATTTTTTCTTTCAAACAAACAACAGCGAAATTATTTAAATGCACAAGATTTTTTCCAATCTTAGCAGCCATTAAATTGTGGATATTTCAAGTCTTGTATTATTTAATCGTGGAAATATTCTTTGGTTCTTGAAAATAATCGGTAATTCTAATTTGCGTCATTGAATCTTTTAAAAAAATCATGCTTATTATTCAATCGTGGCATGATATAGAAATGTAAATCCTTGAATATTTTTTTCTAGAGTGTGATATTCATAAACTGCCTTTTGTCTCAATCTCCACAAGGCTTGTCTTTCTATGGAAGAAAAATTAATGAAAAATTTTACTGTCATGTGCCTTTAATAATTTTTCCAAAAGAGTTTAAATAGGCTCGTAAAAAAGTTAATCATGAATCTTAAATATCTGCTTTATCTTAAATATTATTATTTATTATACCCTTCACCACAGGTAATTTCTACAATATTGATCTTAGACCCTATAAAGTATATATATTCTGGGTCCTTATGAAGAGCAAAGTTGATTTAACGATGTCAGTCTGTCCGTCTGTGCGTTGAAATGGGTTTTCCGAAGAACCCAGACATGATGAGGACTTGATTGTTTTTTATTTCTGTTACATGTGATCCATTTCTGTTTGATATTAAAAATCAGACAGATCGGTTAATAAATGGCTGAGATATTAGCAAAAAACCAGGACTACCTCTAATTTTTCCAGTAAAATACCTTTGTTTAATATGTATGTAGAATTTTGAGCATAACAAAACATACATGTGTTAAAATTCTTTTCTTTCATCTCCACCTTTTACACAAACAACACACATACAAAGATTTGTCATTTAAATAAAAACTAAACAAATCTCTAATGAACGAAGACTTTTATATATGTACCTCTATTGACGATGATTTTGTGTGAGCTTCAATAGCTCAGTTGTCTAGACGCTATGTCACAAATACTTTTTTTCTCTAAGGCCGCGGGGTCGAGGTTCGAATCTCGGTCAGGTCAATTCACTTTTTTTTTATTATTTTCTTAAGACCATTTTTATTAAAATCCTCTAATACAAACAAAATACAAACGTTTTTATACCCTTTACCACAGGTGGAAGGGTCGCGGGTTCGAATCCCGGTCAATTCACTTTTTTTTCGTACATTTTTTTTATTTTCTTAAGATTTTTTTTTTTTAGTTTATTTTTTGTTTTTTTTTAACATTTAATAATTAATTTAAAAAAAAATTTAATATTAATAATTAAATAATCCATAAATAGGCTAAAAACATCAAAATTTTTATAAAAACCCTCTGATACAAACAAAATACAAACGGTTTTATTTCTATTTTTTGCTCCGATTTAAAAGAATTTATAAAAAGATTTTTAAACCATTTTATTTCTCATATATTAAGAAAATTTTATACATAATTTCCCTTTGAGTGCAACTATTTTAGGTCATAACTTATAATAATTTATAAAAAAAAAAATAGAAACTATTTTCCTTTAAATTTTTAAAATTAAGCTAAAGAAATAAAAAATATTATTTAATAAAAAAGCGAAATAAAATCCCAAATGCAAATTTGTCAGCTAAATCAAACGTTTTTGTAGAAATAAAACACATGCAGTTCTAGTGATTTCTTTTAACGATTTGTTGAAATTCTTTTCTTTCACCTCTTCACCTTTTACACACAAACAACAAACACTATTCTAGAGCTGTAATATGACCTATGGATACGTCTTATCGAAAATCTTTAGTATAACATATTTGCTGAAAAACTCGGAAATATCGGTTCAGATACAAAAAACTTATGCCCAAAACATAAATTTTTTTTAAATACCTATTTTCTGGAACCATAAATCTTCCCGAGTCTAAGTTTTATCACCAAACTAAATGGTTAATTTCCTCTTAAAGGCGTCCGTATATAAATCTGTCCATTCCATATATGTCCATATATAAACTTCAGTTTTTTCCCAACCATGGTGAAGGGTATATAAGATTTGGCATAGCCGAATTTAGCCGCTCTTACTTGTTATTTTAAGAATTCATTGTGGTTAAAATGACATGATTTTTTCTAGTTGTGTAATTCACAATACGCATTCATACGCATTTATAGTTCATTAAAATCAGTTTTTACTTTTAAATTTGCTATATAAAGGATTGTAAATATCTGAGTTAAATTAAATTAAACTTGTATCCAGAACTTTTAAATTATGAATTTTCTAAAGTATACTCTATTTGTCTTAGTAGTTTTAGCCATATCTATGGTTACTATTGAGGCTGGTAATTCTATTTCTAAAATTGGTGAACTAAAAGTAAGTTGATGAAAGACAACTTTTCAAAAGATTAATTATTATGTTACTATTTCATGCCTTTACATATAGCAACCTGGAGATGAAAAAGGAAGAAATCAACATAAAGTAACTGGTTAGGTAATTTTACCACTGAAATCCTTGAAACTTTAATGAAATTTAAGATCACGTAGTTAATAAAAATTCTGATTTTAAACACAAATATAAACAAATTTGAAGAAGGGTACTAAAATTTTTCAGTTTCAAGATAATAAAGGGTGGTTAAATTTTAAGGGCCGATGTTGATTTTGAATAAAACACAAATTATTAAGGAAATTATTGTCATTTCTTTTTATTATGATAATATGGTATGGTTCAATAAACAAAATATACACACCTCCATCCGATGGTCCAAATTTTCGATGACGCTGAGGCATAATTGGGGTTCTATGCCGGTAATGTGCCGAATTATCTCATCCTTTAGCTTTTGAATTGTTGCTGGCTTATCGACGTACACCTTTTCTTTCAAATAACCCCTAAGAAAGAAGTCCAACGGTATCAAATTACAAGATCTTGGCCACACACATGAGATAACACGGCCATTGAATGTGTCGCGCAAAAGAGCCATTGTTTCGTTAGGTGTGCGGCAAGTGGCACCGTCCTGTTGAAACCACATATCGTGTACATCCACATCTTCCAATTCGGGCCATATAAAGTTCTTTATCATCTCACGATAGCAAACACCATTCATAGTAACTGTCTAACCGGCCTCATTTTTGAAAAAATACGGCCAGATGATGCCGCCAGTACATAAACCGCACCAAACACTCACTCTTTGTGGGTGCATTGGTTTTTCGATAATCGCTCTTGGATTATCATTCGTCCAAATGCGGCAATTCTGCTTATTGACAAATCCACTGAGGTGAAAATGTGCCTCATCACTGAAGATTTTATCATCCACTGTTGCCATTTCTTGCTACCATTCTGACCGTTGACGACGTTTGGAATGGTCAAGAGGCTTTAGTTCTTGAGTCTATTGCACCTTGTAAGCGTGTAAATGCAAGTCTTTATGCATAATGTTCATCAACGGCAAGCGTGAGAAGTGCAATTGTTGGGCACGACGACGAGTTGAGGTGGACGGCTCTTCAGCCACACTATCGCAAACAGCAGCAATATTTTCTGCAGTACGAGCTGTACGAGCATGCACTGGTGTTTTCTCATCTCCTACAGACCCGGTTTGCTCAAATTTTTGCACGATTTTTTCGATTGTACGCACATTTGGACGATTAAATTGACGAAGTTCACGATATGCATTTTGATTTGAACGCCCATTTTCATAATAAGCCTAAATAACTTGAACGCGTTGCTCGGTTGTGTATCTTTCCATGGTTCAAATTGAGTTAGTCTGAAATTGAGAAATGTCAAATGAAATGCAAAAAAAACTTGACGTTTAGGTGTGGTTCACATTCGACATCGGCCCTTAAAATTTAACCACCTTTTATTTTTGGCGACACAACTTGTTGAATGAAGAACCATTTACCCTGTACCACTTTCGACTATGCCCCACAACAAAATTGGAAAGAATCGGTTTTGGAACAACTTAATTTCTTTTTAAATATGCATGTTTCTGTTCATTTATAAAAAAGTTGTTTTACAGTCAAAAAAATATCAAAATTTGTTAAAACTTGTGAATTAAGAATCCCTCAATTGATTGAATGTTATTTTTAAAATTTGTATTATAAATATATTTGTTTATTGAATGAATTACATTATTGACTGATTTCTATATTGAAAAAAAAAATTGAATTTAATGTTATTTTAAAATTTATATTTTTAAACCTTCATTATTGTAAATTCTAAATAATAGAAATTTCTAATATCTTGCAAAAAACCGAATACATAATTTAATATTATTGATATATAATTTGTTTAGATTGAGCGCAATTCACATGTGGTTACAATTTTTTGCTTTAAAAATCAAGTATATAAACCATTAAAAATTCCTATAGTTTTTAAATTGTATTAATCTTTTCAAATGGTTAAGACGTTTCTATAATGGATTTTTCAAAAAGTTGTTTATTTATTTTGTTAATTGTCCCATTATTTTTGCAAAATATTGAGGCTGGTAATGCAATGTCAAAATTTGAGGACCTTGATAAAGTAGTAAGTTGAAAAAAAGTAACATTTTGAAATTTAAATTTTTTTTATTTTAAAAAGGGATTAAAATCAAAAGGGCCACAAAAAACTATAGTAGGTGGAGGACATCTTTTAACTACAACCACTACTAGAAAGCCGAAATCAGTTGGGGAATACGAAAATACTGTTATTCGACGTGGAACTAATAAAACACCAATTAAATCCAATGAAATTGTTTTAAAAAATGTGTAAATAATTTTAAGTAATATTTTGAAAATGCACTTAAAAAAATAAATTTAAAAAAAATGACTGAGTTTTATAGAAAATAGTTTTAAATTCAAACTAACAGAAAATGCATTTGGAGGCGAAAAACTTGATTGATAAATGATTTATAAATCTGATTCAATTTTCAACGAATAGATTTCATAAATTCTGCTAAATCAGGATATGAGTTTGTAACTAACCAAAATATCGGATTTAGATCTATTCCGTAGTATATCGACTCATAAATTACGCCATCAAATCGGAAATCGGACCATCTTTCCGGTATTTGCTTCAATGATTTTTTTCGACAATTCTCAATATTTTCGCCCTATTCATAAAAAAGAACTCTGACACCTCTCCAAGTTTGGACCGGTCCGAATTTAATAGTTTTCCTATTTAAACCCCAAAGATAGCGGATTGCATATGGTGAATGTTTATTTAAAGAGGTTATATAAGAATCTGGTATTAAATTTTAAAAATTTGGTGTTGCGACCCCGAATGCTTGCGGGCAAATAATTTTTAAAGAAATTGATTATTTTAAAAATAGTCAGGCACCTTAAATTCCTACTTTTAGCTATTAAAAATCTGATGTCATATTCGTATTAAGTGATTCCCGAAAATTTGCGGGAAAATGCCTTCTCTTTTTAAAAAATTTTACTTCACTTTGGAATGACTGTTTTTAATTTTGATAGCCTCATAATGTCAGATTCGTATTTAGCAAACTCTTAAAACTTTTCTAATAAATAACACTTTGCTAGTTCAAAATTTAAATATTATTTTAAATACGAGGGCGGATCAATAAATTCGTGACTTTTCTAACTTCCCTCGTAGTAATATAAAATGCAACACTGCTCCTATCAAGTACCACCTTTTAATTTACTTGACGTTTAACAGCTGTTCAAAACATACAACCTCGTGGATTTTTTTAAAAATGGAAAAAGTGAATTTCGAGTTCTGATTAAACATTATTTGTTTGCGAAAAAAAAACATCAATCAAACCAAGGAAAAGCTTGATAAATACTATGGGGACTCTGCACTATCGATTTCAATTGTAAAAGAAGTGGTTTACTGACTTTCGTTGTGGCCTTACAAGCACGGAAAATGCCGAACGTTCTGGACGCCCAGTTGTGGTCTCTACACCCAAAACAATTGAAAAATTCACGATATGGTGTTGACCGATCGGAAATTGAATGTGTGATAGATTGTGGAAGACATAGGCATCTCACATGGCTCAGTGGTTTTAATTTTGAACGATCACTTGGGTGGCTGTCGCGTTTGCTCACAATCGACCACCAACGGAATCGTGTGACAGCTTAGTTACCATGGCAAAAATCCATAAAGTAGACTACGAATTGCCCCCTCATTCGCCTTATTCTCCGGACTTAGCCCCCAGTGACTATTTCCTATTTCCAAACATTAAAAAATGGTTCCGTGGTAAGAGATTTAGCTCCAACGATGAAATTGTTGATTAAACAAATGCCTTTTTTATGGAACTCGAAAAATCCTGCTATTAAACGCAAAGTAAATGACGGATCTTGCTCAAAATTTGACATTAGTATATTAACAGGTGGTACTTGATGGAAGCAGTGTTGCATTTCATATAACTACGAGGGAAGTTCTAAAAGTCACGGACTTATTGATGCGCCCTCATATCTATGTATTTAATGGAGTACGGAAAAAGTTTGCAAACAAAAAAGTTTCCAACAACCTTAAAACAAATTTTTTCCTTCTATTACATATGCAAATTTTATCTTAATTTAAGGAACCCCTTGTTAGTTTAATTTTAAAATTGTTTCTATTCTATGATTTAATGTTGTTTATGGTTAATTTTTAATTTTTGTTCTGTGTTTACGTTTACTGATTTTTTTGTTGCATATTTACCAAGTTCTAACCGAAAATTTTTTAATTTTAACAAAATTTATTTTAGGATGAAAAACAAACATAATATTTGTATTTTACACTAAAAAAAGTAGTGTTTTATTATTTTTTTTTTTAGTTATGAATTATTTTTCACGATTAATATTGACTAAACCAAATTGTTGAACAGCAGTGCCTTTCGAATTTTGCTGGTAAAAGAAAATAATATGAAAAATTTATTTGGTGAAAAGGAAAAGGATTTAAAAACTTACTGAAACGTGTGCTGCAATGGATGGACCACTTGGTTTTCCAGGTGTGTTAGCACCACCAACTTTACTAGTCTGTCCAGCTTTGCTCTGACCAGTTTTACTATTGCTAGTATGTCCCACTGGGCTGTTATGCCCAGGTTTGCTAGAATGACCCGCTTGGTTAGATTTTCCAGAATTACTTGAATGTCCAGCTTTATTGCTAGAATGCCCCGCTTGGTTAGAATGCCCAGATTGACTGGAATGCCCAGAATGACTAGAATGCCCAGAATGACCGGAATGACCACCACTACTACCATGACCACCATTTCCATTTTGTTTAGCTTCAATTTGTGTAGCAAATATGCCAAGTATTACAGCTATTAAAATACAGAAGTTTAAAAGTTTCATTATGTTCGCTAGAAATTTCGAAATTTAAATGTTTGAAAATTCATTACTACAAACTCTTTTTATACTAGTGTATTATATTTAATTATTTTTAGACTAGGTTAAACTTACTCATAAACGATTCTGTTTTAAGATTATAAAAATGTAATTTACTTTTTTTAATCCGGTACTTTTTAGCGCTTATATAAATACTATTATTTTGAAAAATTTCTAATCTTGTTTTGAAAAAAAAAAAAATCAACTAGCTTTCGTTCGGTTTTATTTAATTCTTGGTTTTTGCCGAAAAAATTAGAGTTCTTTTGCAGATTTGTATGCCCTTTATCAAACAGTACATTTTACCGTTTTAAAAATATTGTTTAATTAAGATCCTAAAGGCGTTTAAAGGTTAATTTCGATTTTTTTTAAATGCTAATTTTGGATTCCTGAGACCAGTTATTGTCAAAAAAATTACGTACAAAACAATAAATTTTTGCTTTTTTATCTATCAGTACGAGTAGTCATCTCTAATTATTTTTCTCAAAAAAGATTTCTCTCTAGAAAAAACAAAAATTACCAGGGAACTTTTTGATAAGTTTTTTTCAGAAAAAACTTTTTTCAAACCTTTTTTAGTAAATTTTTTTTTATTTGATCTTTTCATTAGATAAAATAAAAAAAAAATTTTTTGCCGTCAAATTGTTTTATTTAAAAAATTTTGCTAATATTTTTTTAATAAAAACTGCTTTTGAAAATAAATTATTTTGACAAAAAAAAATTACTTCAAGTAATACATAAGTAATTCCTCATATCGAAAAACCTTTAGTTTCTTTAATACCGTAGGAATCCAAAAAAAAAAAAAAAAAAAATCATGAAAACAATTGTATAGAATACGAGCTACTTGTATCTAATTAGATCTGATCAGATCATATAAGTTAGCAAATGATTTCATCTTTGACCAGATATAACGGTATCAATGTAATCCTAATTGATGTAGTTAAATACATTTTGATAAAAAAAATTTATAGCAAGATATTGCTCCATAGAAACCATATAAACTACTTATATATAAATTTATATAAAATGTCAGATATAACAATATCTATACATGGTATATATACACTTAAAATAGTTTGTAAGTTAAAAAAACTGAAAATGTCATTTACAAGAAATGATATTTTATTTAAAAACCGGTCTACTTAATTTTCATTTATATTAAATGCCTTTTGTTATTTATTTTTAAATGTTGATTAAACAACTGATACATTCGTAAGAAACAAATGATATGAATCAGTTAAAATAAAAAAATTAATGATTTTATCATTTATTTGAAATTGTTTCCTTTTTTGTTTTTTTTTTATCTACAATACAAAATGTATGTGTATGCATAGCTATAGACACTTTTTGTGTGAATGTGTTTGTGTATGTATGTTATGTGTGTTTATGAAGTTTTGTAATTTGAATTGAAACAATTTTGTATATATTCAACCAATTTAAATAAAAAAACAAATTGATATTTTTGAATATTTTTTTTTTGAAACAAACAACAAACAAAATTTAAATTTGTAATAACTGTTACGGACACAAATAAACCCCAAATTTCAGTTTTGTGGGTAAATTTTGATTAAATTTCAAACAAATGAAAAAAAAAAAAAAAATAAATGAAACTGAAAAAAATTGGTAAATGATAGTAAATCATTTCGAATAAATGTATAAAAAAGTTAATATAGATATTTCTTTGAAAAACAAATATGTTCCTTTATTTTTAAATGGAACGGAAAACTTTTTTATTAAAATATTTTTTTAATTAAATGGCTGATAAATGTAAAAAATTTTACAAAAGAAAAAGAGATCACTTAAGTTCATGTTCTTGTAAAAAACTCGACTTTTTCTTAAAAAGTAGAAAAATTGTCTGTCAAAATAATAGCACTGCTCATATTTAGCTGAAAGTATATATAAAAAAAATTTATTTTATTTTTGTAATACGAGTAGTTTTCTGTTGAAATATCCTTACATATTGGCACACATTAGTATTTAGTTGCGTTTCCCTTATTCGAAATAACGGCTGAGCATCGTCTCCCCATGGAGTTTACCAAATGCTGACACCTTTCTATAGGAATGGAATACCAGGCCTATTCAATTGTACTCCACAGATCATTATTATTGGTCGCATTGATTTTGGATACTTTCTTTTTTACATCAGCCAATAAATTTTCAATAGGGTTCAAAACTGGTGACTGAGCAGGCCACTCCATGACTGTAATTTAGTTGTCCTGAAACCATTTTTTAGCTTTGTTACTGGTGTGTTTTGGGTCAATATCTTGTTGCATGACCCAAATCAGTGGCATTTCCTCGGATGCATATGTGAACATAATTTCTTCGAGTATTCTGACGTATTCGGATGCATCCATGATGGTATTTATACGGCGAAAAACATTCCCACACCATGATACTGGAACCTCCGTACTTGACTGTCTTTGCGGTAAATTTTGGGTTATATTCAGAGTTAGGTGGTCTTCTTACATATGATCGAGAACCCTTACCACCGAATAAGACTATTTTGGACTCATCAGTCCAAAGAATATTGCGCCACTTTTTAATTAACCAGTCAAGGTGGTTCTTAGCAAATAATTAATCTTTTTTCCAGATGCTTCTTTGTCAAGAGTGGAACTTTTCTTGGACTAGGAGCTTTGAGGTTATGTTGTCTTAGTCCCAGGCATATGGTTTCAGTGCCTAGCGGCAGATTTAATTCATTTTTTACTTTTACAGCCGACATAAACGGTGCTTTTTTGATTTGCCGTACTATCCGATTGACCATTAAAGGTGAAGTGACCGTTTTTCTTCCACGTTTTCCGGCTTTGAATTTGTAGGTTATTCCGTTTCTTAACATTTTATTTGAACAGCCAATAATATCTCTTACTTGGGAGTACGTTTTTCCTTCTGAAATTAGTTTTTTAATGAAATCACGTTTCTCAAAAGTACAGTGCTTAGCACGACCCATTGTTTACAATATAATGCAAAATTTTTTAAATTTTAATGTGAATATTATTAACACAAATTACTAATGACCGTTATATATTGTTAAAAATAAAAACTTCTGCTTCACGTGGGTTTTAAACAGCACTTAGAAAATTGGTGCTATTATTTTGACAGGTCTTTTTACGACTCATTATGCTGTTCTCCATATTTCTGAAAAAACACTCTTTAGTTTAGCTGAAAATTATTTTCTCAGAGTCAACACATACCATTTGTAAAGGAACTGCGAAGCTACAGACAAAAACTAAAATGCAAAAAAACAGAATTGCCAAATGAAGTTTATTTATTTTGGTGGTGCTATTATTTTGACAGCAGCTGTATATACATATATATATTTATTGTTATCAAATTTTATTTAATTGCATCAGTTAGTAAAAAATCGATCAAAACAACAATAACATTTATAATAAGATTGCTAAAAAATTAAAAGTGCCTATGCGAGTGACTCGTAAGTAGCATTTTGTCTGGCACCTGCTTGTGCAGCGTGGGAAGCCACTGTAACCTATTTGAAAGAAAAAAGGAAAATATTACAAAATTTAACAATTATATCAATTCATAGCAATGCTGGTAAGATTTTACTAAGAAATTAACTTACTGCATGTTTTTCAATTCTACCAGCAGTTCCCCCCACTTTTGTGCCCTATAGCACCACCATTGACTGGCCCTTTAGCCTCAATATTTAGCGAAAATATTACTAGGGCAAAAGTAATTAAAATTAAAATATTAAAAAATTTAAAATGAAATTGCTTTTTATATAAAACCAAGTGATTTTAAAACTATTTTTAAAATTGATTAGTGTGTTTACATTAATACCACTTTGTAGTTGTGGTTTTATTTTTAGAATAATTTTTAACTAAACACAATTCTTCTCAAAGAGAATAGACCCATAAGAGAAACCACTTTAGCTTTAAAAACGCAAATAGATAAAAAGAAGGTTTGCATCAAAGTAGCAATAAAAATGTACAAAAATATTATGTGATTTTTCTTAAGATTATCCGATAATCTGCCAGGTTATAAAAAAATTTTATGGCAAAAAACTGTTAAACGAGCTTATGCCTGCAGACTATAGCAATAAGTTGTATTATTGTGAATGATTTATTAATAGTCGTAACGTAATTTTAAGATTTATTATTGTTGTAATTGTATAAAATGCTTGTAAATTATTTTATTAAACTCATTGCGAAATTTACTGTTGGCAAAGTTACAAAAAAATAAATAAATAAATATGAAGTTTTTGCAAATATTTATTTTAATGGCGATATCGTTAGTCTTATTATTTGGCCAATCCGACGCTGGACTTGACAAACTAGCATCAAAAGTTGAAGTGAGATTTTAAATTGCTAAAATTTTTTGACATCATTTAAATTTTCACTAATTTTTTTATTGTAGTCTGGTGCCAAAACTCTCGGTTTAGCCACACAGGAAGCCGGAAAAGCATTCGCAAATACTATTCGTAATCGTAAGGATTAATAATTATGGGATTGATATAATACGTACAAAATAAATCAATATTTCCAAATAAAATCTTCTTTAAAAAAAATCAATTTTTGTTGATGTGTAAAATTTACAGGTAACCCCACGTATTGAATGAACCTTATAATACGTTCATAGTTAAACCCAAATCACTTATTTTCGTTTATTTCAAGTTTTCGACTTTCAAATTCCACACAAGTTTTAATTCGAAAATTTGAAAAAATACGTGTATTTTGCGATTTATTTATTTATTCAAAGCCAAGTAAGAATGCTTAAAAATAAAAATACATAGCTTAATTAATACTTAAATATAAAAATAAAAATACTTAGCTTAATTAAATTAAATATTGGGATAAATAAATATTTATAATTAATTTTTATAAATAAAAAGATCTTAAGCTCAATTTAAACTAATATACAAATCAAGAAGATCGAAGAAAACTAAAAGAATTTTTAATTAAGTTAATAGAATAAAATCGAAAGGCCTAAAAGGGCCTAATGAATTTAGATTTATTATTTTGAATACAATATTTGGGGTTTTCCAGTTTCCATTTTTAAATGTTATTGTGAATGATTCTTCTTGATACTTCGTTACCGGTAGTTTTAAATATCGAAATATGTTGAAAAGAAAATATTATTCTATTTTCTAAAGATTTTACTATTTAAATTAATTTTTTTCATCTTTTGAAGTGGATGTTTAAATTTAAAGTTTTGAATAACATGTTTATAGGTCATTCAAGGAGGACGTGCCCAGTGTTAACTGTTTTAATATCACTTGTTCCCCTTTCCATCCCATTTCGTTCTCCTTGTCTAATGATTCATTTTCACTCGTTCCGATTACATTTATTTTCTCTCGTCCAATGTTTCTATTACACTCGTTACCCATTCCATTTTATTTTTTACCCTATCAAGTGTATCGATTTCACTCGTTCCTCATTTCATTCCATTTCAGTCCCCTTGTCAAGTGTTTCAATTTTACTCGTACTCTTTCCATTCCATTTATTTCCCCTCGTCTAATGTATCAATTACACTCGTTCCCCATTCCATTTTATTTTTTACTCTATAAAGTGTATCCATTTCACTCGTACCCTTTCCATTCCATTTCTGTCCCCTTCCAATTTGCAATTTTACCTTGCAAATATTCCCCATATACACCATAGCGGGCAAAGCCAGATAATTACCCGGAGTCCTTAATTTTGACCATGTCCCAGACAAAAATTCTAAGATGTACCTCAATAATGAGTTAGCCCATACTCCAGAACACATGTTTCAAATTTACCATCTACCTGGCTAAAATTCTAAAATATAGCTGATCAAAGAGTTAGCACATACTTCAGTTAGTACATATTTAAAATTTCAGCATTCTAGCTAAATCGGTGGAGGCAGCCCGTTAAGGAGTAGACTGTTCACTTTTTTGCCCTCCTCGTATACATTTCCGACCTAGGTGAATGTCTACACCGGAGGAGGAACCTTCGCACCGAATTTCAACTTCTTCCAGCGGTTTTAGCAATGGTAAGAATTTTTCCCTTTTCTACCTCTCCCCGTTGGATTTTCCAAAAATTACATCTTAACTGTTATCTACAGTGGATATGGAGCCTGTATACTAAATTTCAACTTCCTAGGTGCAACGGGGTTTGTGCAGGCTGTAAAGGGGGAGACTTCATCGATGAGTTAGTACATACTTGGCGATGTTGAATGAGTGAGTGAGACAGTCAGTAACGTTATTCCTTTATATATAGAGATATCATCAAAAGAGAGTACTCTCTGTGCAAAGATCTGTGCTTTCATAAAGTTTGATCTAAAAGTACTCTGCCATTTGAATTCGCACATGAAAGTGATAATCCTTACTGAGTCCTTCGATCTTACTAAAGTTATGAAAACTTTTTTATTTAGAAAAACTCTGACCAGATTTTAGCTCTCTAATACTCTTTCATTTGATTGCGATGACATCTCTATAATACGAGTAGATTTAAAATTAAAAAAAAAAAACTACTGGAAAAATATCAAAATAACAGTTTTCAAAGATTTATTTCTCCATTTAAAAATGCTTTCGATTAAAATTTACAAAAAATATCTTTAAACCCGTATTTTAAACTTTAAATTTAAATACTGTGTTTTTAACGGCCTTGCTCATTGGACGGTTAAAAATGTTTTACATCTACTTGGGGGATCTTTGTGGGATCAAATGCAAAATTTATATACAATGTGGCTTTCTCGCTATATTCTATTCTAATTATATTCACTAAAGTAGTAAATATATTTTTTGAAAGGAATATGGCGAAAAAAAACATTTATATAAATAGTTTGAGGTTTTAAAATCTGTTTTTAACTAATATTGTGAATGAATCATTGATAATTATTGTTATCTATGTAGGTTAACATATATAAAACCCTTGCTTTTTGAATTCACTGTATTAGTAGATTTGCTGCAGCGCAAGTGAAAACTCGTCATGAAGTTTGTTAAAATTTTTATTTTAATGGCAATTGGGTTGGCCTTATTTGTTGATCAATCCTTTGCTAAGGGTGGTGGTATGGGCGCTAGTATCGGAAAAGCAGTTGTAAGTATTAATCTAGTCCAAAATTATAAACCACTAAAAATATTTTTTATAACAAAATAGGGCAAAGGGGCTGGACATGAAGCTGTGTCCCAAACAGTACAACACCATAAGGAAAAACACAATGGATAATGTGCAATAATGAATGATTAAATACTTGTTAATATAAAATATGCTTGTAACTTTAAAAATACCTACATATTTTTATTTTAATTTTATCGAAAATTCTATTCAGGGGGAGTATTTTTATGAATTTTTAAATTTGTTTTAACCAAAAATTAATGTAAATCCTCCCAAGAAGTTTGTTATTGAAACTGTGCAAAAATGTTTCCATACAAATTTGAGTATTGCTTTCACAGGAATCAGCTGATTGAATAAAATTGCAGTGATACACAGAAAGGGATAGATATACAAAAATATATGTACCATACAATTTTTATGGAGTTTGTTTTTTCTATCTCATTTTGCAAAAAAAAATTACCTCAAAATGGTGTTTTATTTCACCTTTATTAAGTTTTTATAATTTTTGTAGCAAAAACTCTGTGAAGGGCATACTCCTTTTTATGGTACTTTTAAAGCTTTAAAAGTACTTTGGTATTTCTTTGCATTTATTTTGTACTATATACAAATGTTCCACTTTTTAGTTTATTATAATTATTAGAAGTACTGCAGTTTGATATTTAATTTCAAGATTTTGTGAATTATTTATATTAAAAAGTTCATAAAATATACAAAACAAATATTTTTGTAACTTTTAAGGTCGATAAAGTACTATTTTTACTGATGTTTGATACTCAATTGAAATTATCATTTATCATCTCTGCCGAAGGTATAAAAAATAAGGTTAAACCGAATTCAATGCGTTTACTTGTTTTTGTTTTGGATACGTTTTTAAAAAAGATTTTTTCCTGTTCAATTTTCTTTCACTTTTCTCCCCGAACCCAAGACTTTGTCCCATTTTAAGTATATTCTAGGAGTTTTTTCACAGAGTTTTTGAAAAATGTACTGAAACGATTCTTTGAAAAATGTATTAAAAACGATTCTATTTATTTGTCGAAATGCTCTCTCGTATATCTAACATTTAAAAAATGTGGTGTCATCATTGAAAAAAGAATTATTCTCAAAATAATTTTGAGACTAAGTATTTTTTATAATTATAATTTATATTATAATATTTGCTAGGTACCTAACAATATCGGATTTTATTTGAAAATATCTAACCAAATGTCGCGTGTCACCGAAAATCCGCAGCCCTGACCTATGGACTCTCACTTAAGAAAAAAAATATTTTAATTCCTAGAAATATATTTTTTTTCCAAAATTTATGTCCCCCTTCCAATATTTCGATGGTTATAAGTAGAAATCTCATAACTTTAAATTTTTCGTAATTTTCATTTTTTTGCTTACTTTTTGACGACCATAGATTTTTTTTTTGAAGCGATTAGTTATTTTTTTTGTACCTAATATTAGTTATATCATAAAAAATTGGCTTCCTAACCCACCCACCTTGTCCCTCATTTGTTCTTTGGGTTATTTGAAAGAAAAGGTGTACGTTGATAAGCCACCAACACTTCAAGAGCTAAAGGATGAAACAATTCGGCACATTAAGGGCATAGAACCTCAATTAATGCTCGCCGCCGAGGTCGCGACGGCCATTTGGCCGATATTTTGTTCCATACGTAATCGAACCATACCTTATTATCGTAATAAAAAGAAATGACAATAATTTTCTAAATAATTTGTGTTTTATTCAAAATCAACATCGGCTCTTAAAATTAAACCACCCTTTATATTCAGGCCCACCTCTCATAGAAGGATTCTTACTGCATTGCGATTAATTGAATGAAATTAAATTTTTTGGTTAATTTCGTTTAGATAGTTCTCTTTATTTTCCGCCGATGTTTTTTTTTTATAAATCTTAAACAGTACAATATTTTTGAATAAAATTTTATTGCATGAAAGTATGGTTTATTAAAATAATGTATGAAATATAATATTGGCTAAATCTCTTTTAACAATATTAAGCATAAGATTTTGTCATATTACGGGTGTTATTGCTTCAATTTCTTTAATAATGTTATTCTTTAGCATCTGAATTGTATCGGATTGTTGCCGTAGACCTTTCTCTTCAAGTACCCCCAAAGAAAGTAGTAGGGGGCAGTCAAATCTGGAGATCGGAGGGGCCAATCGAAATCTCCTCTTTTTGACGAAAATAGGCCGAAAAAAAGTTCTCGCGAAATGCGAGGTAGCGGCTATTTTGTTTATTAACAAAGCCAGCCAAGTCAATGATTTTTCTGCATAACTAGGGGTTTTTATATATTTTTTTATATATATTTTTTATGTTTTTATATATTTTTTTATGTTGATGTTGGTGCGTTGTTGGTAATAAATTGTTATCGACTGCTCTGCACAACTGTCAAATGTCAACGAAACAGAAATGGCGGTAAAAAAAAATCGAACTGGAACATAAAAACACCCTGTATAAGGAATTAATACCCTTGCCGGAATTTGACATAAATTATACTTGGTGTAGGGTGGTCGGCCATGTATGACTTATTTTTTTTCAACATGCAGGGACTAATTTGAGTACACAAGCTCCAGTGATGCTTACTTTTCTATGTTAGATCTTAAAAAAATATGTACTTGAAACGCGACCCCACTTTGCCCTACGATTTTGTATAGAAAAGCAGTCCAACAAAACTTATATCGGCCAAAGAACGAAGCTAATTTTGCCTAAAAATCAGTTCATTATTAGACTTTTTGCCCATATAAATTTGTTACAAAAAAGTCTGTAATTTTTACAGAAAAGTGCTAATATTTTATTGTTAAACAATTAGTTGCATAGTGTTGTTGCTTGTGAAAGAGGAGTTTAACAGTTTTATGATATCATTCATTTTTATATATTTCATTTTAAAAATCCTCTAATACAACTGCGACTTTCACCTTTTTTCTAATTATCACACCTGTTAAAATTCAAACTGTATTATATTATTTATAGCCTGTTCCTCTATTTCGAAAGAACACGTTCGTTCGCTCTCTAGTCGAAAGAAAACTGATTTGGGTTTCACTAACTCTATTTCTATGCGAACTATTACTCGAACGACAAGTCGATTGAAAACGTAACTGTGTTCATACAAAATTTGGTTTCTCTATTTCGAACAGCTCGAACGCAAATGTCAAAATCAGTCACTTGCTATTTTTTTGTCGAGTAAATATATATTTGATATTTTTAATAGCAAAATGAAGTAAAAAAAGCAATGGATAACAAAAGGTAAGTACAAAATAATATATTTATTTATAGTTTATTAAGAATTTTAAATTTTAGTTAAAAAAATCAACAATGGACCAGCCGAAGACGCATGTATTTTACATGGAAGAAAGGCCTGATTTTGCCAGAGGGACTCTGGTGTTCGGAGCAAACAAATTTTCTGCAGCTCATATTTACATTTTCTATCTTTTATCTTTTATTTTACAAGAGCTAGCAGTGAACGCACCGAACAGACAACAGCAACAGGCAACAGAAAAGCTCTCCAAACAACAATCCCACCCACAACTAATCGATAACAAACATTTGTACAAATAAACACATTCTCAAAAAAATTTAATTGATTTGTTTATTGTTATTTTTTATTTCATTTGTCATATACATATACAGCTGATCACTGTTAAACAGGGTTGTTTTTGTCTTTAAGCAGTTTAGTAGTATTTTTGCTACTTTTAAAGAAATTTGTAACAAATACTCAAAATATATGATCTGGCATCTCTGTGATTTGTAAATGCGTAAGAAACAAAAATTGACACACGTAAGTCAAGTCGATCGAAGGCTTTCGAAAAAGAGAAACCCAATTTGATTCGAATTCGAGTGACTTGCTTTCGTTCGACTAGTTTTTTCGTTCGAGATCGAGGAACAGCTATTAAAGTTATTTTAAATAACTATCTGAACTTACCCCGCCTTTCTTTCATGATTTATTAATTAAAATCTTGGTGTTGTTGGTCTATTAATTAACTTGCCAGTGTCTGACAATTTTCTACCTTTAGGATTAAGTTGTCCAGAAAAGAACATTAGAATAACACCCATTATAATAAAAATATTTAAAATTTTTATTGCTGTATGTAAGAGTAGCAAGTTACAAACGATTGCTTATCTTTATTTGTAATAAGGTTTATATATTTATAATTGTGGTTTGAAAATTATTGTTATTAATTTTTTAACACTAGATTTACTGATGTATTAAAAAAAAATTTGATATTTTAGATACAACATCGAGTGGTTTCAATATATTAACAAAATCACGTAATTATACAATATCATAAAAGTGGTGACATAGTTGGGCGCCAAAAAATGTACGGCCTTTTAAGTGGCTCTTAGGCAACGCTAACATTTTATAAGTGAACAGATATGTTGATCTTATGTTTAAACATATTTTAGCAATACCCGAGTATAAAAATTTATCTGGCGCAATATTTAATCATACCCAATTTAATAATATTTAATATTTGCGCTAATATTTAGCTCATCTTGTTTGATCCGAAAAATCGCAGATCATATTAGATCCAGCAATATATTTGGAGATAAAGTTAGATCTTAATTGATCCGAAAAATGGTAAATCAAATTAGAACCAGAAATATATTTACGGATTGAGTAAGATCCAAATTGATTCGAAAAATATCAGATGAAATTTTATCAGATTATATATTGGGTATACAAGTTAATAATGTTGATTTGGACAACAGATGGCATAACTATCACATATAGTTTGTTTCAATAATAGCAAATATTGTATTTTGGAGGATAAACATCTATCATTATAAATAAGTATTCGATAGACGTTAAAGTGTAAACACACATTTTTTATCAATCGCTATAATTATTTTGAATCTTGTGCCTAAAAAAAAATTGCGGGGAAGTCTGATAACCTTCTTTTATTTAAAGAAAATGGCTGCTGAAAGTTAACGACTGCTGGTAGAAGCAACATCATGGTCAACACGGTCAACATGCACCAACTCAAAAAACTTGTGATTGATGGTTTGTGCGATTCAAAAGTGGTGATTTCGAAACAGAAGACAAGGAGAATCCTGGTCAGCCGAAAAAGTTAAAAGATGAGGAATCGGAAGCATTACTCGACGAAGATTGTTATCAACTACAAGAAGAACTTGCATTATTATTCGGAGTCACACAAGCATTTTTATTGGGAGTCACACAACAAGCCATTTTCCTACTTTTAAAAGCATTGGGATTCATTTAAAAGCAAGGAAATCGGATCCCATATGAATTGAAGCCAAGAGACGTTGAAAGACGATTTTGCATGTAGGAAATGCTGCTTGAACGCTACAAAAAGAAGTAATTTTTGCATCGTATTGTTACTGGTGATGAAAAATGGATACATTACAATAACCCCAAGTCATATGTAAAGCCCGGCCAACTATCCAAATCAACGCCGAAGCGAATATCCATGGCGCCAAGGAAATGCTCTGTATTTGTTGGACTCAGAAGGGTGTTTTGTATTATGAGCTGTTGAAATCGGGTCAGACGATCACAGGGGACCTGTACCGAACACAATTGATTCGTTTGAAGAGAGCAATCAATGAAAATCGACCACAATATTCGACCCGAAACGAGGTCATAATCTTCCATCATGTCAACGCTCGGCTACATTTTGCATGACCGGTAAAAAACTATTTGGAAAACACTGGATGGAAAATTTTGGCTCACCCGCCTTATAGCCCAGATCTTGCCGCTTATGACTACTACTTGTTTCGATCGATGCAGAACGCCTTTACTGGAAATGCTTCACTTCAGAACAGGGTATCAGAAATTGGTTTGATTTATTCTTTACCTCAAAACCGGAGGAGTTCTTTTGGCGCGGAATCCATATGCTACCAGAAAGATGGGAAAAAGTAGTGGCTAAGTATCAATTCATTTTGTTATTATAATAAATGCATTTTCAAGCAAAAAAAAAATCGACGTTATTTATTAGACTACATTTTTCGTATAATTATATCTTCGGAAATTTGGCAAAAATTGGAAAAATTCTACATGACATGGCTGAATTAATGAGACTAACTTGGTTTTGTACTTATATGATTTTATATAACTAAATATAATATTATATATGATTGTATATAGTTATATCTAATTATATATAATCATATCTTATGGACTTATGGAAAAATAATTATAATATTTACAACAAGCAAAAAAAATATATATACAATAAATTTTTAACACTTATACGACTTTTGGAAAAAAATATCATATGTAACTATATGTACCTAGATTATTATAAATTAATTATATCTTATATTCAATCAAAAATTTCTAGGTCTTGTTGTCCCGAAAAGGGTTAAAATTTAAAAGTTTTGTAAAAAATATTAACATAGATAAAAAATAAAAACAAAACAAAATTTAGCTTCCTGGCTGGTATTCGAACTATATATAATTATGTGTTATATTATATCTTTTAAAATACTCTATTTTTGCAACTATAAGATATATAACAATATCTCAAATTTGCTTAAAAAATATTGTATATAATTATATCTTTTACTATATAAAAAAAAATTTCTTATATTGGACTATATATTGAATCATATATAATTATAAATCATACCAAATTAAAAAAATATTTTCGATAATAGAGCATATATTATTATATCTCAAATATTAGATAGCATATATAATTATATATGGTTATTTATAAGTCATTTATAAATAAAAAATATGGTACAGTGTAAGTCATATAAAATTATGTGTATTGTAATATATAATTTTATATGATTAAATATATACCATATTTTATCATATAAATCAGGGGTGCCCAAAAGTTCCTTATGGAAGAGCAAACACCAATACATTTAAAGAATAACTAATTTTTATTCAATATTTTTTATTGTAAAAACGAATACTTACAATACATACATATCAAACGTTAAACAAAAACAAAATCTACATTGATGATCGCTGTCGTCAATGTTTACCAGCAAAGCATACGAAAGTGTTGTTGGTTTGCAATTGCGTGTATACAGTGAAGAACGACAAAAAAAACTAATAAGGCAATGTTGTTTGTGTATTTCGTATTGCTATTGCTGAGTGCTCTATGTGTATTAAAACACACAGCCTATAGCTAAGTGCTTTTACAAAAACAAATGAGCACCACGAGCATAGGGCTTGGACACCCTTGATATAAATCATACCCAATTATATAAATATCAATATATAACTAGATGTGGCTATATATGACACAATGTAAAGTAATTTTTAAATAAATTATCGGAATATAGAACTAGATATGATAATGCATACTGACATATGTAAATGTATATGATAATATATGTAATAAGGGTTTTCACTCTTGGTAGTAAATTTACAACCCTTGTATATTTACAACGATCTTATACTACAAAGCGTGAACGACTTTTTCGTGTATTAACTTCCCGCATAAATACAGCTATTGTAAATTAATCAATCAGCTGATTTTTGTTTTGTTTTTCATCTATTTGAAAACTTAAAATATCAAAAAGAATTTGAAGTTAACGAAAATGCCTATAATTACGGAAAAATATAAAATTCTAAATTTTTTAGAGCAAAATGCAATTAAACAAAAAGAATTTGCAGAGATTCTGGGTTTGAGGATACGGTATTACTTGTAATAATAAAAACCAATAGATGCTGAATTTCACTATGGGTCCATCTTTTATTACTTATTTTTTCACGCTTTTGTTTTAAGTTGGGTTTTTCATTATTTTGATCCATTATTTAACTTTATTTTAATAGTGACCACAAAATGAAAAATAAAAAACTCAAACAATAGCTTTTTTTTGCTAAACGATCAGCTATTTTAGTCTTGTAAATGTACAACATGTATTTACTATACCTTTTGGTCCTGTATTTTAACCACACCCTAGTAAATTTTAGTTCTGTGGTGTAGTAAACGGTAGTACTTTTACTATATCTACAACCTCTACAAGGTCTACAAGGGTACTTTATTATCAAGAGTGAATACCCTCAATATATTATACAATAAGATAATGCCACTTATTATTATATCTAAACTTTTTAATTCGGTTAGTTATAATTTACATTAATATAAGGTCCGTTTGAGTACTTTTTTTAGTCAAGTCCAGTAAGAATTACTCAGCAATAAACTTACAGAGAGTAAGGCAAATTTACTCTTAATAAGAAATTTTTTAAAAAAGTACGCGAACGGAAAATGTGCAAAAATTTACAAGTTTGTCAAACAGCTGATTAAAACATCAAATGCAGAAATAAATTGTAAATGGTGGATATGGTAAAAAAAATCTTGATGTCAAATTATCCAGTAAATGATGGAAATATATTGATTAATAGAGAGAAAGAAGCTTCACAACAAAAATAAAACATGAACTTAAATAGAATTCTATTTGAAACACACAAATAAAAATTTGATTTTTATTTTTAAATTATCCTCTGTATCAATTTTGAACATTTTACCAAAACCAAGTTTTCTTTTCCGATTGTTTGTTCAAATTATCATATCTGTTAGATCTAATCGCGTTCCTATACGCCTTCTATTAGAAGAAAAAAAAATAAAAAAATTATTGTTTTGTACTTTTAAAATACTTCAAATAACTTACTATATGTGCATTTGTAACGTTTAATGTTAGCATTATAATGCAAAACAAAATAACTAAATATTTCATATTATGTAACATAAAAACACAGCGTTCTTTTTAAATCTTAAAGGGAAACTGTTGATAAATTATGAGAAGTTAATTTTTTTGTATTAATTTTAGATTAACTGATTAATTTTTATTTATAATACAATTATATTAAAATGACCTAACAAATGTTTTAAAAAAAAAAAAATTAATTGAACTACATCTATGTTACCATGCAAATTTTTCGCAACCGCGCGTAAACTCACACATAGAGAATGCTTCATAAAATTTCAGGGAATGAAGAAATTCTTAATAAATAAAAAAACTATTATCTGCACAAAATTAACGTATAATTACTTACTTTTTAAAAAAATCTGAAATGAAACTTGTTGTTAATGAAACTTTTTCATTAAATGCATGAATATTTTTACCAATTGCACCAATTAAAGGTATAATTTTTAACACTATAAACATCGGAGATGTGACATAGAAGCCCGGTAAAGACTAGATTTATATTCTCACAAGTCCTTGTTTTATCCCAATCGACGTGCAAGCGTTTAGGAATATTCCTTGTAAGTGACCCTATCTCATGAAATTCACTGATGAAATCCTTGCAAAATTTAAATCGATTTATATTTATTTCAACATTATAATTATTAATTTTTTCAATATAAAGTTCATACTATTTTAAGAACTTAGAAAGGATTTTCCGTAAATTTGACAATTTTCTATTGTTTAAACTTCAAAATTCATTCTATTTTAAAACCAATTGTAGATTCCTTGATTTTTTTTTAAATTTTCGGCCTGGTTTTCATTATTTTTAAAGTACTTTCCATTTCATCAAAGGATTGTATGATGGCGCAAACATATTACTCTAAAAAAATGTAAATTTATATGTTAAACATTGTTAAATCTTAAAAAAAAAAATCGAAAGAAAAAAATAACATACAAAGGGAAATCCATTCGTTATTTTAAACGATATTAATGTAATGTAAATATATGCACAAACTTGTAAATATTTCATGGTGCACTGATTTAAAAAAGTATGTAAATTTCTTTTAGCAGCTTTTATGATACTGTTTAAAAGGTATTAAAAAATTATTGTTCGTATAATAATTTTAGAATCTCGGATGATTTATCTAATTAAGAAATGGCCTAAGCACTATTTTTTTTTTAATTATGAGTAAATTCGATTGTTATTATATTTTAAATACTCCACACAAACTGAAAGAAACTAGTATTTGCTAGTTTTTTTCATTCAATCATGGAATGATCCAAGTGCACTATATGTCAGGATCTCAGGGTTTTGATCAAAATAGCTTTTCAGCTAAAGGGAAAAATCTGAATTTATTTTCAGAATCTTGACGTATTTATTAAATGAAATATTTTGCAACTAACAATATTTTGTTGAAAAGTTGTCAAAGTTAAAGTAAATAGTAATTTATTTTGAAAAAAAATAAAATCCCACGATAAATGGCACATTTATGTTAATTAAAATCTACCATTTTCTTATCCCAAATTGCGACAAGCTGTCAATATTGAAATAACTGTAGCAACCCTTGGCAAACGTTTTTAAACTTCGCCAACTAAGCCAAATTTAGCAAAATTACCCTCTAAAGGTTTAATTTTTGTTAACAAGTAAATTTATGAGGCAAACAGAATTAAAGTAGGTACCATTATTGGGGTTTTTGAGGTCGTTGGTTTTAAATCTAAAATCAAATTAAGATTCTAAAAATGTCGAATATAAAATGGTAAATATCAAATGGCGGTCATGATTTTTTTTTTTGGGAGTTGATGAATATAAATAAAGTCAGATTTAAAAAAGTAAAAATATCATATTTAAAATGAAGTACATAATATTATTTAAATAAGCAGTTTAGATTTTAAAATAATGGTGGCAGAGAATTATTTAGTGGTTATTGAAGCGAAATACAAAGTAAGATTTTGAAAATTCAAAATTTTACTGTAAATTTGTTTATGCTTACTGATTTTGTTTAAAATTACTACTTAAGGGTTTTCGTTGATCAAATCTGATAGAAAACTACCCAACAAAACCACACATTACCAAATAATGGGTAAAGTAATGTATAGCCATAGGGGCTGGTGAATTACTTTACACCTTACTTCATTGATGAATTTTACACGCGATGAGCCTCAAAGTAATGTATATACCCATTACTTTAGAGGTGATAACATAAGGGGTTACTTATATGGTTACGAGAATGGAAAAAGTAATGTGTCTAAAAATAGATTTTTAAAAAAGAGGAATTTTTATTAAGAAAAATTATTATAAATATTTTATTTAAAATATTTGTAATTAAAAATAATGTGGTCATGATGGAAATCGAACCAGGGAAATCTGGTTGCCAGCCAAGAACTCTACTCACTGAGCTATCGACGCATACAGTATTTGATTGCTTTAAACTTAAATGAATTGTTGCGCTTCGTTTTTTCGCTAGTGTTATCAAAACAAACATACATTTTGCTTACAAAAAAAAAAAAAAAAAACACAAAGTAATGTATCTAAACATAGATTTTCAAAAATATTTCAATTATTACTTAACATTTATAAATCATATATTACGTAATCAATAATGAGTAACTTATTACTTTATGCTTGCAAATAATAAAAAAAGGTAGCGAGCTATCATTACAAGGTAACGCATGAGAATATCGCACCCATTACCAAAGTTTTGCTGGGTATTAAACAAAATATAACTTTCCTTTCAACTTCAACGACCTCAATACCTTTTTTGCTATAATTAAAAAATCGATTAAACCTACTTTTTATAAACTATTTGCTCTATTGTGGAATTTACAAAATCTGACTTTTGATTAAAAATAGAGCTAGCCCAAATATACAAAATTATGTCTGTCATATTGCTTGAATTTTAAAATTTTTATTTGAAACTCATAATCAAAAACTCTTAATATAAAGGAAAATTACGAAAAAACTGACATTTACACATTTTCCAAATCTAAACTAATTTTTTTTTAATTTTATTCAAATAAGAACTTTCCATATTGATAATTATAAATCAAGTTAGATAATAACGTCAGCCATATTGAATTTCATAATTTTGATTTCAGATTTGTTATTAGTGATTTCTAGAACCCCCATTCTGATACTTTTTAGACATATTTCATTTTAGGCCAAAGAATTTCGATCCTGGCCTTTAGTGTAGTATTATTATTTCGTATTTAAGTAGAAATAAAAGTCTTTTTAATATTAACTCATGCATGATGATGGAAATTTCCATCATGACATTTGTTTAACAATAAAAAATGCACACAAACAAGTGTATTGTATATTGGTTGTAGCTGGCAACATTTTACATCACGATTAAATAAATTGGAGCACAGCTGTCAAAAAGAGAATAACCACCACTATCAATTAGCAGGTTTAATCTTGGCGATCGCTATTTGTTAGAAAAAACGTGTACATTTCTTTTTTGAGAGAAGCAACACTCAGGAAATTCTTTTTACTAATTAATGTGTGGCTTTCTTTGGAAAGGGAATAGAGAAGATTTAAAAGTTGATGAAAGATGTAGGGCTTCAAATATGGCAACACTGTCATCGCGCGAGATGATAATTCTTAGAACAGTTGTTGAATTGAAGAAATTGTTAACGTTTTTTATTTCAAAGTCCTGTCATGTTATTTTACTTCGGTAAGGTAAATTGCTATGAGAAGACCGATGGAGGAAATTGCGATATGTATGCGAGATAAAAACTCATACACATTATTTTTCCAAATTCATATTTTATTATTTTATTGATTTAGTACTGAGCTAAACATGTGGCTTTGCATGGTGATGGTTATTTCCATCATACTTTTTTCAATTATTTTTATTAATTATTTATACTAAATTTTTTTTTATATATTTTTTGCTTAGTCAAGAGCATTTCACAATGATTTATTTAAAAAAAAAACATGCAAAGAAGGGTTAATTTATATTTTTTAAAGTATTCTAGAAAAAAATGTTAGTTGGGCTCTTTCTAAATTATCATAAAACCAAGCGATGCCAACAATATATGATAAAATAAATTGATTTAATGTGTGTGTGTTTTTTTTACCGCAAATACGTTTTTATTTAAACTTTGTGACGCATAATCACGGCGTCCTTATCATATAATTAAAATATTTTCTTGAATTTTGTTTTAATGCGGATTTAATTTATGTCATTTATAAGAATTATGGTGATATGAAAGAAGTTTTTTAGTTTTCAAATAAATTTAAATGTAAATACACTTTTCAAACTTTAACAAAGTTAAAGCCTTTTATGTCCGAATTTTAATAGATTTTTTGTTAATTTTATCACTTCACAGCGCCTTTTAAGGATATACTTAAATGATATTGCTTTGACTGTAATGGGTTAAGTTTTACTGAATATTGTGAGCAGCTTATTATTTTTTTTATTTAAATACACAATGTTTAACTAACTTTCCCTAACCGAATAAATCGGCTTGATACTATTAAGCCAAACCGAAATACAGAACTGTTACAGTATTCGTGACATCTCTAGTTAAAATGTTTTCAAAGATATTTTATCTCAAAGTTCTGCATAAAAATGTGAGAATATTGTAAAAATTTTTATTTCAGGATTTAATTTTTTTTTGAAATATAATTTAAAAAAATATGTTTTTTTTTTTAAATAATATGTTTTAAAAAAAAAAATGTATTTTTTTTTTAAATTCTGATATGGCAACTCTGAGTAAGTTGGTCTACTAAACAAGAATCTGAAATAAAACAAATTCTATCGAATCCTCCCTCGCCTATAGGCAAAATAGGGGCAAATATTGTGTGAGTTTTATGAATTTTAAAAAATTTTTTGAAATGTTCATTTATCCCGAAACTTTAGACGCGTTTTTCAGAATTTTGGAGAAATATCCTAAGCGTTGCAGGGTTATTCTCTAGAAAAAACTTTTTAGAATAAAATGGATTAAGCTTAAAAAATATGAGTAATAATCAAACCTTTTTTTTTTTGGGGAAATTTCTAAAATAGTTTCTACACTTTCTTTTAGATCTAAAAATCTATATTAAATTTTTATAAGTTATGAATTCTAATACCATATTAAAAATTATTAAAGATTTCATTTAAAAACATTAAAGGTTTGGTTAAATCAGAATTAATTTTCCAAATGGCGTTTTTATCTCAAAAAAATGACAGTTTTGATCAAATGGAATTTTTTTAGGAAAAATATTTCTTTTTATTTATAAGAAAATCAGGAATTTCGTTAAGACAAAATGTGCTGTCTCCATAGTTAAATGAATAAGTTTGAATAAAATTTTCAACAATCAATATTTCCGGTAAATTTCTCGTTTTTTTATTTATATTAATCATATAATTACAAATTATATCCTAATACCCTAACCGAGCACTAGCAACGATGACTATCGGCTCGTTGTAGCGTAAACAGACCAGAGCCTCTGGTGGGAATTGAACTCACGACCCCGGCACTGATAATCCAGCATGCTACCAACTAGTCTACTGGGGTGCTCTACCTATCAATATTAAAAGAATAATTAGTCTAGAAATGGATTTTAAAACATAAACAATATTTACAAAAAAAAATTTTAATCTTTTTTTGATCGAGCCCGATATCGAAATTGGTATTCGATATTGATAACGCATTCTAGTATTTTGTATTAAAGTAATGTAAAAGGTAAAAAAACATATTTAAAAAAAATCAGAACGGTAGTCCAAAAAATAATGATAACCCATTACTGTTTCTACACTGGGTACGTTTAAATTTATTACTTTAATTAAATGAAGTTGCTATAAAATAACGTGTTAAATCAAATATGACATTCTAATTGCATAGTTCTTTAATTTTTCTCAGTGTAGGAACTACAGTGACTCCTTAAATTTAACACACCATAAAATCATTTGATAAAATTTTGTGACAAGTTATATGTGTTGTTAGAATTAATTCAAGCTTTAAATTACAATTAATATACTTATAATGAGTGACATTGCAATTATCATTTGACTTCCCACATGATTAATGGCACTAGAATGCTTTGGATCATATTCTGGTACTTGATGCAAAGATTTCAAAATATGTGAATGATAGGTAGCCGAATTTGAATATGCTTTCTATAATAAAATTTAATAAAAATTAATTATAATTTTAAAAAATGCATATTTAACACTTACCTTAATAGGGGGTTTCAAATGATTTTTTAAATCCGAGAGAGATCCAGTATTATTGTAATTGGTATACTTAAAAAAATAAATAATCAGATAAAAATGTTATTTTAAGACAGAATTTTTTGAGATAAAAAAAATTTAAAAATCAGCATATTTTTTCCTTTTTGTCAGATTAAAAAAAAATTCTAATCAATCTGGCAAATCTGTATTTTAAATACTTCTTTTTGTTGTATTCTTACTTCAAAAGAAAAACATGTATGCGAGTTGGCTAAATAAATTCTAAACTAACTCTAAATTGACAAAAGGGTTAAAATTTCTTTAAAAAATATTTAAAAATATTTTCAAATTATAAAGAAATTTTAAAAACCAAAATAAAATAAGATATTTGCAAGTTGGTACTTACATTTTTGTGACCAATATAATTAGAACTGTTCATAAGTTTTATAAAAGCACTTAAATTAAGTATTTTATCATTCTTAAAAGAAAAACAAAATATTGATTAATATTTGAAATAATCTATAAAATGTTATATCTTACCATTAGGGATAATGATGTATTATAATATGTACTGTTAATACGGTTTTTGGAAGTATTTATTTCGTGTAATTTATCAACCTTTAAAATAAAATAACAAATTTTGACAATAATATTAATTTGTAAATGAATATAAATTTATTTACCCCATGATCTAATTGTTTCTGAATCCATGAGATATCATCCTTGGCTTGAGAATTTGTAGTATTTAAATATTGTTTAACATCCGTCTTTAAAAATAATAACAAACAAAAAAAAGAATAATAAATAAATTTTTGAAAGTAATGATATTCTGACAATTGAGCAAATACTTTTTATGAAAGTAATGTTATTTTGACAATTGAGCAAGTACTTTTTTTATTAAATGTTTTTTTTTTTTTTGTAAAAGGTACTTTTCTTATTAAAGGTGCTTTTCTTTAATAAAAGGTACTTTTTCATGAAAGGTACAAAGGTATTTTTTTATAAAAAGTAGTTTTTCATTAAAGGTACTTTTGCATAGAAGGTACTTTTTCATAAAAGGTACTTTTTCATAAATGGTATTTATTCATAAAAGGTACTTTTTAATAAAATTTAATTTTTCATAAAAGGTACTTTTTTTAATTAAGGGTACTTATTTAATAAAAGGTACTTTTTAATAAAATGTACTTTTTCAATAAAATGTACTTTTTTTAATAAAAGGTACTTTTGTAATAAATGGTACTTTTTTAATAAAAGGTAGTTTTCATGAAAGGTACTTTTTCATAAAAGTACTTTTCCATAAAAGGTAGTTTCTTAATAAAAGGTACTTTTTTAATAAAAGGTACTTTTTTAATAAAAGGTACTTTTTTAATAAAAGGTTTTTTAATTAAAAGGTACATTTTTAATAAAAGGTTTTTTAATTAAAAGGAACATTTTTAATAAAAGGTACTTTTTTAATAAACGATACTTTTTTAATAAAAGGTACGTTTTTAATAAAAGGTACTTTTTTAATAAAAGGTACTTTTTTAATAAAAGGTACTTTTTTAATAAAAGGTACTTTTTTAATAAAAGGTACTTTTTTAATAAAAGGTATATTTTTAATAAAAGGTACTTTTTTAATAAAAGGTACTTTTTTAATAAAAGGTACTTTTTTAATAAAAGGTACTTTTTTAATAAAAGGTACTTTTTTAATAAAAGGTACTTTTTTAATAAAAGGTACTTTTTTAATAAAGGGTACTTGTTTAATAAAAATGTACGTTTTTGATAAATAGGTACTTTTAAAAGTTTTCTTAGTGAAATTAATATTATAAATTAAAATTTACGCTCAATTGTCCATCTAAGGATATTTTATATTCTTACTAAATTTTTTCTGACAGCTTCAATATCTTTTAACAGCATATCTACGGTTTTCTGAAAATTTAAACAAATTAACGGTATTATTACTAAAATAAAAATTATTGTTATTATCTGTGTTGGTGTATTATAACTATATAAGAAGTTTTCAAAAAAAAACAGCTCTACCATGTTTAATACATTTTCCTAGTGGTTTGCTTAATTACTTTTGAGTAGTCATTATCTTTCCACTTACAAAAAACACAAAGTAATGGGTGGTCATTCCCTCTCACTTAGATATAGCCAAAAAATAATGAGTACCCATTACTTTTTGGACATCGCAAACAAAAGTAATTAAGCGAGTAAATAGGCTGGTAAGTAGTTGATACCATGTGTTTGCTGGGTATGTTACTCGGCATATTTTTGCAAGAAAACTTCTCACATAGTTATAGAGCACGAAACTGATTACTTACATTAGTTTGTTTTAAATTATTTGTGCTGTTTTGGATATGTGTCTTATTATGACCCTAAAAATTTAAATATGAACGAAACTTTATATAGAAAAAATATTCAAATCCTTACCGTTTTTAATTTAGGGAGTGAATTCAGACTGGATAATCCTAAACGTTTTATAAGATCATTTTGGGAACCGGAATTCTGGAATAATTTAATGAAAATCGGTTATTGAATTCAAAACTTTTGAAAATGATTTATTTAAAGACGAAAATTACAATTTTGTTTGTTTATGTTTACAGATTTAGAATAATGTAATACATAAAAGTACAAAATAATGTGAAAACAAAAAAAAAAATTCTAAAATAATCTGTTATTTCAGAATTTTTCGTATGTTATGCGTGGATTAATATCAGACATATTTGTTTAGGACTTATTCTTTATATTGGAATTAATTTTTTCGTTTATAATACAATTAATTTTAACTTTTCTGGTGATTTTTCAAACTAGCTCATATTCCGCTATTATTTTGAGTGTAAAAAAACTAAATATATTTGTTAAAACCAGTGATTCCATTTAAGCGGAAGCAGAATTTTTGAGGAGAAATTAAGGGATTTCTTGAAATATTGGAGTTTTAGAACCTGTGAGTGGTACCTAAATATATTCTAAACCAAATTCAAATTGACAAAAGGGTTTTAAATTACTTTGAAAAATATTTGAAAATATTTTAGAATTTTAAAGAAATTTGGAAACCTGTGCCCATATTCTAGTAAATTTTTAACAATAGCTAATTTTTTTGTAATATGGTGGATATTTAAGTCCGAAGGTGGACTATAAACGATAATCCTCTTATAGAATCTGAATTTCGTTTATATTTTATTTAGCATTTTTTACATGGAAACAACTACAAATGTATTAGTAGCTAACGGAAAATTGTGAAAATGAGTCTTAAAAAACCCAAAATATTTGTTAAAACCAGTGTTGCCAGATATGCGGTTTAGCTTCAAATGGGAAATTTCAACTTCCTTTTTGGTAATAAAATTTTGAGGGGAGGGATTTGAGGATTTCTTAAAATATTATGTAATAAAAATATCCCTATTCTGATATCTATGAGGATTTATTTTTTTAATTAAGTCTTAGGGTTTTCGGATATCAAAAATCCAAAATTTGTTTTATTGAAATATGTAGATTTACTAATTTTAATTTTAGATTAAAAATCAGAATTAAGATGACCAAAAAATATGTTTGTTTAAAATTGTAAAACTTACTGGAATTTTTGGTTGTTCCGATATTCCTCCAATATTGTTTTGCACATTTAAATTAACATTACCCGCTAAAGACGAATTTTCAAATTTCTACAAAAATTACAAAATAATAAAAATAAAATTTTTAATTTGTTGCTTTTAAGAAATTATATCTTATACATACTTTATCTAAATTATTTTGTGGCAAATTATTACTTGCATTATTGGAAGCAACAGAAGTTTTATTGGCAGGATTTTTGGAATTAATTGGGTTTGAACCAATTGCTTGTACATTCGTCTTACTTTCCGTATTCGATTTTTGACTATCCGCTAATGATGGATTATCTAATTTCTAATGATATTTTCAAAAAGTTTTTCAATTTTTTTTGGAGGGTTTTTAATTTTTTATACATACTTTATCCAAATTATTACGTGGTAATGCTTTAAGGAAACCAAAATCTGAGTTATTAGAAGTGACGGGAGTTAAACTACTTTTACTGGGAATATTTGTTGGATTTTTCAAATCAATGGATTTTACATCCTGTTTACTAGTACTTCCCGTGTTGTCAAATTTCTAATTATATTTGCAAAAGGTGATTTAAATTATACTTTCGTTCAATATTTATTTATTTATTACATACTTGGTCCAAATTGTTACGTGGCATTCCTTTAAAGAAACCAAAATTGGAATTACTTGAAGTTGCTGGTGTTATTTTACCACTATTACTTGGTAATAATGTATTTTCAGATGTCTAAAAATTTGTTTAAAATCTTATTGAAACTAAAGTTTTGTTAAATGTTTTAGTACACAAACCTGAGGTGCTTGCGATGGTGGTGGGTATGGCATACTTCTTGCATTCGTTGGGTTTCCAAATGTCTTAATAGTTCAAGTATAAAAGTATAAATTTTATTTATACATTTTTATTCTACCTAAAGTTTTTTTAAATGTTTTAGTTTACAAACCTCAGGTCTTTGCGGTGGTGGTGAGTATGGTGGAGGGTGTGGTGGTGGGTATGTCATACTCCTTCCATTCGGTGAATCTCCAAATATCTAATAGTTCAAGAGTTAAAATATAATTTTTCCTATAAATTTTTATTCCAAGTAAAGTTTTGTTAAATGTTTTAGTACACAAACCTGAGGTCCTTGCGGTGGTGGTAGGTATGGCATACCTCTTGCATTCGTTGGATTTCCAAATGTCTAATAGTTCAAGTATAAAAATATAAATTTTATTTATAAATTTTTATTCTAACTAAAGTTGTGTTAAATGTTTTAGTTTACAAACCTCAGGTCGTTGCGGTGGTGGTGAGTATGGTGGAGGGTGTGGTGGTGGGTATGTCATACCCCTTGCATTCGGTGCATTTCCAAAAATCTAATAGTTCAAAAGTTAAAATATAATTTTTACTATAAATTTTTATTCCAACTAAAGTTTTGTTAAAAGTTTTACTACACAAACCTGTGATGTCTGCGGTGGTGGTGGGTATGACAAACTTCTTGCATTCCATTGATTTTCAAATGTCTAATAGTTCAAGAATAAATTATATAATTTTCATTGATCTTGTTTTTTTTTTCAATGTACGGGCACATACCTGACTTGGAGTTATAGACCTTGAGGAAACTGTCCGTGGCAGGGAGAGGGAACTAAAAACAGGTCCAGGTGGACTTGAGGAAAGTGAATTAGAAAACCTTGGCGAATTTTCGGAAAACGAACTAAATGTTCTTGCGGGTGTTGAACTAAAACTTCCTCTTACTGGAGTCGAACTAAAGCCTCTGCCGCCTCCACTTCTACCAAATGTGTGTCCATTTACGTGTATTATTACACCAGCAAATATTAATATGAATTTGTAATTCATTTATTTCTATTTTATTATTTTAAAATATAATTTATACTTAGTTGTGGTACTGATTGATATGAATTCTTAACTGTAACTGGTCATAATTATTAAAATATTTTTACTTTTATATTCATCTTATAAGTAGTATTTTTTACAGTAAAATACATATCGCTCATTTGCGAGAAGACCGACATAACTCAAAAAAAGCGATTTCGAGATAATTGCATTTAAAGTTTTCAATTTAGCCTAACTGCTGAGTAAAATACAAAACATTTTTGGTCGCAATTTAATGAGGGTAAGAAATATCAATACCATTTTTTTTAATGTTTTAGATAATGGTCTGACCCACATCATTAACTTAAATTTATGTCGGTCTTCTCGCAAATTAGCAATGTGTATATCTAGGAATTTAAGTACTAACAAGGAAACTATTCCAGCTGATACATTCCGATTACGGTGTTGCCATATTTGAAGCCCTTCATCTTTCACCAACTTTCATCTCTTCTCTATACCCTTTCTCAAAAAAACAACACATTAATTAGTAGAAAGAATTTCTTGATTCTCTCTTCTCTTGAAAACATCGTTGTTGCTTTGCATGTATTTTTCGTGTTTTAACATTAATTCTATGTCTCGTGTAGACGTCAACATTTAAGATTTTGTTTTTTTTTTTGGACATGAGTCGGAGTAATCACTTCTGATTTCTTTTTTCCAATCTAACCTAATACCACTTCAACGATGCAGTTTTAAAAATTTATAAAAATTTTTCTTAAATACGCCTCATTTTAGCCAGAAATTCGAAAACAAATTGACTTCAAGTGCTGGTAGCCATCTTTGAGAACCCTTGTACATTTTTTCCTTATTTTTTCCCATAGTAAGCTCTTAAATAATCGTCGTTTGAGTGCTCTTCGGTCACAAAATTCGAAAGTAAAAAAATTGGAGACACCCTAGTATACAAAACTCTCAGACTCTAAAGTTGGTTATGTGATAGTCTTATTTTATTACGACTTATCAAAAATATATAATAATCAAACATGTCTAGAAGGTTTTAAAAAATATTCATATTCAAATTACGAGAAATTTCAGATAAACCTAAAAATAAATAAATAAAAAATTTAAATTTCGCCAAAAACTGCTTTAATTTTTTTTATAAATTTTAATAGAAGTAGTGAAAAAATGATTTTTTGGTGCTTTTATGTTTGGAAGTCTGAAATTTTCAACAAAAAAAATTACGCCATAATTTCAAACTTTTCTTTTAAATACTTACGGGTAATTTTGGAATATCTGATATTTTTTTAGCCAAATGTGTATTTGCTAGAGTTTTATTTCTATTTAAAATATGTAAGCCTTCATTTTTTCTAACTGAATTTCCCCATGTGTTCAATATTAAACAAGAAAATTATAAAAATATAGTTAAAATTAATTTTTATTGTATATTTTAAAGAGTTTGTGGTATTGTTTGTCATGAGCCTTATTTAGTTACTGGACATGGTAAAATAAATGTTTTTTTTTTTCTTTTAAACAATAATTTTTATTTAAGGTTTATTACGCTCACAGTGTAATTTCGATAATTTTTTAGTGAAAAAGGCAGTTAAATAAATTACAATTATCGGTAAATAATTAGTAAACTTTTACTTACAATAATTTTATTTAAAGATAATCGACATACAGTAAAAAAAAAAAACAGTTGAAAATACTGTGAAATTTTCAAACATTTGGCTTTTTGAATAACTATTTGTAAACTTTAAATATTCATAGTTTTCATATGTGATTTTTACATAAGCAAAGGACTCAACGAAACAGAAAACGAGAATTATGGATAAAAATAAAGTTTATAAAAAATCTAAACAAAAAAACAACTATAAATAGTACACAAATAACTGGCATGTACCAATATTTTAATAGAAATTTCTTCTACCCTGGAAATATTGGGAATAAATTTTCCAAGCAGATATTAAAACAATATCGCATTGTTATTTTTTTTGCAAAAAAAAAAAATAATGTCAAGAAAAATTTTAATTAATTTAATTTTAAATTTATCTTTCTTTTGTTATTTAAAAGATATTTCTGCGATACTTGCGTAAAAAATTGTATTTTTGTGTAATATTTATAGAAATATTTTTAACCGCAATCTAAGTCAGTGATCGGCACTCATAGAAATCAGGGGCCGAACACAATCGGCAATTTACACGTACACTACACGAATGTCAACAAATCTCACAGCTAAGAGTACGAAAATACAATTATTTCATTCAGTGGTACGCTCACTTTCAACAGAGCAAGTATATGCCGCTATGTTGAAGAAATAAAGTACACTCTAAAAATTTGTTTTTTTTATTATAGGTATTTTTTATTGTAGGTTCTATTTTGTTTTTCGTTAACATTTTAAATTAAAAATGTGTATTCTTGAAATATATTAAATCAGGCAGAGTGCCTTGTATGCAATCAAAAAATTGTCATTATTATGAATTATTTTTTATAATAGAGAAAGTAAAATCATTAACTATTTTAATTCAATGAATACGGATATTCTCTTATCGATTAATTAATTAATTAATTTATTCATTCATTCATTTATCTAGAAAGATAAAATAATTTCTTACGGTGTAAAACACCAATACATTCATATTCTCTCTTTCTGCCGACCACTGATCTAAATGAGTTAACAGTTAAATTAATTTTAAAGTAACATTTTTCTCTTCACTTCTTCTTCTTGGTACAAAAAAATTCCTCAAACGCCGCAGATTTTTCTTTAAGACGATAAATACGAGGGCGGATCAATAAGTCCGTGACTTTTTTAACTTCCGTCGTAGTTATATAAAACGCAACACAGCTCCCACCAAGTACCAACTGTTAATAGACTACTGTCAAATTTTGAGAAAGTTCCGGATGGAACTTGCTCAAAGTTTGGCAGTAGTCTATTAACAGGTAGTACTTGATGGGAGCAGTGTTGCATTTCATATAACTACGAAGGAAGTTTGAAAAGTCACAGACTTATTGATCCGCCGCCCTCTTATGCAGATTTATCTTCCAGATGATTATTTGGCAATAAAAAGCTTCCTTAAATGTCATGGATTTATCTTCTAGAAGATAACTTTTTATTTTTATGAAAGAGCTTCATCATATTTATTGTTACACTGGACAAAAAGCTATGATCTTTTTATTCATATTTATAAAGTTTTTAATAAATATGATAAAGCTTTTTTCTGAGTGTTATATTTAGACACAATGAAAATGTTTATCAGTTTCAAACTCAAATTCGGTTACTACAACTAAAATAGGTTGGTACATCTGAATATTGGTTTCCACAACAAAATTTAGTTAATACAACTGAATTTTGATGGCAACGCCCAAAATAATCACATTTAAATATGATTGTGCTAATCACATTTATTGATTGTCGAAACCAAAATACACTTTTTAATTTGGATGCATTTTTATTTTTCTGTGTCTACTATTTTCTGGTATCTTAACGAACTTTCAACTATTTGTACTTACTTTTTTTCCTGTAAGTTTATTGTATGGAATTTTTTTGGGTGTATATTTAACAAAAAGATTTTATTTAACCAAAATTTGTGGTTATAAATTTTTAAATACTTTTTAAAGATTTCCATTTGCGGCGATAATCAAGTACGCCACATATCTATAAGGTTTCCATTGTTTTATAATTTCACAAAATCAACCATAATTTTTCAGTTTGTATTTTATTTGTAACAAATATTTACTTGAATAGAAAACATGCTAAAGAGTGATTTCTCTAAAACTTACATACATTTTTGGACTTAACCCAAAATGATCATAAGCTAAAATCCGAAAAAGTCTGAATTTTGTAAACGTTTTCAATGTATGGTTGTCACCCGCTAAAATTTAAATTACTTCTTCTTTCTATACTTCAATTTATCCAATAAAGAACGTGCTGGTGAAATCATTGTTATTAAATATACCAATACAGTGGCTAAAGCAAATGCTGGTATAACACTGGCATCAACGTATTTAGTAAAGAACTGTGTAAAATAGCCCAGAAAGATGGTTGTCATAGCCAAAGTAAAGGTAAGCATGCCAAATAAATTATGACGATATTTAAGTTCGGCCGGTGATAACACTTTATGAATAATTTTAGGTTGGAAGTAATTGCAAATACCACCGACTAAGCTGGCAAAACACATGAAATTTGCAGCAAGACCTAGAGATGAAAATAGAAAGTCAAATATATTTTTTTTTGTTTTTATAAAACATGATAATTTTAAAATACTTACCAAATTTACCATGCCAAGTGGTAAAATGAATTTCCGTACTTTGTATTTTAACAAAGCCTCCCATTAAAGCCATTGATCCACCCACTAATTGCAATATACCATGGAATCTTGATTTATTACGATGTGAAAGACTATTTGTTATGGGATTATATGGATAATAGGACATTAAAGCTTCCGCACCTAAGACATGGAACTAGAATTAAAAATAAAATATAAAATAATTAATAAGATTAGATAACTTTAAAGCAGCCTGACAATATTTAAATAATTTATAGAAACCTTATTGGCAAAATTTAAAAGTGATCAAAATAGCAAAAACAAAAATATCATTTAAATTATTTTTACCGAAATACTGATATCCTTTAAATACCGTTACCGAAATAACTGAAATAACGATTGTTCTTAAAATACCATTGCTGAAATAAATGAAACAGCGTTACGATTAAAATACCGAAACAATGCAACATAGCCATTACCCATACCGATGTCTGCGTTGTTTCGGTTACCCACCATATTTATGTGCATTTGAAAATTTTTTTTTCAATTCTTTTAAATAAGATGTTTCTTTATTTATTTTAAATTTTCAATTTATTTACGCAATTGTTTTTTGTTTATCATTTTCTTACAATTTACCAAAGTTACCCGAAGAAAAAGTCTGGCTAAAATTTTGTAAAAAGAGAAACACAAATAAACTCTCATAAGCGCACTCATTTACACAATTTTCTAGTACAGCAACACTTTTTTTGATAAGATTGGATGGCGCGTGTGCCCGCGGTAAAGTAAAAAATGTGTAAAAAATTCCTCCTCCTTCGGTGTTCCTATAGCACTTAACCCCATCGAAGTAGAGTAATATAACAGGGCTATGAACTAAAAACCTTCAAAAATTTCGCCAACTCTAGATCAGATGGCGGGCAACAACTTTTATCTCTCCTCTATGCTCTTTCCAAAGAAAGCAACACAATAAGTAGGAAGAATTTCCTGAGAGTTGCTTTACTTAAAAAAGTCATCCTTCGGTGTTCCTCTCTAGCAGTTAACCCCACCGAAGTAAAATAACATAACAGGGCTTGGAGCTAAAAAGCTTCAACAATTTCGCCAACTCCCCATTAGATGGCGCGTAACATCTGTTCAACTTTTCAATTAAAGTGTTGCCATATTTAAAGCCCTTCATCTTTCACCACCTTTCATCTCCCCATTATCCCGTTTCCAAAGAAAGCAGCATAGATTCCCTCATTTTACAAAACCCAACGCCTCAAATCACATCTTTTTTTTTTAAATCGATTTTGTAAATCTCTGCTCGCGTTGAAACAGCTGTTCGTTACGTTATTTGAAATTTTATACAAACAAACCTCCAGTTGCCAGGAAGCGTTGTGTTGTTGCAAGTTTTGCTGACTTTGATATTGCAGAACCACGACGTGTTTGTTGGAGGAAAGGGGAAATTTCATTTAGAATGTAAGAAAAGGTTTCTTTACTTATTCTAAAATTGTTTTTAAATCTAAGGAAGAATTGTTATTGTCTGTTTTTAACAATTAACATTAACTATACACAAAATAAAAAAAAATCAAATTGTTAATTTTTTTATTTATTTAATTTTCAATCAGCTGTTAACATTAGTGTTGCCAGTAGCAAAAAACTAGGGATAAATGTAACAAATCAAACATAAACTTCATATATGCAAGTTCATATAAATGCAGGTAACCCTGAAATTAATAATTTGACAACTAAAGTGATAAATTTCGATTTTTTTACACTCGTGTTGGCGTTAGAATGTGAAGTGTAGGTGAGGCGTTGAACGCAGGGGATTTACAAAATTTGGGAAAGAAAATCGTCATTATAGAGAAATAAAAATTTTTACAACTCTGTTTTTTAATATTTACGAAGATAACAGGTCAATTGAGAAGTCCCCGGCCCGACACATAGATGGCGCTGCTAGACTTAAATTGATATGATTTTTAGTAAGCCCTAACCTTCAAAAGACACGTGTATTTGACAGCTGTCGGATCATTAGTTTGAAAATTAGAGCATTTTAATTGAAGCAACTTTTTGATGGGAAAAAATACAGTTGACGCAAAATCTTGGCTTGATGACGAGTTTCCGGACACTGCCTCAGGAAAATCAACCATCAAGGATTGGTATGCTAAGTTTAGACGTGGTGAAATGAGCCGGTGAACGCAGTGGACGCCCAAAAGAGGTTAAGGACGAAAACATCAAAAAAATCCACAAAATGATTTCGAATGACCGAAAATTGAAATTGAATGAAATAGCAGATACTCTAAAGATATCAACTGAACGTGTACATCATATCATTCAGGAATATTTGGGTATGAGAAAGCTCACTTTTGACCAAAAACAAGTCAGTGAAAACGAAGGCAAAAATCCATGAATTGGGCTTCGAATTGCTTTCGCATCCAACGTATTCTCCAGATGTGGCCCCCAGCGACTATTTCCTGTTCTCAGATCTCAAAAGAATGCTCGCTGGGAAGAAATTTTCGTCGAATGAAGAGGTGATCGGCGAAACTGAAGCCTATTTTGAAGCAAAGGACAAATCGTACTACAAAAATGGAATCGAAAAGTTGGAGGGTCGCTATAATCAGTGTATCACCCTTGAAAGGAACTATGTTGAATAAAAAAAACTAATTTTGCCAAAAAAATGTGTTTTAGTATGGTAGGCTGGGGACTTTACAATTGACCTGTTACGGCAATACAACACTTAGTACACCTTGTAATCTTCTTAAATGTAATGAAAAAATATTGAATTGGTTCAACAACCTCAAAATTTATATTTTATTTCACATATTAAAATCATTTTATACTTTTTAAGCAATAACAAAAATAATCATATTTTTTTAGATATAAAACACAATTTAAATATTAAAACAAAATCACGCCTTCAAAGCACATAAAACTAAAACTATTTAAAAAAATTAAAAACGAGTGATTTAAAAAAAATAACGTTTAAAAACAGGATACGAGAATGTTTATTTCCGTCGACCGTGTCATTTAAAATCGTATAAAAAAAGAACGCGTAAAAACAGGATAAGGTGTACGTATTTGATAAGCAATCTACGACTAAAAGTTTAAAGGTTAAGTAAGATTTTTCTAAAACTTAAACCTGTTTAGCCAATTTTTATCCATCACAAATCAACAACTCATGCCGGCTAAGCAAAAACAATAACAAACTCTTAATCTTATTGTTGAAAGAGCAAAATAATATTTACAAAACCCAAAATAACTTTTAAATGAGTGGTCAGAAATTTAAATATAGTATCACAATTAAAAGATTAAAATTTTCGCTTTAAAGTGTACACAACAAAGAAATATATTTTTTTTCTACTTTAAAGTGAATTTTATGTAAAATTAGACAACAAATTGTTGAGAGTGTCATTCACACTTACGCCTATTGTAGTCAAAAACATATGCAAGGCAGTATCTTGAAAATTAAGACTACGTCCCAATAGTGTAATATAAACACCAACTAATAATATTAAAACATGATTAATTGTGTTTAATAAACTTTGTATTTGTGGCCAAACAGCCAAGTTTGGTTTTGGCGTGGTAGCTGTAGTATTGTCTAAACTTTTTGTAGACATTTTTAAATGTTGTTTTAATCAAAATTAACAAAATATTATTTTCGCACAACTTCTTTAATTAATAACTAAAAGTGTACTAATATTATCTACAGTTATGAGACACAAATTTTATGTATAGAACGTAAAACAAAATTTATTTAATGGAAAAGAGCAGAGTTTTTGTGAGCTATTATTTGTTTTTTTTTAAATGTGTAGTAGTGTTGCCAGATTTTAAATTAAAAATATCCCACAGGGGAGTAAATGCAAGTTCGATGCGATATTTTGTTTTAGAGATTAATACACTCAAAAACGTTTATCAGTTTCTAAAAGACAGTTCTTTGTATATAATTCAATAGTTGCCGTGTCAACTATAATTACAGTTGTTTTTCTATTGAAAATACAAAACAACTATTATCACAGTTATTAAAAACACTAAATGTACTGTATTTCGTAACAATTGCTTACAGCTGTTACTTTTAGTATTATAACAAACCACTACCGAAAAAGTATATTTTTGAAATAAACAGTTAAATTTTGTTAGTTATTTAAAACATTTAAAAATTTCGTTGTATTTTTGAAAATTTTCATAATTATTTATAAGTTTTTGTTGTGTTTTTGAAAATTCTTATAATTATTCTTAGTTTGCTAATAAAAAACAGATTGAATAAAGTTTTATTTTTATACATTTATAGCAATCAAAATATATTTTTGATTAAATTTTTTTTTTTAAATATTGACTGTAAACTTATTTTGTTTTCCAATTTTGTTAGTTTTTTTTTTCAAATGTTTGTAAAATATTTGTCACATATTTTTATTTTTGTTGCATTTGTTGGTTGTTTTTTTTAACGGTTAAGGTAAAAATAGCTTTGTAGCTTTTCAAACTACATACAACTTTGTTTTAACTGTAATTTCAGTAGATTCTACCAACTAGCTTTTTTTGTTTGCATAGTTCCAAGCTCTTACATATTTAATTCATTCTTGATTTTCTTTATTAAAATTTTGTTAGTTTTTAGGCATAGAATTTATTCAGTAGTATTCTTCCGATAAATATAATCTACATATTTATAATTGTTATCTTTTATTTACCTTTTTCTTTTTTAATAACTAATTTATTTTTTAATCTAAAGGTTCGTTTTTTTATAAAAAAAATATTTATTTTCAATATTTCGCTCTAAGCTCAAAAAATAAATTAGTTACTAAAAATTTATATTAAACTAGACACCATTATGGTCAATAAAATATTAACATCTGGTAAGACTTATTTCCATCTCATCTTCGTTTATTTTATTCTTTTTGACACTTGTTTTGTGTTTATTACTTTGTTTTTTTGTTTGGGTTTGTGCCTGACAATGGCGCCAGTTTTGTATTTATAGTAGTTTTCGTTTCAGATTATGTTTGTATCTTTTCTTTATAGTCAATGAAGTGTATATGGCTCTGAGAATGGGAATGACATGTGTAGTTTAAGAGCATAATTTTTTTAAAGATACTTTATTTTACACTGTAAAAAATAACTCGTTTTAAATGTGACCAATTGAATAGTTGAGTTTTATTGACAGAACTTTTCGGTTTTGATAACGGAAATTCGGCGGTGTAAAAAATCTTTGTTGCACTGACGAAAATTCGCATTGTCAAGCCAAATTTAGTTTTTGCTGGAATAAATTTTTCGAGTAAAACTAGTAAAATTACCCTTTAATTTTTTCTGTGCTCGAACGCATTTTTTGACTGAAACTAGTAAAAATAAAATTTTAAAATCATTTTAGTTTCGAGCAACTAGTTTCGCAATCTGTTCTATGATGCACACAGTGTATCAGTGACACATGTTCTAATGTTTAAGGTTCAAGGCTTGAGGTTAACGATCTCAATACAATTCATCGATTGCTAATGTCCGAAGGAGAGGCGAGGACACGCCATTTTGTGGACATTTTTGAGTTCTCTTTTTGTGTTCTATACTCGCCCACTATGGTTAACGTCAAATTTATGATTATTATTGAGGACATCTTGTGGATAGTCTAAACTTTTGTATATTATCTTTTTTTTTTTTGAAAACACGATGAGAAATTATAAGTTGTACTCTGGTATCATATCATAATTTTGCCTCATTTCTTCTAATCATTTCATATAATTTTTCTAATTTCAGATGAGGATCCAAATTTTCCGGCCAGCGAATTAAATACCCATGGTCCTACAGTACATGGTTGGCGTAGCGCTATCGAAAGTACCATAACCCCACATGATATTGTTTTAAGATTTCATAAACCGGCCAAAATTTGTCGTATACAATTATTAGCTCACCAGTTTTTAATACGTAAGTTATTTCGAAATTTTCCTAAGTTTTACACAAAATATTTAAATTTCTGTCTCTTTTTGTATTTAACCTTAAAGCCGAAAAAGTTGAATTATGGCTGCATTACTCACCAAAAAGTATACCCAGTACACCTTCTTCACAATGCTTTGATTTCCTAGGTTTTGTGGCCTTAGCAGATAATGCAGCAACTAATTATAAATCACGAGAATTACAAAGTGTATCGGTAAATCCTCGCAAAGGTACTCATTTAAAATTGCGGTTAAGTGGAGCCCATGCAAATGAGTTAAATGCGGATAGGCAAATAGCTTTAATAGCGGTAAATGTACTGGGTGATGAATTGGATACTTCGGCTACAGGGAGTAAGGAATCCGAAGAAAATTGTGGTTTGGCAACACAAGAACAGCAACAATCTTCACAGGATACAGGAGAATCACCTTTATCTTCAATATGTGATGATTTGTTATTTTCCATGTATGTAGAAGAGTCCATAGCAGAGATTATAAGAGAAATGGAAGATCGTAAATCCAAAGCCGTGGCCACAGAACGGTTTGAATATGCTCGCAAGTTAAAATTATGCATGAGTGCTTTACGCACAGCTGGTGAAAGATTAGGACGTTATGCGTTGGCCAAAAGACAGGCCGTACAACAGGAAGATTTTACCACAGCCAAACTGAGAAAAGAACAAATTGAAATGTACAAGTCTTCAGTGTTTAAACATCTTTTAATTGATGATTTATTAGAGAAAAATGGTGAATCTGTAGCCTCTAATGATATGGCTTGTGAGGTATATGCCTCAAAACCTATACTACCAGTAGCACCAAGTTTACAAGATGTAGCTCAGGCCTTAGCTGAAGCTCATTTAGTTGCGACAATGAGTCCTAAAAGTGTTCAAGATGATAAATCATCTACAGATGGCAATAGCTCCGCCGGTGGACCAGGTGGAAATGTATCCCATCATAACAATCATGGTCACAGTATAAATGATAATATTTCCAATTTATCGGCGGCCAGTTTAAGAAAATCACACGATGAAATACCCATGTCACCAAAAATAAATATGAGACGTAGTCCTAGCCGTCACAGTTCGCCAATGTCCAGTCATCAGGGTTCGTTAAGAAGGCGTAATAAAAGTGCTCCTCGCAATTCCTATGAAGAATATGAGGATCGTGCTATACCCACTTTAAGGCAGTAAGTAGTGTCAATGATTTTGTAGACATACAATAGATGTGTTTTCAAAAGAAATAATCCTTTAGCTTTAGTGATCTACAACAGATTCTAGATATCTCCCTTAAGTTTTTGGATGTTATAGTAACCAGATGTAAATGTAATCTAATTTATACTGCATGTATTTCTTAATAGAAAAAGTGTAATTTTTCTCCTAAAAGTTTTCATTATCATCATACATCAACCGTTTTCATCTTTTTAGATTTTGATTTTTAAGTTATTATAAAAAAATTTTATTTTATTTAAATTTTCATGCTCGCTCGTCTTGAACATCTTGTTTGCTCTCTCCTTACAACCTTTTTACCTTGTAATTATATATGCAATTTCATTTTGATGTATGTTGATGTTATTCTTAAAAAACTTAAAATCGTTTTGATGATCCAGTTCGAATACTAATGAATTTTTAAGAGAGTGTCAAGGTACTGCTTTGCTGGAAGCCGATCCCAATCGTGGTCGTTCACGTTTAAATGACCGTGAACGTCGTCAGGCTGCTTTGCCGATTTTGGTATTTGGTAATGATATGGTGAGTATAATGAAATTATATGAAAAATATTTAAATTTAAGAGAAATAAAGAGAAATCTAATTAGTCTAATAATGTATGGCTAAAGAAAATTCAAGGAGAGTATATTTAGTAGAGTGTTAAACACTTTCAAACAGAACACACATTGGTATTATAACTGTCATACATAAGACGACCCAAACATTATCCCAATGCCGAATATTAGAATGATGAACATGAGGGTAAAGTCCGGGCATGTTTTGCATTCTGCATTCACCCTGGATTTTGTCAAAACTTTTAGCTATAAAATATTTGCATTTCATGTCGTATATACTCTTTTAAGAATTCCAATTTCGGTAGCTTGTTCGTATAGTGAAGGGATTTTAAAAAGCTCAAAAAAATAAATTTAAAACGGGTGATCTTGTTGCATTTCTTTAAAAGGCACTTAGAAATATCTTTTATTCTGACATCAGATTCTTAACTCAACTTAACCCCTGCCTATTACTTATAAACTTTTGAAAACTCATCCTCTTCTTACAGGTGGAACAATTCTATTCACGACAATTTCAAGATCGTGAAGATGGCTTAGTACGTTTACGTAACTTTCTCAAAGGTCAAGAAACTGAAAGCCAAAATGCTAATAATTCAAATAGTGAAAATACCGCTGGACCAAATAAAGTAGCAAGAAGTGCTGCTTTCTTACTTCATCGAGCCGTGAGGGATGCAGTCTATTCGGTATTCAATCAAGCTACAGAAACTGTAAGAGTACTATTTTTGGAATATGTACCGGGTAGAGTATCACAAAGTGAGGTAGCCAGATGTGTAGATCGGTTGTTACCAGAATTACTGGCCAAATCGGGAGATCCATCGGCACGTATTCACACCTTGGCTCAACATACTATATTGAGCATAGCGGCTTGTCCGGAAGTACAAGAACAACATTTAGTGGCACCTGCCTTGTCGAGAACAGTTAGTTCGGGAACACATCCTCGTTTGGCATTGAGTCGTATGCAAATGTTGGAACAATTGGTGTTAGGTCAGGGTATTAGCACTGACAAACATAGTGGCTTAACTTGTCGAGCTCTGTCAGAATGTGGTTGTTCGGGCATACATCATCCAGCGGAGCCGGTGCGTAAAGTAGCCGAAAGGATACTTTTACTGGTGTATAAAGTAAATCCTCGACTAGTGCGTAAACAGCTACCGCCTGATGATGATATAACACGACGTAATTTATTGTATCGTCAATTATTTACGGAATTTGATAAATTGGATTTGGAACGTAAGGCTGAAATGTTAGAGGCCAATAAATATGCTGCTGCCCACTCATCAAGTGATCCACAATCACCACCCTCTAATCGTAGTGCCGTTGATCACTTACAATTAGGTGGAGGTGGAAGAGACGGAGGAGCTAGTTGTAGTTCAGATAGCAGAGCTAGTCCTTATAGTTTCACATGCAAGTCACCTGATTCACAATCTAGTCCTATGAGAAGATCTGAGACACGTATTTTAAAAAGTAAAAGTGGTCATACTTTGGCTTCGGCTGGTAATCCTGGCACCAGTAATGGTTATTTGTCCTCAGGCAAGGATATGGCTAAATGTAATGGTAAACAACAGTATAATGAACAATTAAAAAGATCGATGATCTCAGCAAGTAGTTCCCGTAAAAATTCCAATTCAAATTCGGAGTCATTTGAAGAGGCTGCAGATATCATGTAAGTATTTAGGGAGAGAAAAACAAAAGAAAACAAATTTTATTATTTAATTATTTGTATATCGTTGCAGACGCTGTCCTTTTTGTGATTGGTCTTCACAAAGCGGTGATCAAACACAATTAGATCGTCATTATTGGAAATCATGTCCATTTCTTACCAAGTGTCCACAATGTAGTCAAGTCTTAGAAGTAGCCGCTTTAAATTATCATTTGACAAGTAAGTATTTTGGAAATTCTTACTTTTCAAGCATTTTTAAGTAAAACTTCTACAAATGATTTTAAAATTTGTTAAACATAAACTTTTCATACAAAAACCTTTAATTTACTACAAATTTGATAATTGATTTAATTAACTTTATTTTTTGCAGAGGAATGCGAAGCTAAAGACAATTATATAATGTGTGAAAGATGTACTGAATCCGTTCATAAACAACTCTATGATCTCCATCAAATGGAAGACTATTGTAGAGGTAATTATTAGTATTATTAAAATTAAAAATAGTACACCATGATTAATAGATCATGCACTATTGTGAATGATTTAAGTTAATTGGAAGTATTTTTGAAAGGCACATGTACATGCGACAGAGAACTGATAGAGATAGAGCAAAAACCAACGCTAAAAAGCTTAAATGTTTTTCAATATAGCATTTTAGAGGTGTTTTTGCTCCATCTCTAGCAGTTTTCTCTCTCCTAAAAATGTGCCTTAGCTGTAAAAGTTTTTAATTAAAGTTGTAAAACTATTATTTAAACTATATATAACTTTACCATAAAAAAATAAGATTTCTTTATAATTTAATTTTAGAACTCAAAACTGGTGCCGCTCGTTGTCCTCTATGCCATGACGATGTCCATTTACCTCTCGATGGTGGTTGGAAATTACATTTATTGAGTACTTCTGGTTGTCCGGGTAACTCCAGAAGGCGTTCAAAGAAATCATCTTAAATTTTTAAAATCACATAAAACCCTTTGCCTTCTTAAATATTTTAAAGAAAACCAAAAAAAAAAAACACTATTTATAAAATCAACTAAAAATCAAACCTTAAAACAAAAATTAATAGAAAAACTTCAAAAAATCAATTTAATAGTAAAAATAAAAGTTTAGCTCTGTGTTATTTAGGGACATAATAAGCACATTTAATATGGCTTAAACTGAAACTAAACTATAAAAGAATGTTTGGCATAATTTTTTGAGCTTAAACTATAAAAAATATCGAATTTTTTGCAAAAAAAAAAAATATATATATATATATATATACATATATAAAATTACAAAATATTAACTAAATGAAGCTATAATCTAACTATAAAATTAAGTTTTATACATTTATATAAATCAACGTTTTTATAAACATATTTTTTTAGTTAACATAAGTTTATCTTTTATTATGAATTTTGTTAAATTATTTGTTCCTAAGTTTAAAGAAAACATCCTATTTTTATATATTTTATCAACATATAAATTTGATAAAATAACTCACTCAGAAATTTGTTACATTTTTTTTAAAATTGTTAATTATTTTTGTATAATTTTAGTTTAATTTTTGTTATTCTATTTTTACAATTTTTGTTAAAAATATTTTTTGTTAGACTTGTTTTATTTTTATTAAACAACATAGTTAAACGTCCGTTAAATAAAAACCCATCCAATTATTAAATATTTAGAAAATTAATAAATGGTATACAATTTAATTGTAGTTGATCAAATAAAAGAATTATAATATAATTAAAATACAATACATATATTAAAAAAAGTGTGATTATATTATTTTAATTTTTTTGTTTTTAAAGATTTTAAGTCACGAGAGAGAAAACTGGCAAAGAGTAAAAAAAAATTGCTCTGTTGTTAATGATTTGAGAATATGAGAGTTGCTTTTCCTCTTTATCTAGCAGTTTCTCTGTCTGTCCAAATTTAATTAAAATCGGATAGTTTAGAGCACAGAACGGACAGGAACGCAAGTTGACTATTTTTTTTTATTTTTCAATATGGCTACTACATTCACATGTATTAATGTCGTTTGATATTAGTTAGAATGAAACGATGCGGCAACGATGATGTATTTATCTTTTGTATTTTATAAACTTTATAATATACTAATCTTTGAAAATTACTACACTTATAATCTAAAAAAAATATTTATCATACTTTTTTTTTTCATTTACCCCACTGTGCTATTTTTTAAACCACTTGTTACTGTAACGGGTTTAGTGTTATTGTGAATAGATTTTTTTCATAACGAGTTGTAATTTTGAGTATTATATATTTGGCCTAACTTTTGCTTCGCTGGTTTTAATATACATACTTATTTACTGCAACAATGTTGCTAAGTTTGTATCTAAAAAAACCTCGCTAAATTTGCCATTAAAAGTACTAGGAATCACAAAGAGCCAGTTTATACGATGCAATTGATTGCGTGCAATTTTCTGAATTCCCCTTTCAAAGTTGCTTCCAAAGTTATGTCTATTTATACGGTGACTTCAATTGCACGAAAACTGAATGTGTATGAAGCAACAAAAGAAGAATACATATGAGTGTGAAAGAGAGATAACAGAAACATGCACAAAAAACGGAAAACGTGACTTTTTGTTACCCCGTTAAATAATTACATGCAACAAAGTCACCGTCTAAATTGGCTCTAATAATAAAAATTAGCAGTGGGAAGTAGCTGTGTTATGCGCAATAGAAAAGCGCTAAATTAGCAGAAAAAGAGAACGGTTGGCAACAGTGCTCTGCAAAGGCAAAAAGAAAAACGACAATACAAATAAACAAAAAAAAAAAAAATTGCAAAACCACACATAAAAACCCGACGTGCAGAAGAGTACAATATCGGGAGAACTGAAAAAGAAATCAAAGAATATTTTGCAGCAACGCGGCACAAATAGTTGTAAAGTGAAATTTATTAATTAAATAGATAAAAAATTTGCACAAACAATAATTTATTAAAATATGAAAAAATGTATCAAGCTGTGTAAATAATTTAAAGGAAAAAGAAGTGAATTATATATAAAAAAATACTTTTTCAATATCAAAAAGGAGGCTGTGAAAAAATCAATAATTTTCTAATTAAAAAAAAATACAACAAATATGTTAAAGTTTAAATAAAAAAAATAAAAAGTGCCCTTTTGAAAGAAAGGAAAAAATATCAGCCACATTTTTCTTACACCTTCCGCCTGCCGGTCTGTAGGCCTCCCTTAGTCATTCCAATTCCCTTAGCGTGGGCGAGTTTGGTTTTGTGTATGATACATTTAGCTTTTATGTGTACTATTGGCTGCAGCTGCTCTTATTGTTCTCCATACGTTCGGTGTGTGCTATCTCTACTGCTTGTTGTCTGTCGATTTGTGGGGCTTCATCAACTATTTTATTATAAATTCCCATCACACATCAAACGAAGACAAAAACTTTATTCCTCTTCTCTAGCTGCGGTTGAATAACAACAACGTGTTTTAGTTCTTTTTTTGTAGTTTATTTCATTTAATTGAAATTATCTTGAAAATAATTTAAAACGCGCGTTTGTTGTGTATTCGCACATTTTTTCTGCCTTCTATACACAACAACAAAAAAAAATAAATTTTCAACTAAAAATTAGCACAAATTTAATTATACTCCACCCTCCTGATATTTGGAATTCAAACATCCCTAAATAATATCAATATTATTGTCATTACGGTCATCCGAACATCCTCCTTAATAACATCATCATCATGTCCTTAGTACAGCAGCTTTTTAATTATAAATATTTAACAAATGAACATCTAAATGGTTTTGATCATTATAAGGTAAGTTAATAGAATTTTTAATTTATAAAAAATAATAATAAGTTGTAAAAGACTCCTATCAGAATCCGTTTGTTGTGCAAATATGTGTACCTTTTAGCGATCCAGTTGTGGGTTTATTTTATATACAATTAGACTAACAAAAGAAAAAAAAAGTATTTTATAGATATATTCAATAAAAATACTAAAAAGTTTTAAAGGAAATTTGTTTAAACCTGCTTGCAATTCATTTTTACCTACTGAATATCAACATCAGCCAATATATTTATGTATATGTTACTGAAAACAGTGTTTCTGTAAGAAATTTGTTCAAATACGGAAAAAATTTTTCTTTGAAAACCCTAAGATTCTGAATTACTACTCTTTTATAAATATAACTTTAGCTCGAGTGGATGTAAATTGATATGATCATTTTTATATAGTCGTAGTCAGTTTATGCAAGTAGGCGAATTGAGGTCACAGTCTGTTTCAGTTTATAGGGGCATTCCTCAAGGGTCTATACTTGGGCCCTTGCTATTACTATTGTATATTAATGACATTTTTAAGAATTTATCTTTTTTGACTTGTTTTACGTATGCTGATGATATTCAACTTTTAGCAACTTCGGAGTATTCTAATTTACATCGGTTTGAGAATCGTGTTAATAGTGATCTTGATCGTATAGTGGAATGGTCTAAGGCAAATTTTCTAAAACTAACCCATTGAAGTGTTAAATCATGATTTTTTTCAAAATATTCTGATATAAATTTAAATATTTTTCTGTATAATGAGCCTTTGGAAATTGTCTCTCAATATAAATCATTGGGTCTTATTTTGGACAATAGTCTTTCTTTTGATCAACATGTAAATTTGGTAATATCTAGAGTCTGTTGGACACTGCGTAGGCTTTATAATGCTGCTTGTTACTTCGTTCCACATTTTCTTAATTGTATTGAGGTTTACTCATGTACATTTGCTAGATCGGTTGAAAAAATGCTTTAATAGAGTTATTCGTTACATATATGGACTTCGTGTTAGAGATCATGTTGAATGTTAAATATCGAAGACAGGAATTTAGTCAATATACAGTATGTCAATAATGACTTTACACATTAAAAATAAAAAGCTTTTTTAACTTCATTACCAATAAAAAAACACTTTTTAATTTACTAAAAACATTTTTTTTATTTATTATAATTATTTACATATTTACAAAGATGTTTTATAAGAAATAAGACAATTCCAGTTCAAAACAATAAAAAAAGTAAAACAAAAACAAACATAATTCAATTTTGGCATTGTCAAATAACTCTTTACACAAATGGTTAGAGATGTGGTAATATTATAAAAAACGATTAATAAACATATTATTTCTTAACTCTAATATTTTGTATTGCCAACCTTTGCATCTACCACACATTGCAAGCGTTTTTTATGGAGTGTACCAACTTTTTAAGGTCATAATTCGTCGGTATATTTCGCCATTCGTCCAATATTGCGGTTTTTAGTTCTCTTGCATTTTTTGGTTGCCGTTTAGCGACTTTTTTCTTTAAATAGACCCACAAATTCTCGATGGGGTTGAGGTCGGGACTTTGGGCTGGTGTATCTATAACGGTGCCGCAGTTGTAAAGAAGCCACATCCGCACCATATGGGACTTATGTTTAGGGTCGTTATCTTGATAAAATTTAAATTGTGGCTTGTTGTCCCAGATGAACTCAAATTTATGAGCACTGCTTACCAAATGGGTCTTTAAAATGTCTAAATATTGTTGAGCATTCATGGTTGATTCTATAAAACATAAACCTCCCACTCCTTTGCTTGATATACACCACCAAATCATTACCGAAAATTTTCCAAATTTAACAGTTGGGATGATGTTTTGCTTTTCAAGAGATGTTAAAGGCTTGCGCCACACTCTTGTCGGCCCATCGTTGTAATAAAGCATTATTTTTGTCTCATCACAAAATATGACGTTGTACCAATACTCGGTCGGGTGGGAAACGTTCGTGGTGGCGAAGGAAAAGCGTTTCTCTATATTTACTAAAGATAAAAGTGTTTTTTTGCGTGCTGCTCTTGATGAGTACTTGTTTTTTATTAGGGTCTGCCGAATTGTCTCATGACAAACAATAACACCACACTCTTCTTCGAGCTCTCTCGCAAGAGTTCTTGTGGAAATTTTAGGGTTTTGTGTAATTTTTCTAATAATTATGCGCTCTGTACGCTTATTTATTTTGGGCTTCGGACCACCTCCTCGCTTTAGCTTCAATCTTCCCTCGTTTTCAGCCCGATTTATTACATTATAAATTATCTTTCGTGATACTGAAAACATTTTTGACAACTCACTTACACTTTTTCCCAATTGGCGGTTGTAGTAAATTAACTGAATTACATCGTTCGATAATCTTTCGCCTGGCATTTTTTTATTATAATATTTTACAAAATGATGCGTCCACTACAAAAACTTGTCACCAATTAACTTACAAAATAAAACAATAGAATATTGCACATCAAAAATAACGGTAAAGTACTAATGACCTTCAAATGAATGCAGAAAATAATAAAAGCAACAGATGAAATAATAAAAACAAGAAATGTGTAAAGAGTTACTTGACACTTACAAAATGAATTAGTTTTTGTTTTTGTTCTAATTTTCTCTTACTTTGCACTAAACTTGATGTTTTTTTTGTGTCAAACGTTTAAAGGTAATGCATATAATTATAATAAAAGAAGAAATATAAATATTAAAGTAAATAGTGTTATTTTATTACTTATAGAATTGAAAATGTTAAATTATTCACGGTGTGTAAAGTCATTCTTGACATACTGTATAGACTTAAGACAAATTTATTTTTTCTATAAAGCAGTAAAATATAGTTATCCGCCATACTTGTTAGACAAGTTCTATTTTATTGCTTCTACTAGAACGCATAGTTTAATTTTCACCAGACATTTCTCAATCATTTTGAGACTATCATTTTGTGTTAATACCACTTGACTGTGGAATTAAATGATATTTTACCAGGATTGTTAATTTTCACACTCTTTATCGAGTTTTAAAGCCATTTTCTTGTCGAGTTTGTAGATTTGTTATTGCAGGCTGGTATCATTCAATTATTTCTTTTTGCGATATAAGGGTATGGTTTTTGCAAATATCAGGGTCTTCATATACAGTGCTGTTCTTACGCTAAGCAACTCACACTGAATTTGAGGAAACTATTATTTTACTCTGAAATAAGAAGTCCTTACGTACTCATTATAATATTTATATATGACTTATATGATAACAAAAAAATTTATAAAGAAATAACAACAAAAACCTTTTTCGATATTACAATAATAAACAAAAACAAAACTAACTCTATGAGAGGCTGTGCCTACGCTAAGCAACTGTCCGAAAACAAATTTACTTATTCTCTCACCCTTAAATATAAAGGTACTTTTGCAATGGATTTGAGTTGATTGAATTGCAAATAAATTAAAGCAATGCAGTTTAGTCCTATTAAAAGTTTATTTGCTTTCAAACTATCAATTTTCAACATGAAGCGCGTTCAATACGATAAAAGCTTTAAATCTACCGTTATATCATTGTGGAAGGCAGGGCACCATCAAATTTATACAGCTAATCATTTTAAAATTATTATATCAATGGTTTCACGGTGGATTCAAAATTATAAAACGAAAGGCACTGTCACAAAACCAAATACAGGCGCACCTCCACGCAAGATTTCCGACCGCGACGACAGACTAATTAAAATATTAATTAAAAAAAAAAAACATTTATTACTTCAAAAGAAATAGTAAAATCGCTTAATTTAAATGTGGATTCTAGCACAGTTAGAAACCTATTATCAAGCTTGGTTAAGATATAGGGGTGTAAAAAAACCAATGCTGACAAAAAACACATGAAGAAACGGAAAGTGAATTTTAATTCACTTAAACAACAAATTCAATAGTATTTTTGCTATTTTTGATCTTGAATTTGGAAAGCAACACATTAATTGGCCTATCAGAAAATTGAATAGAGTGCTGTTTAGCGATGAGGTCAAAGTAAACCTCTTCAATTCTGACGGCATGTGCACAGTGCGGCATAGGAAAGAAAATCGGCTCGATGCACGCTATTGTAAGCAATCAATGAAACATGGTGGGGGAAATATTATGGTATGGGCATGTTTCTCTGGGAAACGCCTCGGTCCTATGCAGAAAATGAGCGATAGAATGAATCGTTTCGTGTACAAGGAAGTCTTAGAAACGAAAATGCTCCCATATGCAGAATGAATTATGCCACTTCGATGGGTGTTTCAACAGGATAATGACAGGAAACACACATCGAAGATGGTCAAGGAATGGTTTCAGAGGGAAAGGATTCAAGTGCTTGATTGGCCGGCACAATCAGCCGACTTGAATTCTATCGAAAATTTGTTTGCCATTGCAAAACGGCGCCTCGGATCGAGTCGATTTACAAATAAAGAAAATTTGTTGAAAGGGTTGAAAATGAACGGAAAAACATCTCCAAAAGCACTTTACCAAATTTAATTGCGTCAATGCCCAAAAGATGTGCAGCAGTTATAAAAAACAAAGGGTCGTACACAAAATATTAATGAGTTGCTTAGCGTAGGCACAGCCTCTCATAGAGTTAAATTTGTTTTTGTTTATTATTGTAATATCGAAAAAGGTTTTTGTTGTTATTTTTTCTATAATTTTTTTTGTTATCATATAAGTCATAAATAAATATTATAATGAGTACTTAAGGTCTTCTTATTTCAAGGTAAAATAATAGTTTCCTCAAATTCAGTGCGAGTTGCTTAGCGTAAGAACAGCACTGTATGTGTTTTTTATAATAATTATGATTTTAAGTTATTTTATGAATTGTTGAAATTGTATTGCAGTACTGCCAACTTTGGCCCTATGGGCTTGCGGCATTTTATTATAAATCAATAAAATAAACATAATGCTTAAATTTAAAATCTTTACTTTATTTTCTTTTTTTATTAGGTTCTGAGTTGTTTTTTAGAATTTAGAATCCGAACATCCAGTAGATTTTAAAGCATTTTCTAAAATCTCAAATATACAGACATTTCTATATAGAAAATAAATAAAATTATGATAACTTTTTAAATGAATTTAAGATGGATTTTTTGTTATACAAAAATTCTCTAATTGCCAACAATTTTTCCCATTTATAAATTTTCGGATTCTGAAGCAATTTGCTTTAAAAAATCTTTAGATTCTTAAAAATTTGGATCCATTAAAACTTCAAACTTTTAAAATACAATTTCTACAATTTTCATTTAGATTTAATTTTTTTTCCTTAAAAAAACCCTTAAATTCTTAGGCATTTTTTTCTATTTAAAATCTCTTAAAAACTTTTTCTTTAGATTTTGATGACTTTTCTAAAACTATTTCCTACATTTCCTATAGAAAAATTGTTAGACTTTAAAATTTTTTTCCTCAGATTTAACATTTTTAAAAATTTTTTAGTTGATTACTTTTTCCTAAATAAAAAATTTTAATGGATTTTTACTGGGGATGATCGATTAATAAATATTTCAGAAACAAATTCCTAATAATTCAGTTAATAGATTAATCAACAATTCTGATTAATCAAATAAATGATTAATAAATTAATCAGCAATTTCTATTATTTAAAATAGTTTTTAATTGATTAGTCATGATTTTTTTTAATAATATTTATAAATAATTTCATATTGTTGTTCTTAACAACTTGTTGTTACCCCAACTCAATGGTCAATATTATATAAATCTGTGTAACTGCATTTGGTTGAGGCAACGTCACTTAATACGAGTAAATATAAAATTGATGTAATTTATTGATTTTTTAAAGATTTTTTCAATATGAATTAAAATTATTTAAGTTCTATTTTATTAAAATTCAAATTAATTAAATAGAAATAATTCTGATTAATTAAGTATTTAATTAAATGTTCAAGTAAATAATTAATCAAAATTCTGATTAATCATACTGCTTGATTAATCATTTAATTGCACACCCCTAAATTTATCTATTAAAAACCTCAGATTTTAAGTTACATTTTTTTATACCCTCCACCATATATGGTGAGGGTATATATCAGTTTGTCATTCCGTTTGTAATATGTCGAAATATAGGTTTTAGACCCCATAAAGTATATATATTCGTGATACTTATGCAATTTTAAGTCGATTTAGCGATGTCCGTCTGTCTGTCCGTCTGTCTGTTAAAATGGCGATCACGACGCGAAGACGCTAGGGGGGGTGCCTATTTTTACCCAGATTGTTGCACATCCTCCCGAGCAGTTTGGTATTGAAAATGAGCAAAATCGGTCCAGCGGTTAAAAAGTTATGGGTGAAAATATGAAGTTACCTCTAAATTTTCCATACAAATTGGTGTATTTTAGTACAATTTCATAGTAGCGACTGGTATATAATACATTTTCTCATATTTTTTCACCAATTGCTAAGAAATTAATAATATTTTGTACACCTTAAATATTTTTCACCTCAAAAAATATTTTTCACCACTAAAATTTTTTTTCACCACAAAAATTTTTTTTCACCTAAAAAAATTTTTTCACCTCAAAATTTTTTTCACCTAAAAAAATTCGTTTCCGCATCCAAAAAAGTTTTTCACCTCCTTAATTTTACTTCAAAAGTTTTTAACTTTGTTTGTATCAAAAACAATAGAGAACATTGGTGGAGGGTATTCAAAGATTCGGTACAGCCGAATTTAAGCCTTTTTTACTTGTTTGATAAACAAATTGAAATTTGCTATCAATTTTAAATCTCCCAAACAAAACAAATTTAGTTTATTTTATTTATTAATTCAAGTTTTGTAACATAAAAACGTGAGTTCTGTTTGTAAAATAAAAATTAAGAAACAATCATCAAAACCATACACAAACGCAATTGTAAATAATAAAAAAAGAAACACACACATTAAGAGCAAGTAACGGTCCAATTAGCAGTAATACATTTAAAAAATACAAATCTAAATCGTTTAAAGAAACCTAAAAATTTGAATAATCAGAATTCTATAAACTAGCAAAATGGTTTAAGAATTTAAGACCTGCTAACTTATCTCGGAATATCCAAAGCTTAATGCCTAACCATAGTTATGAATGTCAAATTTATATGGAAATATCTGTGGTTAACGTTTTACTCTTTTTATTTATTTGATTAGTTACCCGGACCCGAAAATATTTTTTAGAATATCACAGCAAAATTTTGGTAATGGGTGCGATATTCTCATGCGTTACCTTGTAATGATAGCTCGTTACCTTTTTCATTATTTGCAAGCGTACAGTAATAAGTTACTCATTGTTGATTACGTAATATATGATTTATAAATGTAAAGTAATAATTGAATTTTTTTTTAGATACATTACTTTGTGTTTTTTGTAAGCAAAAGGGTAATGTATGTATATATGATAACACTAGCGAAAAAACGAAGCGCAACAATTTATTTTAGTTTAAAGCAATCAAATACTGTATGCGTCGATAGCTCAGTGAGTAGAGTTCTTGGCTGGCAACCAGATTCCCCGGTTTCGATTCCCATCTTGACCACATTATTTTTAATTAGAAATATTTTAAATAAAATATTTGTAATAATTTTTTTAAATAAAAATTCCTCTTTTTTAAAAATCTATTTTTAGACACATTACCATTCTCGTAACCATATAAGTAACCCCTTATATTATCACCTATAAAGTAATGGGTATATACATTACTTTGAGGATCATCACCTGTAAAATTCATCAATGAAGTAAGGTGTAAAGTAATCCATCGGCACCTATGGCTATACATTACTTTACCCATTATTTGGTAATGTGTGGTTTCTCAGGGATGTTTTCCATAGTTAAAGCCTAAGAACACTTTTTTTAATTCAAATTACTTTTTCAGATTTAGTTAAGATTTTTGTATAGGAATTTCTAAAATGAGAACTAAAGAAAATCTCTGTAGTGTAGATTGCAAGGAAAATACTATTTTTATTCTTAAACATCATGATTTTAAAGTGTAATGTACATCTTTCGATGGTTGCCTAACACTTTAAAACTCATTGAAAAGTATGATTTGCCAAACTCTCCTTTCCGAATTGACTTCCGCACTCTCTAGTTTCTACGGTATAATCGAGCGTGTCAGCAATTTTTTTTTTGGAAATAACGCGTTAGAAGAGAAAATGTATAAATTTTGAAAGTCAATGTTCAAACAAAAAGTTATCTACAGTAGAATCGCTATAATCGTAACTAACTGTCGGTCCCTGGAGAAAACTCTAATAACTTGTAATATTTACATACATTTTGGTATCTTCGATATTTCGTATTTTTTTTTTTTTTTGTGAAAAATTATCAATACAAAACCTCTTTTAAATCGTAATTAATTGTTCAAAATCTCTTACAATTCGTAATGCCCAAGCAAAATTCTTTAGAATAACGGTTCGTTACTTTAAACAATAAAAGTTTTTGTGATTCTGTTGATCAGTCATACAACATTATCTGTTTTAACTATTGGTAATGAAGCAAAAGAAAAAAATTTTATGCGGCTAAAGAATTTAAAGTCGCTCCATCAACACTTACTTCAATACTGCACAAGAGAGAATTTGTATTGCAAGCACCTTCGAGAAGTGAAATAAAGCGTCAAAAATAACCTGAAATCCCGACGCAATGTCGGCAGTCTAATATTTTTGTGGGTGGCCCTTTGTTAATTTAAAAAGAACTGTTTCTTATGCCCAAAAATTAAACATAACAACTTTAAAGAAAGCGGAACAATATTTCATTTGAGCGCCCCATTAGGCTAGTTGGTAGCGTGCTAGCTTATCAGCGCGGGGGTTGTGTGTTTGATTCCTACCAGATTCTCTGGTCTGTTTTCGCTACAACGAGCCTATGGCCTTTGTTCCTAGTGCTCGGTTAGGGTATTAGGATATAATTTGTAATTATATGATTATTATGAATAAAAATAAAAAAAAATTCATTTAAAATATTTCATTAAAATTTGCGGTGAAAGTGTTGCTGTTGATGATGGGATTTGCGCGGAATGAAGAGAAAAACTAAAGGAACTAATAAAGGATTACGATGTCAAGGACATCTTTTATATTGAAATAAAAAACCTTTTAATTTGTATTTTTTTTTTAATTTTCCTTTATAAATCGTAATCTCAACAAATCGTAATCCCCTCTAATTTGTAAAAAACTGTGTTAGTTTTCGCCCAAAACAGTTTTGTGTGTGTTTTGGGCTTTTTTTGATTAGTTAATGGATGCAGTTGATGCGAATAAACACAGCTGTTTTATGTCAAATGTACCCTAAGTGACGGCCAAGAATAACAACATGATGAATTTTTCCATACAAATTGACATCTAAAACGCGCCGTTGTGAAATAAAATTTATTTTATTTTCAAGACATTTTTATTCTCTTGTTTTTGTTTCTCATTCTCTTAGGTTCTCTTTGTATACTCGCGAATGAACAAAATACTATAGGGTCCGCCAAATAACTTTTTTTTGGAAAATGCTATAAAAAAAATCTACTGAATATTTTCTCAAATTTCTTTTGAAAGTACAATCCTTCCGGTTAATAATAGTCCAACGGTGTCAAATCACAGCTCCGAGGTGGCCAAACGACATCAGCTCTGCGGCTGATAATGCGATCTTCAAAAACAGGGCGCAAAACATCGAGTGTAGCTTCGGCTGTGTGGCACGTAGCGCCGTCCTGTTGAAATCAAATGTTGCCAATATCCCCCTCTTCTATTTTTGTGAACAAAAATTCGTTCAAAATGGCCCGATAACGATCGCCATTGACAGTAACGGCCAGCCGAGGCAGCCATTTGAATAAAATTATTTTCCATTATTAACCGGAAGGATTGTACTTTCAAATAAAAAAAGAAATTTGAGAAAATATTCAGTAGTTTTTTTTTATAGCATTTTCAAAAAAAAAAAAGTTATTTGGCGGACCCTATATAAACCATCTTTGTATGTTCGTGTCTAAATTTTTATTAAAATATTAATTTCTTTTTATAGTTTTTATAAAATAAGTGTTAAAAAAAATTGGGTCGTTAATAAGGAAAGTAGACACTGGAGAGTAATGAATATTATAGTTTGTGCAGTCACCGTCGTACTTCGTTATTTTGGACGCGTTTTCATAGCAAGAATCGTTGCATGTAACGTTCTTATTCTATGCCGACACTAATGCTCAAATAATATATATATATAGGGTTTGGGGTTCGGTATTTTCCAGGAAATGTGATACGAATTCCGTTAAAATTTATTTTCATTTCCCAGGAAAACACGAAATTGTTGAAAACCGAATTTTTCAAAATTTCAATAAAAAACAAGGTTAACAACCGATTTTCTTTTTAATACCGTTATCCCTTTCAATACCCTTTCATATGAGGACCGATGTCAATATTGAAACATTTTCCCTTTAAACTGGTATCATACTGGGATTGAAAGAGTTTTTAACATAATCTATTTTTTACGATTTTTGCTAAAAATTTTTAAAACTGTAATTTAATTTAACTCTAGAGGATATTGTTTATAACTATTCGTATTTTTAACTTGACGCAAGATTAACAAATTTTAATTTCAAATGTCAACAGTATATTTTTTTACACAGAACCCATAATTTATTATGAAAACGCAAGTTTTTAATAATATCGGCCAATACCGTAACTAATACCGCTATTCGTTGCCAACCTTGGTACAAATTTTCTTTTCATTAAAGTTTTGGAAAGTGAGTGGTATTAATAGGATTTTAGATCATTTAATCATATTTTTGTATTAATAGTTAATTTTTTTTTAATGCAAAGAAACATAAAAATCTTTTATTAGTAAATTATTGAGAATAAAATTTGAAAAAATACTTAGTATTTTCGGTTGACGCTATACAACCTTTTTCAGCATCCATGCTCTTGTTAGGCATTGTCTATTTTATATTCAATGTTAATTAACAATCCCGAAAACTACACACAATTAGACAAACACTAACGAAATTTTAAAATTTATATATGTTATCTTTTTTTTACAATTGGGAAAAAATATATTATTAAGGACCTGTGCGAAGTAGCAAAAAAATTCAAAACTAAATAAAAATTGACAAAAGAAGGTTTTGAAACTTCATTGAAATATATTTAGTTTAGATTTTATTTAGCCAGCTCGGAAACACACTAAATAACAGAATTGAATATTAGACACTTAAATGTTGTTTAGATTTGTATATTCATTTTAATTTTCGAATATTTAGCATCGTTATTTATTTTGCGTCGATTAACTGGTTTTTTATATGTATATTTTTGTTTTGATATTTGCACAAAATTTCAACTCTTTTGCATGTTAACTAGATGTTTTTAAAAATAGTTTTTATTTGTTTTAGTTATTAACTAGATCACCTTGTGGAACAATTTATTAGATCAAATTTAACAATTGAGCCAGACTCACTTTTAAACTGTTTGTAGATGCATGCAGATATATGCATGGATTTTTACGTTTAAATATTTTTTGGTCTTAGTATTGTATTTTAGGGTCTGTACGAGGTGGCTAAATATATTCTAAACTTAATACAATGTGACAAAAAGTTTTATTTTTTTTTTTTTTGAAAATTTGCAATAGCTAAAAACAAAGTGATGGAAAAGAACTTTTTATTATAACAATTTGCTATGATTTCATAATATTTATTTGGTACTGCAGCCGCCTCTTTTCCCTTTTCTTGGTTGTGAATTTTTTCATTGCTAAACTTCGGACTTCTTCTCAAATTTAATAAATAATTTTTTGAAATAAAACCCTAAAACAAAATTGTTGGAATAACATCTACATACTTTTTATAACAACAATAATTTATTACTGCAGCCCCTTTTCCCTTTTCTTGGTTTTATTTTTTTTTTTATAAAGCATAGTAAGTTGTTTAGAGTTCACGTAAAAATAAAATGTTATACTCAATATAAAAAAATTATAGTATCTGTTACCGCCACTGCCTAATAATAATTGTGAATTGTCAATTATTGGTTATTGTTACAAGTGTCATCGTTTATTTATCGTCTTGATATATGTCAAAATTGTTGAGAGAATAAGTAAAAATTCCACGCGATAAATAGTTGTTTTTTTATATATTTGATAAGTTACAGCCATTTTATGGTAATTTTAGATTTTAATTGTAAGCCATACTTTAAAGAAGTTACGCTCCATTTTCAAACCAAAAAAGTTTGTAGTATTTTGTTAAAATTGTTTTAATTTGTATCTTAATAAAAGTATGTCCATTTAGGAATTTAAACACGCTTTGTATAAACCAATAAAAATATAATTATTCTTATACTTGGTGTTCACAGTCTATTTTAAAAACTGAGGGCTTGGATAGCTTCGCCCAACTGTATTCTACTGAACAGTTCGGCAAAAAAATTATATTTTGTCGCTTTTTTGGTGTAGGCAGCATTATAGACAAAGCGGCCAATTGTTTGCCCGCCAAAAATTTTCCGATTTGTCGGAACGTTCGTCGGCTAAACCGTGTGTTCTTTGCTTAACTTCAAACTTTTCTTTAAATTTGATAATCAAAATCTCATCCGATTGGCTCAATAAACATCTCTCCAGTAGCAGTCGAACACTAAAAAATAATTTTTCACGATAACGAGTTTACGTGAGAAATGTGTATAATATATTTTCAAGCAAGAAAAAGTAAATTTTTGGTTTTACTGTGAACCCTATAAAAAAGATTAGATTTGATCAGATCTGCTTAAATTTAACTAGATATGATTGAATCTTATTAGATCTGATGTCAAATGTGATCATATATTTTTAGATATGGCATATGTGACACTTTACGAAGAGATCTGATCAGATCTAGTGCCAGATTTTTGTGGCAAGATATCTAATAATATATTAAGTATAAGATCGTAACGATTTGAACCGTTTTTAAATACACCAAAATTAAAATATATACAGAAATAAATGCGTTTTTTGATTTCTTATTAAATCTGATGGACTTATAATAATCAACCTGATTACGGTTGTCGAAATTGTAGCTGAAATTTTCGACTCCACACAAATTGGTTTTGCGTAAATTGAAAATTATGAAGAAATTAAATTTTAATTGTAAATTTTTTTACAATTCAATTGTTATTTTTAAAAAAATCAGTGGTGAAATCTTTAAAAAGTTGTGTTTTAACGATTTTTAAGCAAATTCAACTTAATATCGAATTCGATTTACTGTCAAATTCGACTACAACAACCGTAATAAGGCCGATTTTCAAGAGATCTATCTAGATTTAATAACTTCTAATAGGATCCCAAATTTGTCCCCAATTTTAAGATCTAATTAAATCTGGTACCTTGTAAAAAGATAAGATCTGTTCAGAGCTGTATTTTTTTACACAGGGATATAGTGTCTTTCTTATAAAATAAAAATTACGATGAATTTAAATTACGATTAAAATTTAAATTACTATTTTTGGCCTTTAAAGTTTAAGAGAATTTTTTTTATGGAAATAACAATTTATTATGCTCAAAGTTTCAAAAAATATTAAATTCCGATTTTCTTAAAAATCTACCTCTTTTTCTCCTGACCTCTTTTAGACTTCTTTTTTCTCTCCTGAAGATAGCTTAAAATATACATAGCTATGTGATAAATAATAGTAGAGCTAGCACATGGATTCGATTTTGTTTTATTGCATAGAGTGTACACTAAAAACTGAATACAAAAATATCCATATGGCATCTCTAAATGTGTATTACAACCGTGACGAAATATATTTTTCACTTTCTATTCATATTTGGAAATAACGGTTATTTAATTATAAACTTTTGCTTTTTGGTAGTGTGAAATAATAGTAGTAGCCCATATAAAACCGAAAAATAATAATTTTTTATATTAGTTTAATGCTATTTGCTTTTCTTGTCAAAGTACAAATTCGCGTATTTAATTTTTAGTGGAAATTTATTGTTTAATATATTTAAAATGGGTCGGGGCAAAAACTGCACCGCAAGCACCAGAAATTTAATTAAAAAACTTCTATCAGAAGGATTTATTCAAAATGTAGTGAGATTTTCACCAACAGTTATTGCAAGTTGTAAGATTTGGTTTCCAACCAAAGCAAGAAACACATGGGCGCAAGGCAAAAATTCTTCAAAGTGACTCTATGCGTATTAAACATCTACAAATATAAAGCAGGACTTGGAGCTTGAAGTTAACACATCAGCTATTCGTCGACATCTCATTAAACAAAATATATTTGGTAGAAGTCCAAGAAAAGTCCCATTGCTGAATTCAAGACAGGTGGCAATCGAAAAAAATTTGCTAGTGATTGGCCTCAGACTAAATGGCGCAACATTCTTTGGACAGATGAGTCCAAGGTGGGTCTTTCACCAGGACAACGACCCAAAACACAAGATATCTAACAAAACATGTTAAAGAAGTAATGAATTTAATTACATGTTTTTTATTTTGACAGCTATTTTCCAAAGCTGCTACTATTTCTTCGCACAGTAAAATTCTAACTTCCCTAATAATTTTACGTTTTATTTTCTGAAGTAAAACATTTATTTTAAGTTTTATTTTCCAAAATTCGATGTAAAAATAATAAAATACATGCGCTAAATGTTTTTTTATTATTAATAAACCGTTGTTTTAATGACAGTACAAATTTTTCATGTGGTACTACTATTATTTTTTACGGAGCTGTATGTACATTTTGCTGAAATCCATTCCATATAAAAAACATAAACCTTATCGCCGCTTTTAGGATCGAACATTTGATTCTATATTTTATGTAACTAGCATATGTTTCTCAGATTCAATTGAGAAATGACCGATAGGACTCCTTTAGTTTTCACAAAACTGCAAAAATTTTATCATTTATAATAAAACGACCAGAGACTTTGCTTTGTTAATTTTTATAGCCAAAATGTATTATACTATTAAATCATTCAATTTTATTCATTAATTATAAATACAACTTTAACATGCTTTTATGTTTTAATCCTTTTAACACCATTTTTTCGATTTTTTTTTTGTATATTTACAGTACAGTGCACGCGATACCTCACCATTGAGTGTGTATGTTATGCATCCCTTTTGGAATTGGACTGTCAAGGTAAATGCGCCAAAAGAGAATACAACAACAACAATAATAATATTAAACTTGATATAAACAAACATAAATAATAGTATTATAAAAATAGTTTTGCCCCTTTAAAAACCAACCAACAAAAAAATCTAGAATGACAGGCAGGACCTTTGTGTATGCCAGTTTTTTAAATGAATATCTCTGATATGCAAACAAAGGCGAACAAACAAACAGTGGCATAATATAGAAATATGTTTAAGACAATTAAAAGTTTTTAAAAATCTACAATTTTTGTTTGAAATATGTTATTGTGCTTTAAGACAAAATATATTTTTTTTTAGAAAAGAAAACGTCTAACAACGGTAATAAAACTATTTTAGATATTATTTTTAAACTGATTGAAAAATAGTGCTTTACCGAGCCTTTGCAATCGTCACAACATTTTGTTTGATCACTGATTATAATGGTATCTCTTTAACTTATCCTTACTGCATAATGCAACTGACAGCATGAATTTTTATATGCCTGTTTGTGTCGAATTTATACAAAGCGGTAACCCCGAAGGAAGCTTTTTTTTTTTAAGTATTTGAGGGCATATCAATAAGTCCGTGACTTTTCGAACTTCCCTTGTAGTTATATGAAATGCAATACTGCTCCCAACAAGTACCATCTTTTAATATACTACTGTCAAATTTTGAGCAAGTTCCGTCATTTACTTTGCGTTTAATAGCTGTTCAAAACATGCAACCTCGTGGCTTTTTTTTAAATGGAAAAAAGTGAATTTCGAGTGCTCATTGAACATTATTTTTTGCGTAAATCAAACCAAGGAAAAGCTTGATAAATACTATAGGGACTCTGCTGACTTTCGTTGTGGCCTTACAAGCACGGAAGATGCCAAACGTTATGGACGCCCAGTTGAGGTTTCTACACCCAAAGCAATTGAAAAAAATCACGATATGGTTTGTGGAAGACATAGGCATCTCACATGGCTCAGTGGTTTCAATTTTGAACGATCACTTGGGTATGAGAAAGCTTTCCGTAAGATGGCTACCGCGTTTGTTCACAATCGAAAACCAACGGAATCCTGTGACATCTTAGTTTCCATGGCAAAAATCCATGAAGTACTACGAATCGCCCCCTCATTCGCCTTATTCTCTGGATTTAGCCCCCAGTGACTATTTCCTATTTCCAAACCTAAAGAAATGGCTTGGTGGAAAGAGATAAAGCTCCAACGATGAAATTATTGATCAAACCTATTTTATGGACCTAGAAAAATCCTGCTGTTAAACGCAAAGTAAATGACGGAACTTGGTCAAAATTTGACAGTAGTCTATTAACAGGTTGTACTTGATGGGAGCAGTGTTGCATTTCATATTGATCCGCCCTCATAGTTTGTTAAAAAATTAATGTATTGATATTTTAAAACCTATTTTTCAACTTTTACCTCAAGTATCCCACGGTATTGTTTAACAAAAGTTTGTTTATGATTTTTTGTTTTCCATATTGTTTAAATATTTCAGCTTAATCATGGTTTATCATATTATATATATATATAGAATTCTTATGGTCAGAGTCAGACCAGTTAGAGGGTTAATATCTTCCACAAAAATAATCCTCATACAATTCCACAATATATATATATATATAATATCTTCCACAAAAATAATTTCCAAACCTAAAGAAATGGCTTGGTGGAAAGAGATAAAGCTCCAACGATGAAATTATTGATCAAACCTATTTTATGGACCTAGAAAAATCCTGCTGTTAAACGCAAAGTAAATGACGGAACTTGGTCAAAATTTGACAGTAGTCTATTAACAGGTTGTACTTGATGGGAGCAGTGTTGCATTTCATATTGATCAGTGTTGCATTTCATATTGATCCGCCCTCATAGTTTGTTAAAAAATTAATGTATTGATATTTTAAAACCTATTTTTCAACTTTTACCTCAAGTATCCCACGGTATTGTTTAACAAAAGTTTGTTTATGATTTTTTGTTTTCCATATTGTTTAAATATTTCAGCTTAATCATGGTTTATCATATTATATATATATATAGAATTCTTATGGTCAGAGTCAGACCAGTTAGAGGGTTAATATCTTCCACAAAAATAATCCTCATACAATTCCACAATATATATATATATATAATATCTTCCACAAAAATAATCCTCATACAATTCCACAATATATATATATATATATATATATATATATATATTGTGGAATTGTATGAGGATTATTTTTGTGGAAGATATTAACCCTCTAACTGGTCTGACTCTGACCATAAGAATTCTCTCAGACATTAACTCACAGCATTTTTTTCATATAGTATAATGCTCCCTTCGACCAAAAAATTAAAACTTTGACCCACTGTAAAAAAAAACTCAGACGTGCTGGACCATAAGTTTGTTCTACAAAAATTATCTACTCAACATACCCTTTCAGAATTTTAGGGTCGCTATTCTGTTCCAAAAATGCTGTTGGACAGTGTAATTATTCAATTCTTTAAATCTCTTTTGAATTTGGTAATAAAAATTGTTTGATACTTAATTCGTTTATAACATCCCTTACGAATTCATTCACAGGTGGCTTCATTCTTTTATTTTTCCATATATTGTGAATGAATTCTCTCACAAAATCATTCATTGCTTTAAAAATTATCATTCGCTTGAATTATTATATTCTACTACAAAAACTCTGAAAGATTTTTTTTCCATTCAATTTGTAACAGATTAAAAGTAATGTTTGCAATTTTTGTTTGCATCCATATCTAAGATATTAGTATTAGCTCTCTTTAAATATGTGGCATTTTTATTTAATTTTCGATTATCAGCTAAAGTGTTGCCAGACTCATTAATAAATGCATACCTTAGGTCTTTTACAAATTGAATCAAAGCTGAATTTTTGATCATCTCTTTTTGTAAGAGATATGAATTAATAAATAAACGAATGACTCAAGTTTATTGTAATTCTATTAGGAATGAATTTAACTAATACTCCATAGCCCCAAAACACGTATTTTTTTTCTAGTTTTCAACTTTCAATTCCAAGTCAAATCCAAACTTGAAATAAAGGAAAATACGTTTTTTTGGGATCGGTATAAATGGGGTATAAGAAAAAATTAAATTAAAATATTAAGTTTTGGAAATGAAGCTTATGCCATAGTTCTAGGGTAAAGTACCCCAGCAAAAACAGACATTATCAATTAATTAAGGAATTAAGTAGCACACAAAGGGTTTCACTAGTTACCCTCTCGCTTATAAAAAAGTGATAATAATGAATTACCAGTATGGTTACTTATAGTGAAGAAATAAGTGGTTACCTACAATAATAAAGTAAGTAGTTGTTCTTAATAAAACAATAGTGTACCTTAATCAGGTAAAATTTTCTTACTTAAAGAAATCGACAAGAATAATTTTTATTTTTTTAACTTTTTATTCTAAAATTGAATCTGCCCACCTTAGGCCTAACAATATGTAATAAAATCTTATAACTAATCTTTAACCCAAGTTTCTCCCGTAAAGGAGCCATTTTCTAATATGGGCCTCATCTTAACGGGGCGGCATATCGGCTCTTTGGAGCCTTGTGTGCGTTCGATTTCTGGTCAATTGTCTCGCAAGCGGATTCGGATGATCACACAGCCTTGAAGTGTAACTAGCACGGACTTCTCTAAATACGTCTTTTAATAACGGGGCCCCAAGGTCATTATGAATATTCCAATTTCGTGTATACCATGGCGCACCTGTTAAAGTTCTGAGAATTCTAGATTGTGCTCTCTGTATAAGTTCAATATTCGAATTGCTGGTCGTTCCATATAGTTGAATTCCATATTTCCATATGGGTTTAATCACACTTTTATACAGGGTAACCTTAAGGTCAAGACTTAATTTTGATCGGTGGTTCAATAACCAGTGCATGTCACAGGCTTTAAGCTTCATCTGAAGCCTCTTCTTGGGTATCATTTTAATTTGTGAGATTTTCCAACTAAGCGGGAAATAGCTGAATTTAAAGATCGCATTGAACAAAACTCCAAGCACAATAACTGCCACACTCGGTAGGATTTTAATAATTTTCGGAATAATAAAGTCGTAGCCTGGAGATTTTCCCGAAATGAAAGAAATAAGCGGGAAATAACTGAATTTAAAGATCGCATTGAACAAAATTCCAAGCACAATAACTGCCACACTCGATAGGATTTTTATAATTTTCGGAGTAATAAAGTCATAGAATGAAGATTTTCCCGAAATGAGCCCATTGATAACGCTCTGAATATCATCCAGACAAACATTTAGAGAATCCAAGTTCGAATTCACTTGTCGGAGGGGCTCGGGAAGAGTAAAGTCCTTAAGCGGAGGATTCGGCTGAAGGACTGTTGATAAGTGATCGGCAAAAATTAAAGCCTTTTCCTTATCACTTCGAGCCCAGGAACCATTACAATTTCTCAATGGTTTTTGTCCCTCTACCGGTGGTTTAATATTCTTAGTAGCCTTCCAAAGAGAGAAATTTGTGTGCTTCGAATTTAAAAGACTCAATATAAGAAGTGTTTCTACGATCCTCCTCTCGATGGAGGCAATTGCTGCAGACAGCCTCTGCTTGGCAGCAGGTGATCGGTTTCTTTGCCATTCTCTTCTGAGTTTTATCTTTTCGACAAGAAGACTCTCTATTTAAGAATTTGAAATGTATGACCTAGGTTTAGCGTTAATCTCTTGTTTAGAGTGATCAATGGCTGCTAGCATTAAAGACGTTAAGTCTTGGACACATTCTTCAATATCCTCCTCACACTGTAAAGACGGGCTTGTGTTGATATGAGTACTAATATAACTTCTATATTTAATCCAGTCCGTGATGAAATGGATATTTATAGAGGTTGTATTTCTATGCCGTATACCATAATACTTAATTATGACGGGAGAATGTCTGAAGATAGGTCATAAGATATATCAATTGACATTTTATTCTTATCAATATTTTTTGACATGACAAAGTCTATCAGATCAGGAATTTTTCGAGGATCAGTAGGCCAATATGTTGATTGTCGTTTGTATTTAAATTATAAAAAATCTTTAAAACATCTACTTTTTGAACTCAAAAATTTAGGTTTATAATACAATGCTAGGTTTGTTTTTTCGAACTTTATATCTATATCTATAGCTACTTAAACAGAAAACGACTATCCTTACTTACCTGACTTTTCTTTATTTTTTTTGTTAATAAATACAATTTGAATATTTGGGGCCGCCTTTGCACAAAAGGTGTTTTTGCTGCCTTTACTTATAAACACATAATTCATTTACTTTTGCTGTTTTTGATATTTTATCAAATTTAAAATATAAAAATTTCAAATATTTTTATGACAAAAATTTTTGTTTACATTTAAAAGAGAAACTCCAAGATTTATGGTTCCAGAAAATAGGTATTTAAAAAAAATTTATGTTTTGGGCATAACTTTTTTGTATCTGAACCGATATTTCCGAGTTTTTCAGCAAATATGTTATACTAAAGATTTTCGATCTTTTGCTATATAAGACGTATCCATAGGTCATATTACAGCTCTAGAATAGTGTTTGTTGTTTGTGTATAAAAGGTGAAGAGGTGAAAGAAAAGAATTTCAACAAATCGTTAAAAGAAATCACTAGAACTGCATGTGTTTTATTTCTACAAAAACGTTTGATTTAACTGGCAAATTTGCATTTGGGACTTTATTTCGCTTTTTTATTAAAAATATTTGTAATTTCTTTAGCTTAATTTTAAAAATTTGAAGGAAAATAGTTAATATTTTTTTTTTTTTTATAAATTATTATAAGTTATGACCTAAAATAGTTGCACTCAAAGGTAAATTATGTATAAAATTTTCTTAAAATGTGAGAAATAAAATGGTTTAAAAATCTTTTTATAAATTCTTTTAAATCGGAGCAAAAAATAGAAATAAAACCGTTTGTATTTTGTTTGTATCAGAGTGTTTTTATAAAAATTTTGATGTTTTTAGCCTTTTTATGGATTATTTAATTATTAATATAAAATTTTATTTAAATTAATTATTAAATGTTAAAAAATAAACTAAAAAAAAAATCTTAAGAAAAAAAAATGTACGAAAAAAAGTGAATTGACCGGGATTCGAACCCGCGACCCTTCCACCTGTGGTGGAGGGTATAAAAACGTTTGTATTTTGTTTGTATCAGAGGGTTTTTATAAAAATGTTGATGTTTTTACCCTATTTATGGATTATTTAATTATTAATATAAAATTTTATATAAATTTATTATTAAATGTTAAAAGAAAAACCAAAAATAAACAAAAAAAAAGTCTTAAGAAAATAATAAAAAAAAATTTACCAAAAAAAAAAATGTGAATTGAGCGGGATTCGAACCTCGAACCCGGGCCTTAGAGAAAAAAAGTATTTGTGACATAGCGTCTAGACAACTGAGCTATTGAAGCTCACACAAAATCATCGTCAATAGAGGTACATATATAAAAGTCTTCGTTCATTAGAGATTTGTTTAGTTTTTATTTAAATGACAAATCTTTGTATGTGTGTTGTTTGTGTATAAAAGGTGGAGATGAAAGAAAAGAATTTTAACACATGGATGTGTTTGTTATGCGTAAAATTCTACATACATATTAAACAAAGGGATTTTACCGGAACAATTAGAGGTAGTCCTGGTTTTTTGCTAATATCTCAGCCATTTATTAACCGATCTGTCTGATTTTTAATAGCAAACAGAAATGGATCACATGTAACAGAAATAAAAAACAATCAAGTCCTCATCATGTCTGGGTTCTTCGGAAAACCCATTTCAACACACGGACGGACGGACATCGTTAAATCAACTTTGCTCTTCATAAGGACCCAGAATATATATACTTTATAGGGTTTAGGATCAATATTGTAGAAATTACAAACGGAATGACAAACTTATATATACCCTTCCACCTGTGATGAAGGGTATAATAAACCTGTTATTTCTTATAGAAATACATTAAGATATAAAAATTTTTAAAAAATCAATTTTACAGCAGATAAGTTTTTATTTTGTTGTAGTTTTTCAAAACAAATTTATTAATATAATAGTAAAAAACAACTAACAGTAAATCATTATTTCGCGTGTACATGTAAGTACTTTTTTCATCCATTATCAGTAGGTCATTGTTTTGTTGTTTAAATTAATGAAAAAAGTAACGACCTATCATTACGTCGTACCTACGTAGTAACGACCTGATATTAACATATTTTTGCTGGAACAGTAAAAAACTGTTCTAATCTATATACAAAAAAAAACATTTTTTACGATAATGAATTTCACGTGAAAACTATTATTTTCTAGTAAATTAGTTACGTTTTGGCTATATTGTGTTTGAGTCTTTCTTTATAAAATGAAAAAACAAATCTAAATTTTTATGATTTAAATTTCGTTTTGAGGGGAATTCTTCCATGTGAACATGCACAATTTTTAAAGATGAATTTGATTTTTAGTAAATTCATTGCGTTGAACGTTTTTTTTATTAATATAATCAATAATTTGTTAATTTTAATTATTTTGATTTAAGACTATACGCAACCCAATAGAAAATGATCGAACTGGTTTTAAAAAGCACTACTAGTATTTTAACTAGTTCTTAAAACAATAATTTTAAACTACAATAATTCTGTAATATTTTCTGTAGAGTTTAAAAAGGTTATATCCAAAGGAGAATTGTAGAGGAGGATTGGGGCAACAAAAATTCAATAGTCGTTTAATTTCTATAAGTCGCACTTATTATTTAAGAGTCCTAAAAGTTTGTTAGAAATAATTCTCTATTTAAGGGGCAAATAGAACAATTTTTGACAAGCGAAATTAGAAATAAGGATCTGGTGTATGACAGAGATGCAAAATATGATTTGTGTGTATAATATTATACAGTGCTATACAATCGAAATTCATTTTAAACTGGAATTCGAATGATTTTTTATTAATCATTTTTTTAATATTACATAAGTTACCGGACCTTAGTAATTTTTATTTTTAAAAAAATAAACATAAAAGTTTATATCTATTTGATCCTTATATCCATTCACATTTTGTTTTTCAGTTTTTTCCACGATGGTTGGCTCCAAATGTGATGACATTTCTAGGATTTTTATGTACAGCTTTGAATTTTTTTCTATTATCCTACTATGATTGGAATTTTTATGCCAGTTCGGGTGTAGAGGGAACAACACCCATACCCTCTTGGGTATGGCTGTGCACAGCTATTAATATCTTTTTGGCCTACACTTTGGATGGTATCGATGGCAAACAAGCTAGACGTATAGGTCTTTCGGGACCTTTGGGTGAACTATTTGATCATGGATTAGACTCGTATACAGCTGTATTGATACCCACATGCTTGTATAGTATATTTGGACGTGCTTCCATGTATTCGGTGGCACCAATGCGTATGTATTATGTCTGCCTAATGGTATTCTTTAATTTTTATGTATCCCATTGGGAAAAGTATAATACGGGTGTATTATATTTACCCTGGGGTTATGATTTAAGCATGTGGGGCTCAACAGCTATGTACCTAATAACATGGTGGTGGGGTTTTGAATTTTGGAAACGTGAATTGCCATTCGGTATACCATTGGGTATTGCCATAGAGTTTGTTCTACATATAAGTGCCCTGGCTAATATGCCTATGGTTGTTGTTAATATTTATAAGTGAGTATGATGTTAATTACTAATTTTTAATAAACCCTTTAAATATTCTTAACTCTTCTTTAATTTTTAGTTCTTATGCTCAACGTACTGGTAAATTGCGATCATTTAAAGAGGCCATACGTCCTTTGTGGCCTTTTGTCACCTTCATGTTTATACTCATGGTTTGGCCAATAATATCACCAAATAATATTATAGAAAAAGATCCCCGTGCTTTATTTATGTTAAGTGGTACCATATTTTCTAATATCAGTGTAAGTTTAAAATTTTTGAATAATTTTTATTTATTTTATTTATAAATATTATTCAACAAAATAGCCTAGTTTGTTGCAAAACCTTATCAGTTTTAAAAATTCTATTATTTTTTTTGTGGTTTTCCATTTAAAGTCTTAATAGTACTTTGTGTATTATTCATTTAAAAACTTTTTTGTTTAGCTGATAAGCTAAGACTAGTCATATGTGCTAGTTTTGTTATTGTTTATAAAGTTATAAAGGTGATTTTATTTTAACTACACATTAACTGTTAAAATGACTGGTAAAACAAATGGCACTTGATAATTTTTGAGTAGGTACGTAAGTAATTTGTGTGTGGTCACCAGAGCCTGAAAAAGAGAATTCTTTTTTTTTTTTGTAATCAGTTCGCATAAAATATTTTTTTTTATTATATGAATCAGTGAATAATTTATAATCACTTTAATTGACTAATTGTTTTATGATTTAATTCGCAGATTATAAATCAAAAATGAACAATTTTTGGTTAAAAAGATTTGTTAAATTTATTCTATAATTTCATATTAATTGAATAAAGTCAAAAATTATTCAATCAATAAAAGGAGTTTGGCGAATCGATTCGTTGAAAATTAAATAAAATTTATATAAGGTTTCCACAAAACGTACGGCGCTAGACGAATGAGTGACTGTATGTATTTTATTTTTGTATTGCATGTAATTTGTTATTGCATTTTCATTAGAGTAAAGCATAACGTAATCTAGAAACACCACCTTAAAAATTCAATCAAGAAATTATGACTTTAAATGTCTGTCCGTCACACAGGTATTAAATATAAAAATTAAGGTTTTAATTACTTTGATATTATTTTTTATAAATACTTTTCAGATGTTTTCAAAAAATTTATAATCTCTACGAAAGACCCTTAAACGAAAATTCTGTTTTTCACATCGCATTATTATAAAAGCTTCTTAAGGTACTTTTTTAAAAGTTGGAAATTTTAAAAAATTTTGATAAAATTGGATTTTTTCTTAAATTTTTAAATAAAAGCCGTTGTAAAACTTTTGAATTTTTAACATTACAATATTTTAAATAAACGTTTGTTCGAATAGTTTGGAATTGCTTTACATTTTTAGTTCGAACAAGGTTTAAGACATGTTTAAATGGATTTTGGGAAAATTCTCGTTGTTCCTAAACTAAACACTAAGATCTAGTTTTTTTCCAAAATAAATTTATTTATTTATTTTTAGAAAATTTTCATTGATTTTTTTTTTAAATCAATGTTTGTTTGAAAGAGTTTAAGCTATTTGCAAAATTTTATCTTTTTTCTTTGAAAAATTTTAAAACTGTTGTAAAAAGTTCTTTTTTTTAAGATTTTTTCGGAAAGTCTGAGCTCTTCTAAAAATATTCTTTTTAAAACTATATTCGAACAAATTTTAAACTGTTTAAAAAAGTTGTTAAGAAAATCTCCTTTGTACTAAAGGTTTGAAACTGTCTGATTTTTTTTTTCATTTTAAGTGTTTTTTTTTTATCTACGAAAAAGTTGTTAGAAAAACCTTCGTTTGTTCGTAATTTTTTTCTTTTGGGAAAAATTTATGATTATTCGAAATATTTTAAACATTTCTTAAAAATTTTAAACACTTCTTCCAAAAAATATTTTTTTAATCTACACTTGATCGAATTATGTAAGTTTTACATAATCAATTGCTTAAAAAATCCTAATTTTTTTAGGCAAAAAAGGATTTATGTATATTACTATAGAAAAACTTATTTTGTGTAAGGAAAATTCCTTAGCATCTGACGATAATTCCATAAAGAATATTTCTTAGCATCGAAAGGAAAAATTCCTTAAAGTAAAAGTTCCTTAAATAGGGGTTTTCTTAATGAAAATGTATTTTTCTGTACGAATTTTTATAGAAAAACGTGCTCTAGATTTAAAGGTTATATTAAGAAAAAAAACCGATTCTATATAGAAAGTCATCAAAATCTGAGGGGTTTATTTAAAACTAATTTTCTATATAAAAAACTCTTGAAAATTGCATGGTATCTATAGAAAAAAGGAAGGAAAAGGTCCTTCGTCTCTAAGATTTTTTTCTAAAAGAAAAATTATTCAGAATTTAATGGGTTTTCTGCAGGAAAAATTTCTCAAAGGAAAAATTCCTTAAGGTTTTTCTTAATGAAAATGTTCACAGAATCAGAGTATTTTTCTGTACGAATTTTCATAGAAAAACGTCCTCCGGATTTAAAGGTTATTTAAAAAAAGTCATCAAAATCAGGGTTTTTTTGGAGGAAAAGTCTGTAGAAAGGAAAGTTCTATATAAAAAAACTCTTGAAAATTGTATGGTTTATCTTTAGAAAAAAGTTTTTAGAATATGAGGGTTTGTCTGTAGAAAAGTCCTTATTTTTTAACAATTTTTCTAAAAGAAAAATTATTCAGAATTGAATGGGTTTTTTGCAGGGAAAATTCCTCAGAATCTGTAAAATTTTTTGTCGGAAAAAGTTCCCTGAATTTTAGGGGATTTTCCAAAGGAAAGGTCCTCAGAACGTAAGAGTTTTCCTTAAGAAAAAAGTTCTCACAATCTGAGGGTTTTTCCTAAAATAATAAGTTCTCTAAATGTGAGGGTTTTTCTGTAGGATAAATTCCTCAAAATCTATAGGAATAAGTTATCACAATCTGAAAGTTTTTCTTAAGGAAATTTTTTTTTAGAATCTAAGGAAAATATAGTGAAAATATTCTCAGAATCTGATGATTAATCGATAAAAATTTAAGTGTTTTTCTCTGTCTTGAAAGTCCACAGAGTCCAAGAGGCATTTTTTAATGAAAAATTCCTCAGAGTTTGAGGGTTTGGAAAAAGTCTTTAAAATCTGACGTTTTTCTATAGGAAAATTCCTCAGATACTCAAGGGTTTGGTAATTCAAATAAGTCCTCAGAATTTGAGGTTTTTCTACACAAATGCCATATTTTTGAAAATAAATTCATATCATGGGCATTATGGTGTAGAAACTCGTTTTTTTTTGTTAAATACCTTTTAAAATTAATTTAATATTTTCTTTTATTTTTTTAGTGCCGTTTAATTGTTGCTCAAATGTCCAATACACGCTGTGAATGTGTTAATTGGATGACATCCATCTATGTCTATTGTATTGGTATAGGTCTTTGGCTGCCTAGTTTAGAACGTTTTATGTTATATTTTTTACTTATCTTTACTACACTATGTCACTGGCATTATGGAGCATCAGTGGTCAATCAAATGTGTGAACATTTTAATCGTATTTGTTTCAGTGTTCACATGCGTAATTCAACAACGACATCAGCTACCCCCTCATCCAGTCTCCTCAAAACAAATGGTGATAGTACAACAAACTCAAACTCCTCCCCCCCGATAACAGCTACATCTACTTCCAATATTGAAGGCTCTGCAAAGAAACTAGAATAATATTTTCAATAACTGAGCTTAAACGTTTTTATATTTTAGGTTTTTACAATATGCACAAAATGTTTATACAATATATTTTTTAGAGTTGAGGCTGTATTTTATGATGTATATTTTAATGAGATTATTGCAAATCATTTGTGCAACAGGATTTATGTTTTTCTTTATTTTTTAGAAATTTCTGCCTATTTTTTATAAGTTTGTTATATACGGAGTTAACAAAAACTTTTTTTAGTTTCAGTATTTTTTATTATCTGTATCTTGTTCTCTCTCTTTATAATTGAAATTTAAAATATAAACTATTTACAACATTTTCAATTGTAATAGGGAAACTAAATAAAATGTAAAAAACAAAATTCTATTTGAATTATTAATTTTAAAGATTTAGGGGTTCTAAGTACCGAAATATATATTTTTCCATTGTTTAAGAGACTTTAAGGAATTCGGCTTAAAATTTCTAAATAACATTTCATATAAATATGCAAATTTTACTTGAAATTTGGTTAGTTTTTACAATGTTACGGTTCGAAAGGCCAACATTTTAAAATTGTTAAACTAAGTTTTAAATCCAGTTTTTAAGAAAATCTTATATGTTTTCTCTTCTATAGTTTAAGAGACTTTTACGAGTTCGACTTAAAATTTCTAAATAAAATTTCATATACTATGTAAATATGTAAAATTTTACTGGATAATTTTAAAAACATTACAGTTCGAAGGACCAACATAAGGGAGTTTATATATTTGAATTGTAGATTAAATTTTAAAACAACATTTAATTAACAGGAGCAGAATTTTAAATTGAAATTTGGTTAGAAATGAATAAGAAATTTGGCTAATTTTAACAAGAGTGAATTACATATCTAGAAATAAAAAAAATCTTTTCTTTCTAAACTTCTAAAATTAAAAAAAAATCCATTTAGGCCCTATTATTGGAATATTCAGTTAAAACTTAACTGTCAGTTTATTTCAAATTTTACACAGGAATCAACAACAAATGTGTGAGTTAAAATCCCAGTTATTAGCTAACTGGACATTGTGAAGATGAGGCTAAATAATATAAACATTATTTTAAAAATCTTTTCGAAGGACCAAAATGTTAGTTTTTTTGTGAATTAAAACTTTACTTTATCAGCGCTGTTCTAAGTTCAGAGACATTTAATTTAGGATGTATTTACAAAAACTTTGGATTTAAAATATTTGAAAATTTGCTGTTTTTTTTTGGATTTTTTTTTTTATTAGAAGTTGTATTCGAAATCTTTTCGATATGTCAAATGCACAAATGCTGATAATCTGTTCTTAATTATAATTGCTAATAGTATATATTACGCTGTTTTGCTTAGTCTTTATAAATGTTATAAAAAAACTTTTAAAATCAAACACATACTCGAATATATTATTCTGAAATTAAGCTAAAAGATATAAATATAAAGTTAAATCTATGGTTTTTCAGCCTGGTTTAAATACACGTTATATAAGTGTTTATTGCTGAAAACCACACAATTTACGTTTAAATTTTATTTTGTATAATTTTATGTTTAAATATATTTATTGTATTAATTGTATTTAATTTATTTTATTTACATACATTAATTTTTACATATTTTTTCTTTTAATTTTATACAATATTATTTGTTTCTATAAATAAATTTCCCATTTTTTCCATAACCATTTAAACCTCATTTTATTTTATGTGTTTTATTGTATAATTTTGTTTAAAAATTTATTTAAATTTAATTTTTAAATTATAATAACAGCTATATTTACATTTTGCTACCAAATATTTAAATTTATACTCTTACATATTGCTTTTAAACTATCCTTTGCCAATTTACAATTATTGTTTGCTCGTTTATTTCAGAAAATGTCAATTTAATCTTCAATACAAATAATATGTAAAGTGAAATATACAATTTACAGAATGCAGCAAATAAGGACCTTTAGACCAGCATTAAATGTGGTCACTAGATCCTTATTTGTCGCATTGCCTTTTCAAATATAAACAATTATTATAGTAGTAATATATACTTTACTTTTTTGTAATTAAAAAAATAAAAAAAGACACTATACCCCAGCAAAATAAAACGGATGTTATTCTTTACGAATCTCTTTTTCAGAACATCCAAAGAAGTTAATAGTGCAAATTTTTCGATTTGTAAGAAGTCATTTTAAACAACTTCCAAAATGTTGATATTAACCCCTACTAGTAAAAAACAATTATTTAGTTGGTCCATAAATGGTTAATTCCTGTAGTCATTAAATACCTTAATGAAAACATATTTTGCATACCAGTGATATTCACTTTGTCCTGGTCGGTATAATAATTCTTGGCGTGTTCAAAATCACATTTTTTAACTTAAAAAAAGCCACTCCCTTTATTTATTTTGTAGTCCCTTTATTTAACAACTTTCGTAAACTAATGAAAAAGTCCATCTGCTTATCGATTTTTCATAGCACCGAAACAAACTACTTCCTCCCAATGACACGCCAATGTTAAAATCATTAATGATTCACCGAAATTTTCACAACTTCATGTTCAGTAGATGTAGTGTTTAACTACATCTTCCTCAGCTCTTATTTTGCTGGGACATCACACAAACAATAAAAAATATAAAACTTAATTACAATATAGTTTATAATACATACAATAATAAATTATAATAAACTATTTAAATTTTAAAATTATAAAAAAAATAAAAATTATATAAAATTAAAAAATATTATTTTTGTTTCAATGGATTTATGAGCGTCATTTTAAGCAATAGATAGGTATCACAAATTATTTTTTAACATTTTTAAATTACAGCTGCCGTTGTGAGAGAAAATATGCTCATAATAAAGACTTACGTCGGTGACTGCAAAACATATCATATTTCTTTTAGTGTAAAGTGTACAGTAGACAACTTTCGATTACTAATTACTCACTATTTTTTCATATTAACATTTAAATTTTATAAAACAATACAAAATTTATTTTAAGAGCCGAAAATATTAAGCTTGGAATTGGATTACCTTTGAGAATAGTAAAAAAAAAAAAATAAATTTTTGGCAAGAAAACTAAAATTTCAACATTTTATTATTTTCTTAGAAACTACTAGGAATTTCGCACTGAAAAGTATTTTTATCGGATGCCCTTGAATTTCCTTCATTTGAGTGTGTATACATCATCATTTTTTGCAAAAAATTTAAAATTTTGGTTTCACTCAATATTATACATTATTATACTCAAATGAAAGGGAATTTAAAGATCTATTTAGCGGTACATAAATCTCTGGGAAATTTTAAGATTTAGTATGGATTTTGCATTGAAATTCATTAAAATTTCCATAATCGATCCTCCATAATCATCATTTTCTCAGGAACTAAGAGGAATTTCGCAGCGAAAAGTAGTTTTATTTGATGCCCTTAGTATTACCTTTCGTTTGAGTATAATATTGAGTGAAACAAAAATTTTCCATGTTTTGGAAAAAAAGACAGTGTATACATCATCTTTTTTTTAGTATTAACTTTCGTTTGAGTATAATATTGAGTGAAACAAAAATTTTCCATTTTTTGGCAAAAAAGACAGTGTATACATCATCCTTTTTTGCAAAAAATC
>OX456526.1:138688760-138958571 GCA_949748255.1 Eustalomyia histrio | reverse complement strand
TACATATATACATCTAGTGTGCTAAAATGGGTTATTTCAGCATAGATACATATATACATCTAGTGTGATAAAATGGGTTATTTCAGCATAGATACATATATACATCTAGTGTGATAAAATGGGTTATTTCAGCATAGATACATATATACATCTAGTGTGCTAAAATGGGTTATTTCAGCATAGATACATATATACATCTAGTGTGATAAAATGGGATATTTCAGCATAGATACATATATACATCTAGGGTGATAAAATGGGATATTTCAGCATAGATACATATATACATCTAGGGTGATAAAATGGGATATTTCAGCATAGATACATATATACATCTAGTGTGATAAAATGGGATATTTCAGCATAGGTACATATATACATCTAGTGTGATAAAATGGGTTATTTCAGCATAGATACATATATACATCTAGTGTGATCAAATGGGTTATTTCAGCATAGATACATATATACATCTAGTGTGATAAAATGGGTTATTTCAGCATAGATACATATATACATCTAGTGTGATCAAATGGGTTATTTCAGCATAGATACATATATACATCTAGTGTGATAAAATGGGTTATTTCAGCATAGATAATATATACATCTAGTGTGATCAAATGGGTTATTTCAGCATAGATACATATATACATCTAGTGTGATAAAATGGGTTATTTCAGCATAGATACATATATACATCTAGTGTGATCAAATGGGTTATTTCAGCATAGATACATATATACATCTAGTGTGATAAAATGGGTTATTTCAGCATAGATACATATATACATCTAGTGTGATAAAATGGGTTATTTCAGCATAGATACATATATACATCTAGTGTGATCAAATGGGTTATTTCAGCATAGATACATATATACATCTAGTGTGATAAAATGGGTTATTTCAGCATAGATACATATATACATCTAGTGTGATCAAATGGGTTATTTCAGCATAGATACATATATACATCTAGTGTGATAAAATGGGTTATTTCAGCATAGATACATATATACATCTAGTGTGATAAAATGGGTTATTTCAGCATAGATACATATATACATCTAGTGTGATCAAATGGGTTATTTCAGCATAGATACATATATAAATCTAGTGTGATAAAATGGGTTATTTCAGCATAGATACATATATACATCTAGTGTGATAAAATGGGTTATTTCAGCATAGATACATATATACATCTAGTGTGATAAAATGGGTTATTTCAGCATAGATACATATATACATCTAGTGTGATCAAATGGGTTATTTCAGCATAGATACATATATACATCTAGTGTGATAAAATGGGTTATTTCAGCATAGATACATATATACATCTAGTGTGATAAAATGGGTTATTTCAGCATAGATATATATATACATCTAGTGTGATCAAATGGGTTATTTCAGCATAGATACATATATACATCTAGTGTGATAAAATGGGTTATTTCAGCATAGATACATATATACATCTAGTGTGATCAAATGGGTTATTTCAGCATAGATACATATATACATCTAGTGTGATCAAATGGGTTATTTCAGCATAGATACATATATACATCTAGTGTGATAAAATGGGTTATTTCAGCATAGATACATATATACATCTAGTGTGATCAAATGGGTTATTTCAGCATAGATACATATATACATCTAGTGTGATAAAATGGGTTATTTCAGCATAGATACATATATACATCTAGTGTGATCAAATGGGTTATTTCAGCATAGATACATATATACATCTAGTGTGATCAAATGGGTTATTTCAGCATAGATACATATATACATCTAGTGTGATAAAATGGGTTATTTCAGCATAGATACATATATACATCTAGTGTGATCAAATGGGTTATTTCAGCATAGATACATATATACATCTAGTGTGATAAAATGGGTTATTTCAGCATAGATACATATATACATCTAGTGTGATAAAATGGGTTATTTCAGCATAGATACATATATACATCTAGTGTGATAAAATGGGTTATTTCAGCATAGATACATATATACATCTAGTGTGATAAAATGGGTTATTTCAGCATAGATACATATATACATCTAGTGTGATCAAATGGGTTATTTCAGCATAGATACATATATACATCTAGTGTGATAAAATGGGTTATTTCAGCATAGATACATATATACATCTAGTGTGATAAAATGGGTTATTTCAGCATAGATACATATATACATCTAGTGTGATAAAATGGGTTATTTCAGCATAGATACATATATACATCTAGTGTGATCAAATGGGTTATTTCAGCATAGATACATATTACTAATCTAGTGTGATAAAATGGGTTATTTCAGCATAGATACATATATACATCTAGTGTGATAAAATGGGTTATTTCAGCATAGATACATATATACATCTAGTGTGATAAAATGGGTTATTTCAGCATAGATACATATATACATCTAGTGTGATAAAATGGGTTATTTCAGCATAGATACATATATACATCTAGTGTGATAAAATGGGTTATTTCAGCATAGATACATATATACATCTAGTGTGATAAAATGGGTTATTTCAGCATAGATACATATATACATCTAGTGTGATAAAATGGGTTATTTCAGCATAGATACATATATACATCTAGTGTGATAAAATGGGTTATTTCAGCATAGATACATATATACATCTAGTGTGATAAAATGGGTTATTTCAGCATAGATACATATATACATCTAGTGTGATAAAATGGGTTATTTCAGCATAGATACATATATACATCTAGTGTGATAAAATGGGTTATTTCAGCATAGATACATATATACATCTAGTGTGATAAAATGGGTTATTTCAGCATAGATACATATATACATCTAGTGTGATAAAATGGGTTATTTCAGCATAGATACATATATACATCTAGTGTGATAAAATGGGTTATTTCAGCATAGATACATATATACATCTAGTGTGATAAAATGGGTTATTTCAGCATAGATACATATATACATCTAGTGTGATAAAATGGGTTATTTCAGCATAGATACATATATACATCTAGTGTGATAAAATGGGTTATTTCAGCATAGATACATATATACATCTAGTGTGATAAAATGGGTTATTTCAGCATAGATACATATATACATCTAGTGTGATAAAATGGGTTATTTCAGCATAGATACATATATACATCTAGTGTGATAAAATGGGTTATTTCAGCATAGATACATATATACATCTAGTGTGATAAAATGGGTTATTTCAGCATAGATACATATATACATCTAGTGTGATAAAATGGGTTATTTCAGCATAGATACATATATACATCTAGTGTGATAAAATGGGTTATTTCAGCATAGATACATATATACATCTAGTGTGATAAAATGGGTTATTTCAGCATAGATACATATATACATCTAGTGTGATAAAATGGGTTATTTCAGCATAGATACATATATACATCTAGTGTGATAAAATGGGTTATTTCAGCATAGATACATATATACATCTAGTGTGATAAAATGGGTTATTTCAGCATAGATACATATATACATCTAGTGTGATAAAATGGGTTATTTCAGCATAGATACATATATACATCTAGTGTGATAAAATGGGTTATTTCAGCATAGATACATATATACATCTAGTGTGATAAAATGGGTTATTTCAGCATAGATACATATATACATCTAGTGTGATAAAATGGGTTATTTCAGCATAGATACATATATACATCTAGTGTGATAAAATGGGTTATTTCAGCATAGATACATATATACATCTAGTGTGATAAAATGGGTTATTTCAGCATAGATACATATATACATCTAGTGTGATAAAATGGGTTATTTCAGCATAGATACATATATACATCTAGTGTGATAAAATGGGTTATTTCAGCATAGATACATATATACATCTAGTGTGATAAAATGGGTTATTTCAGCATAGATACATATATACATCTAGTGTGATAAAATGGGTTATTTCAGCATAGATACATATATACATCTAGTGTGATAAAATGGGTTATTTCAGCATAGATACATATATACATCTAGTGTGATAAAATGGGTTATTTCAGCATAGATACATATATACATCTAGTGTGATAAAATGGGTTATTTCAGCATAGATACATATATACATCTAGTGTGATAAAATGGGTTATTTCAGCATAGATACATATATACATCTAGTGTGATAAAATGGGTTATTTCAGCATAGATACATATATACATCTAGTGTGATAAAATGGGTTATTTCAGCATAGATACATATATACATCTAGTGTGATAAAATGGGTTATTTCAGCATAGATACATATATACATCTAGTGTGATAAAATGGGTTATTTCAGCATAGATACATATATACATCTAGTGTGATAAAATGGGTTATTTCAGCATAGATACATATATACATCTAGTGTGATAAAATGGGTTATTTCAGCATAGATACATATATACATCTAGTGTGATAAAATGGGTTATTTCAGCATAGATACATATATACATCTAGTGTGATAAAATGGGTTATTTCAGCATAGATACATATATACATCTAGTGTGATAAAATGGGTTATTTCAGCATAGATACATATATACATCTAGTGTGATAAAATGGGTTATTTCAGCATAGATACATATATACATCTAGTGTGATAAAATGGGTTATTTCAGCATAGATACATATATACATCTAGTGTGATAAAATGGGTTATTTCAGCATAGATACATATATACATCTAGTGTGATCAAATGGGTTATTTCAGCATAGATACATATATACATCTAGTGTGATCAAATGGGTTATTTCAGCATAGATACATATATACATCTAGTGTGATAAAATGGGTTATTTCAGCATAGATACATATATACATCTAGTGTGATAAAATGGGTTATTTCAGCATAGATACATATATACATCTAGTGTGATAAAATGGGTTATTTCAGCATAGATACATATATACATCTAGTGTGATAAAATGGGTTATTTCAGCATAGATACATATATACATCTAGTGTGATAAAATGGGTTATTTCAGCATAGATACATATATACATCTAGTGTGATAAAATGGGTTATTTCAGCATAGATACATATATACATCTAGTGTGATAAAATGGGTTATTTCAGCATAGATACATATATACATCTAGTGTGATAAAATGGGTTATTTCAGCATAGATACATATATACATCTAGTGTGATAAAATGGGTTATTTCAGCATAGATACATATATACATCTAGTGTGATAAAATGGGTTATTTCAGCATAGATACATATATACATCTAGTGTGATAAAATGGGTTATTTCAGCATAGATACATATATACATCTAGTGTGATAAAATGGGTTATTTCAGCATAGATACATATATACATCTAGTGTGATAAAATGGGTTATTTCAGCATAGATACATATATACATCTAGTGTGATAAAATGGGTTATTTCAGCATAGATACATATATACATCTAGTGTGATAAAATGGGTTATTTCAGCATAGATACATATATACATCTAGTGTGATAAAATGGGTTATTTCAGCATAGATACATATATACATCTAGTGTGATAAAATGGGTTATTTCAGCATAGATACATATATACATCTAGTGTGATAAAATGGGTTATTTCAGCATAGATACATATATACATCTAGTGTGATAAAATGGGTTATTTCAGCATAGATACATATATACATCTAGTGTGATAAAATGGGTTATTTCAGCATAGATACATATATACATCTAGTGTGATAAATGGGTTATTTCAGCATAGATACATATATACATCTAGTGTGATCAAATGGAGTTATTTCAGCATAGATACATATATACATCTAGTGTGATAAAATGGGATATTTCAGCATAGATACATATATACATCTAGTGTGATAAAATGGGTTATTTCAGCATAGATACATATATACATCTAGTGTGATCAAATGGGTTATTTCAGCATAGATACATATATACATCTAGTGTGATAAAATGGGTTATTTCAGCATAGATACATATATACATCTAGTGTGATCAAATGGGTTATTTCAGCATAGATACATATATACATCTAGTGTGATCAAATGAGTTATTTCAGCATAGATACATATATACATCTAGTGTGATAAAATGGGTTATTTCAGCATAGATACATATATACATCTAGTGTGATAAAATGGGTTATTTCAGCATAGATACATATATACATCTAGTGTGATAAAATGGGTTATTTCAGCATAGATACATATATACATCTAGTGTGATAAAATGGGTTATTTCAGCATAGATACATATATACATCTAGTGTGATAAAATGGGTTATTTCAGCATAGATACATATATACATCTAGTGTGATAAAATGGGTTATTTCAGCATAGATACATATATACATCTAGTGTGATAAAATGGGTTATTTCAGCATAGATACATATATACATCTAGTGTGATAAAATGGGTTATTTCAGCATAGATACATATATACATCTAGTGTGATAAAATGGGTTATTTCAGCATAGATACATATATACATCTAGTGTGATAAAATGGGTTATTTCAGCATAGATACATATATACATCTAGTGTGATAAAATGGGTTATTTCAGCATAGATACATATATACATCTAGTGTGATAAAATGGGTTATTTCAGCATAGATACATATATACATCTAGTGTGATAAAATGGGTTATTTCAGCATAGATACATATATACATCTAGTGTGATAAAATGGGTTATTTCAGCATAGATACATATATACATCTAGTGTGATAAAATGGGTTATTTCAGCATAGATACATATATACATCTAGTGTGATAAAATGGGTTATTTCAGCATAGATACATATATACATCTAGTGTGATAAAATGGGTTATTTCAGCATAGATACATATATACATCTAGTGTGATAAAATGGGTTATTTCAGCATAGATACATATATACATCTAGTAGTGATAAAATGGGTTATTTCAGCATAGATACATATATACATCTAGTGTGATAAAATGGGTTATTTCAGCATAGATACATATATACATCTAGTGTGATAAAATGGGTTATTTCAGCATAGATACATATATACATCTAGTGTGATAAAATGGGTTATTTCAGCATAGATACATATATACATCTAGTGTGATAAAATGGGTTATTTCAGCATAGATACATATATACATCTAGTGTGATAAAATGGGTTATTTCAGCATAGAAACATATATACATCTAGGGTGATAAAATGGGATATTTTAGCATAGATACATATATACATCTAGTGTGATAAAATGGGTTATTTCAGCATAGATACATATATACATCTAGTGTGATAAAATGGGTTATTTCAGCATAGATACATATATACATCTAGTGTGATAAAATGGGTTATTTCAGCATAGATACATATATACATCTAGTGTGATAAAATGGGATATTTCAGCATAGAAACATATATACATCTAGGGTGATAAAATGGGATATTTTAGCATAGATACATATATACATCTAGTGTGATAAAATGGGATATTTCAGCATAGATACATATATACATCTAGTGTGATAAAATGGGTTATTTCAGCATAGATACATATATACATCTAGTGTGATAAAATGGGTTATTTCAGCATAGATACATATATACATCTAGTGTGATAAAATGGGATATTTCAGCATAGAAACATATATACATCTAGGGTGATAAAATGGGATATTTCAGCATAGATACATATATACATCTAGTGTGATAAAATGGGTTATTTCAGCATAGATACATATATACATCTAGTGTGATAAAATGGGTTATTTCAGCATAGATACATATATACATCTAGTGTGATAAAATGGGTTATTTCAGCATAGATACATATATACATCTAGTGTGATAAAATGGGTTATTTCAGCATAGATACATATATACATCTAGTGTGATAAAATGGGTTATTTCAGCATAGATACATATATACATCTAGTGTGATAAAATGGGTTATTTCAGCATAGATACATATATACATCTAGTGTGATAAAATGGGTTATTTCAGCATAGATACATATATACATCTAGTGTGATAAAATGGGTTATTTCAGCATAGATACATATATACATCTAGTGTGATAAAATGGGTTATTTCAGCATAGATACATATATACATCTAGTGTGATAAAATGGGTTATTTCAGCATAGATACATATATACATCTAGTGTGATAAAATGGGTTATTTCAGCATAGATACATATATACATCTAGTGTGATAAAATGGGTTATTTCAGCATAGATACATATATACATCTAGTGTGATAAAATGGGTTATTTCAGCATAGATACATATATACATCTAGTGTGATAAAATGGGTTATTTCAGCATAGATACATATATACATCTAGTGTGATAAAATGGGTTATTTCAGCATAGATACATATATACATCTAGTGTGATAAAATGGATATTTCAGCATAGAAACATATATACATCTAGGGTGATAAAATGGGATATTTTAGCATAGATACATATATACATCTAGTGTGATAAAATGGGATATTTCAGCATAGATACATATATACATCTAGTGTGATAAAATGGGATATTTCAGCATAGATACATATATACATCTAGGGTGATAAAATGGGTTATTTCAGCATAGATACATATATACATCTAGTGTGATAAAATGGGTTATTTCAGCATAGATACATATATACATCTAGTATGATAAAATGGGTTATTTCAGCATAGATACATATATACATCTAGTATGATAAAATGGGTTATTTCAGCATAGATACATATATACATCTAGTGTGATAAAATGGGTTATTTCCAAATCGCCCTTTAATGCCTCCCCGTAAGAATTTCCAAATCTCCGTCATAACAGGATTTCACTTTGATGCTTTATAGTTTTTTATGTTTTTTTTTTTGTTCTAAATTTTTTTTTTTTTTAATTTTGACCCTTTTATTTTTCTCACATAAATTAAATCTTAAATAAAATTTTCTGAAGTTGATTTTTTTTCTACTTTTCAATTTTAATGTAAACTTTTTTGATGTTAAAATTACACAAACATATAGAGATACGTTACGTACGGCTTAAGCCATTTTGAATGCTGAGGTTTTTTAATTTTCAGTTTTTTTCTAACCCGATTCGTTCTAGGGTTTTTTGTTTTTGTTTTAAAGTTTCCATCGATCTCTCCTACCTTATACGGTAGCAGTTGCCATTTATAACAGATCTCATATGTTAAGAATAAGTGAAATATTCCGTATATAATATCAGATCTTTATTTTGATGACTCTTAATTTACTGCTTTGATGAATAACCCAAGATTATTGAATTCAATTTTGATTTACAAAATCACAAAATCCTTTACCAAAATTATTCTTTATTATGTATTTTTATACATTCATATTGATTTCTCTAAACAAAAACTCAATCGTGCATAACTAACGATTTGCTCATTTTGAAGTTATTTTAAGATTTGACTTGACTTTATTTAGCTTTTTTTTGTAGTTTTTTTTTTTTTTATATCAATGTAATATGGTGTGGTTTATTTTTCATCAAAAAAGCTGACATTATCTAGCAGCATATGTTGTGAATTTTAATAAACCCATCATCAGTATTATTATCGCTTAAAGGTTAGAAACGTGAACGAAAAAAGGAAGAAGGAAAAATGGGGGGGGAGAAACGATAAAGAGGAGAACCCTTTTTAACTTGTATGTGAAAAAGGATTTTCGTGGAAATTCAAACATATACACACACATATCGTATATCCTCAATTTTCAAATAGAAACAAGTTGTACTGCAAAATTATATTAAAAATTCATGGTTGTATATTATGGATTTTTACCTTTGCTCGCCAAAAAGAAAAAAAAAACAACAAATTCACATAGAGTGGCATTTATGTTTGGTTAAAGGTACACACCAACAAATAACCAGCAAAATCAATACATACATACATTCATACTTTAATATATTCACTCACGAAAATCAAAACTCTAACTTTGTTTCATACTACGCTATTAACAGGGTACGTGCTGGGTAAACTCCCTTGATTTGGTTTTTCGTTTGCAGTTAAAAAGCTAGATTTTGATGGCTTTTAACAGTTTTATATTTGTGCTAGAATTAACTGACAGAAATCATATATTATGAATTTTTTACGTTTTTTGCTGCCTTCATTTCTGTGGTTTCCGCTTATTTAAGTTCAAATTTAAAAAAAGGCTGAAAAAAGAGTTATGGGGCGTATGATTGTTATTAATTGGTTTATAAGAAATCAATATTGCTCATACGTCAGTGTGTTTAAGCAAAGAAAATGAATATTAATACAACTTTAAAATTTTTTAACAAGAAATTCTAAAAATATTTTAATTTTTATAGCAAAATAAAAAAAGAAATTAGCTTAAAATATATTTTTGACTCATACGCCTCAGTATCCATCGCCTTATATTATCAACAACTGAAAATTACAAATGTTCTCACCTACTTTATACGTTAAATTTCATTTACTTTAATCTACGTAAACTGCTATCATTTTATTAAACTTAGCAATACAAATTTAATATATGTTATTCTCTGGTATTTTTTTATTACCATATTTTCACTGTCTAACGTCTAGACTTTAACCTTGACAGACAAAATGTCACATATAAGTTTACCTGCATTCTGACAAATGATATGCAATATTCTTTATGAAATAGTGAAAATATCAAATAATAAAAAAATAACCAGTAATGTCAAGTTTAATGTAATATTAATGGTTATCACCAACTGCAGTCAACATTTCATGTATGAGTTTTATATGCAGACACATTTGCTTACGTATTGCAACACTAAGATCAAAAGTCAAAAATTGGATGAGACTGGTTGTTCAAAAGAATAGTGAAATGCATTAAAGTGAAGACAACACAAAAATCAGTATTTAGTGAAAATTCGGTTTTATTTTTTTTCTTTTTGGATTGCATATTTTTGCCGCTTCAACATACAGTCACAGACAAGTATTATTTCCCAAGAATTTTTTGCATTTATTAATTTTAGATAAGCCATAGAGAATGTATGTCCAAAACCCTTGCTCCCCAGTGGTTCCAAAGTAAGTCAACAAAAAAAAAATATTCTTAGCATCCCGGAGTGTTATCCCAGAGTATTTTCAAAACGATCTGACTATAGCCCCGAAGATCTGACTATAGCCCCGAAGAATGTGAGTTGGGTTATAAACAGTTTAGTCCTATATAAGGCAGCAGGACCTGATGAAATCATCACCAGTCTCTTCACGCAGAGAAAAAACATGGTTGCGACATGATCACTGCTAATATATTGTGCTTGCTGCAATCTGGTATGGTTGCCACAACCATGTTATTGGTTTTTTAAAAATCAACATGGTCGCTACCATCATTATTATAGTAAACATTTTACTATTTTATGATTGACACCTTCTATTTTATAACATGATTGGGTGTAACCATATTGTGGTAACAAAAACTCTGACTATGAAAAAAATAAGATAATTTTGCAACCATAAAACTCTGGTAACAATCAATAAATAATTATACTTCAAAAAAAAAACATGACTTTGAAATTTACAGTCATAATATTGTCTTGTTTTCATAAAAACCAAAACTTTATCAATTCAGTCAGTTTGTTTTTACTACAAAATGTCTTAAAAAAACAATCATATATTGTTAAATGCTGGGATTTTATATTTATAATATATATATGAGAATCATAATATGCTTATTAATGTGCTATAACATGATATTAGATAGTCATACTATGTATATGTATTAATAATTGTAATATAATAAGAAGGATGATATAATATAGTTATAGGGACTATAATATGATAACATTTTGAGTATACTATGATTACAGGAGATCATATTCAAGATCGTAATATGTTTATTAAAATCATAATGTGGTAACTTTTGAATAATAATATAACTGTAGGGACCATATTATGGTAAAATTATGGTTATTTTATTATCATAATATGATAACCATATTATAGTACGACTATGGTTGGTACAATCATAAACCCAAAAATGTATGATGCTCTTCGAATATGATTGTCCCAACCATGTTTTTTCTCTGCGTGTTACAGCATAGTTTCGAATTATTAGATTCCCCATCGGCTGGGATATTAAATGTGTGCCCAAATTTTTCGTATACTCCAAGGCTTTGACAGGAGGGCAGTGTGGTTATTATACCAAAACCGAGAAAGTAGACATATACTGTCCCGAAAGGTTATCATCCGATCAGCTTAATATCTTTTGTGCGAATCATCGATCGCATGATCAAGAATACATAGGATACCAAACGGTCTGCGGAGTTTTCTGCACAAAGCGTACTTTGTGGCCTTCGATTCTAAAGAAATGTAATACGGGAAAACTCTAAAACGTTTGGCAGCTATGTTGTCTGGGCATTAACAACATAATTAGATCCACATCCACAAGGGCAATGGAGACCATACTCTCCAGCAGAAGGTGCTCGGGGAGTGATCTCTTGGAGGCCGACGTATTTAGCATCAGAGGGTCCCTAAAAATCTGTCAGAATTTGATAGCGTGACGGAACAACGTGTATTGGCGGGCTGCGATTTTTTATTCCGGAGTTGGAGCTGTGGAGGAATGAATGAATATTGAATGGTACGAATGGAATTCATTTTTACACTAATGGCTCCAAACTTGATGGAAGAACTAGTTTAGGTTTCTTTTGTGGGGATCTGGGTATAAGAATGTGCTTTCGGCTCCCGGACCACAACACCGTTTTTTAGGCGGAGGTTGTGTCTACTACAAAGCTCATTCGGTTTTTAACTGCGACTGATTATTTTGGGTATCCAGACATCTTTAGTCGGGTTGCGGTTAGGGCTCTCTCGGTGTAGTCTGTAAAATCAAAGATGGTTTTAAACTGCAATATGGTAATGAGCGCTTTTTCTGACAGGGGACATCTGAGGTTGATATGAGTACCCGAAAACTTTGAAGGGGAATGAGAGGGCTGACGAGCTGGCCATGGATTGATCAATTCTAGTCTTTGTTAACCTTAAAAATCAAACACCTTTTCGTATGACCAAAAGGGAATTTGGACACTGCGCCACTAACATGCATAGGGATATCTGGAATGGGGCCAATAATAGTGCGATCACAATGGTCCTGTGGGGTTAACTGAATGTGAGCAGGACAGGGATAATTTTAAGGCTGGGGAAAAGGGAACTGGACAACATTATGAGAATTCTCATAGGTCATTCTACACCACGACTTCGCCTTTCGAATTGTGTAGGACTTGTGTGGAGGACGATGAGTCTCTGGAATACTTCCTGTGTGTTTTACAAGCTTTTGCAAGGAGTAGGACAAATCATTGGCACGTCATTGTGGTTTTTGCGGGTCGTTAATTTTGGAAAACTGAATGGATTGTGAATTCTTCAGTTACACCAGACTGTTTATTATGGCGTAGTTATTGGAGAGCGCACTATATCCCGATGCCCTGGCATAGGTGTATGCCATTCATTTTTGGATGATCATGAAGGGCGAAAGGCCATTCCACTTTTTAACATAACCTACAAAACCTACTATCTTACTTTACCCAGGGTATGGCCGCATTAAAGTGACACTTAAACCAAAGTATAATGGCATAATTATTGGAAAATTTTAAATTTGTTAATTTCATATACAATAGTAGGCAATCCCTCCAGCAGCGCGCGGTGCGTGATTAAGGGGGCACTTTTCCATTTTAAATTCCATTTTTATCACCATCTTATTGGAAATTCTATAATTAGATCCTACCTCAAGAAACAAATATTTCAAATTTCAGGTTTCCAGACAAAGGAATTTGGGCGGACCTTTCAACCACTTTAAACCCTCCCTGTAGGAAGCCTTTTTTCGACTATTTTGGGTGACTTTTCCTAGTGTGGAAATCTAGTTAAAAGATTAGACTAAAATAACTAAAATATACTGGTGAATCTCTGGTTCCAATGTCTACACCTAGTCAATAGTTGAGTAGATTAGCAATGACAAGCACATGTTATAAAATTCGAACCTTCGCGACAGCACACAACAAGTCGAATTTCGCGCTTATGAATACGTCGTATTTTTGGACATGAGTAGGTTGTATAGAGTATCTTTACTTTTGATTCCTCTGGTGCAATCTATCCTAACTTATCTTTAATAAAAAAAAATATAATATATTGCAATAACATTTTTTCGAATTTGACTGATTTTTTCCACAAAAAGGTAAATTTTCGGATCTTATAAAAACAACAATATAATTTTTTAACACAAAATTAAAATTTTATTTAAAAATAGAACATAAAAGGATGATTAAAATTATTAAAGGCTAAAAATTAAAAACCAAAAATTTAATAAGCCAATTCAGTCATAAAGGGAATTGCAGTTGCTGCCAAACAGAAAATAAGTGCAATTAAAAATCCAAAGACAGTGGGACCAATGCCAGCTAAAATCTGAAATAATCAATAAAATATAAAAAAAAACGTAAAGTAAAATACCTAAGAAAATTCTATTTCGAAAATATCTTAGAAATAAAAAAAAAAAAATCGTGTTTTCAAACTTACCGTATCTTTTGATCTCAAATTAGCCCAACCACCAGCAAAACAATTGGCCACGCTACTGACTGGTAAAATAAAAGACATACAACTGACCCATAGTATGGGAAACATAATTAAGGCAGGACCTTCTTTGGCTGTAAGAGCCTAAAATGGAAAGTATTATAAAGTATTATATTCTGTAAATCAATTTCAAGATTTTTACCGCTTGTGCACCCAGTTTTAACATAAATTCCGATACCAAATGATTTGCTCCCAACATAGTCAATACTATGGTTATAGCCATTAAACCGATTTGTTGTATAAAAACTCCTTTAGCTCTTACAAACGTTTGACCTAGAAATTTATAAACACCCGAATTTTTCATAGCCAAACCAAATGCTAAACTACTGCCGTAAACAAAGAAATAATTCCAAGGCATAGCCTTATTAGCCACAGCCCAAGTTAATATACTGGGCGAAGTTTTATAAGCCAAAGGTTCTGAAATTTTGGGAATAGGGGAAGGGAATGTGATTAATTTGTTGTGACGTAATATTTGTTTGCTTACTTTTACAAATAAAATAATTGCAAAAATCACAATTATTTGGTAAAATAAAGTACAGAAAACAGAGAAGCATTGCATTAAATGAATATTTTAAAATTCTGAAAGAAATAATGAAAAAAATTAAAAAAGTACCCAAATAACTCGAACTACTGAAAGTAGTAAGGTTTAATAGAAGTCCCTATTATAATACTTACTTTCCATTTATTTCCTGACCCGTAAATGCTGCCCCAGCGACAATAATTATCATTACCACATATAAACTTATAGTCAACACTATGTGGGCATTATATGGTGGCAAATCATTTTTTATCGATTCTAAAGCAGATTTAGAAGCTTCTTTATCAAATATAATCTCTTGGGAAGCTTTACTATCTTTACGCAAAAAAGCCAAAAATATAAATTCCAAATAGAATGTGGTAAATGCCAAGAGTAGCAAGGAAACGGGTAAAGTTATATAAAGATATTTTAAATAGAGACCATCTTCCAAATTCGATTTGGGAAGGATACTGTAAGAATAATAGGAATAAGCCATGTGAAAGACGAAATATATATGGTCATACAAGGACCGATATATATGTCCAAGCCATATATGTCCAAGCATAGTTCAGTATATGATCATACATGCGCTCATATATTTCCATATATCTTCAAATACGAAATTTGAGGGTATATGGCTGTACATGGGCATACATGATTATATATGAGCATATATGATCATAAAAAAGTATACAGCCTAAAAATTTTGTATCCGAACATATATGGCCATATATGAAATCATGAATGATCATATATTGAACTAAGCATGGACGCTAGACCGTACCTCAAAAAAAATTTCACCGTACACCCTCTAATATAAAGTATTTTAACAAGAAAATTTCGAAAATATTTTTTTTTTTTTTTTTTGGCCGAACGTAGGGGTCTCCATTTTATATTTTTCGTTATATCTTCGCCATTTACCGTCCGATCTTAAAGTGTTGTATATCAATGTTTTTTGTCTCGCGGAGGCCGATGTTTTTCTCGAAGGATCCATTGACCTCAAGTAACCCGTTCTAGTATTAACCCACCAGATCTCAGTTGCTACCACCTTAATGTACTACCCTAATATTTTAAAATGAAAGCTCGCAAAAAAGCAATAAACTTTTGCTAGTAAAGAATTCCAATAATTCCAGCGGAACTATTATTTTATTTTATTTTTTTAATTTTTTATGTTGCCGAATGTAGGGCATTTTTATTTTTTTGTCATATCTTCTGTATTTACAGTCGGATCTTAAAGGGTTATATATCAATGTTTTTGTCATTGATATACAACACTTTAAGATCGGACGGTAAATAACGAAGATATAACGAAAAATATAAAATGGCGACCCCTACGTTCGGCAAAAAAAAAAAAACATTTTCGAAATTTTCTTGTTAAAATACTTTATATTTGAGGGTGTACGGTGAACTTTTTTTTTTGCCTATAAGGTGGTACGCTCTAATGAACGCCCATGTAAAAATCGAAATATATATGAACATACATGATCATACATGGGCTTGTATATGATCATACATGGGCATACATGGTCATATACGTCCATGCATTATCTCATATATGACCATATATCTTCGGATCCGAAATTTGAGGGTATATGGTGATATATGTGCATATATTATCATACATGCTCATATATTATTCATGTATGCTCGTATATGATCATATACGTCCATATACCCTCAAATTATAGATCCGAAGATATATGATCATATATGAGATCATGTATGGTCATATATTGAACAATGTCTGTACGTATGTGACCATGTATGCCCATGTATGATCATGTATGCTCATTTCGATTTTAACATGGGCGTATATGATCATTTACAGTCATATATGATCACATACATGTCCATGTATGATCATTTTCGTTCATATATACTTTGATTTTCACATGGACGTAAAAATAATTTCAAAAACATAAGAAAACTTGAAACTTACTCCTTCACCAACTCTTGCAGCGAAAGACCAGCCTCTGATGATCGTATTGTAGTCATACCACCAATATTGACAGCATAGGCAATACCTATATAAAAAGAATTTGCCACTTTTGAATTATAAGGTTTCTCATCATCTTTCAGCTCTTTAGATTCATCATGGACTTTAGTCACACTAATGTTATTTAAAATTTGTAAGATACCCTTCGCCAAAGGTATCATTAAAGCACAAACCATTGCATCAGTTATAAGTATAGACATGATATATGACACTAACATCAGCAGCATAAGAATACTTGAAAATAAAAATGTAAATAATATATTTTTAATAAAAAATTTTTATTCATACCTTTTTGGATTACAGCTAATTTTTTGCAATACAAAATACGATAATTTTTTATCATATTTTGAATATTCTATAGTGGCAGCTATAAAGAAAGAAAACATTAAAACCATTTGAGAGTCCCTGGCATAAGCCATGCACGTATCCAAGGAAGCCTAGCAAGAAACACAAACAAATATATTTAAAAAGTTCCTTAAGAAATCTCCCATACTGACCATCACTCCCAATAATGGTAAAAATATAATTGGCATTATTCCTATAACACCCACTGGCACACAATCGCCTATATACCATATAAGGCACCACAGCATTAGAAATATGGTACGACATTCCTATTAATATATTATTTATTTATATATCTTATTACATATATTACACCACTCCCGTAACTTACCACACGTGGTTCCAAAAATATTATTGGCAATAATACCAGAGGGGAAAGAAAATAAAACCAACCATTCCAATGGATTTTACAACAGTTTTGAAAACGTTGACCAAAGTTGGGATTTCTGTGGAAAAATTTATAATGTCTGCAAAATTTAAAATTATTTAAAATAAAACTTACTCCATGATATCGTTATATTATGTTCCAAAATATTTTTTTTTAATAATTGCTTCAAAAATTTATTGCTTTTTATCAGTAAAATTTGTTTAATATTTGTTTTTTAATTTTTTTTTTTTGGCATCTAATAATTGTGAAGAAAAAAAATTTAATGACAGAAAACATATTCAAGGGCTTGTTATTATTTATTATCCATATTCCAGGGTACGTAAAAATAAATTTTTTTTAAAACAGTACCAATTCTATCGATTTCAGGTAAACGTAAAATTAAATTTTGTATCACATTTATTTACTGTTTCAATTTTACACTGGTTTTTTAAATTAATTTATATTAAGCAGGTCGTTAAAAACGTAAAATTTTTCCGTTTTGAAGTCACAACTCTCAAAGATATCTTAACAGTTAATTAGCCCATACTGCAGGGAACACATATTTCAAATATCAGTAAAATATCTTTGAGCAGCCACCATCATGATTATACTCAAGACTAGTTTATGTTAATTTATTATCTTAACATCACCTACATATATTATTTTTAAGTCTATATATGAAATTCTGTTGAAACAATGTTGCCCGGACTAAGCCCGGGATTACCGTAGTTCTTAGATGAAAATGGTTCAAGAAGTGCTTAACACACGCAAGAGTGCATAATTTAAATTTTAGGTTTCTAGCCAAAAAGGGTTTGGGAAGGACGTCAAGGTGAAGACGCCCATACTCCAAGCCACAGGTATATCAAATTTCTGGCTTCAAGCCAAATGGGTATGTGCATGCCACAAAGGGGAGACATTCTCGTTTTGCCCCTACCAGAAGTGTTTAAGAATCCTGTCTGAGCAGATATCTGCGCAGGAAGAGGAACCTAATGGCAAATTTTTAACTTCGTAGCTCTCGCAGTTTGGGCAGACCGTCAAAAGGGAGGCTTTCGCACTTTGTATCCCCATTTTTACCTGGTCACTATTTAAAATTCCAAAATATTCAAGAAACACATAATTTAAATTTCCTGTATCTATTCAAAGGGGTTTGGCAAACAGCTAAGTGGGAGACTTTTCCCTTTTTTTGTCCCTCCTCTTAGGTTTGCCATGGGGTCTACACTGGAGGCGGAAACTTCGACTTCCTAGCGGTTGGGGCAGGCCGTTAAGGGGGAAACTTTTCGAAGTTTGAACCCCATTTTTACCACGTTCCAAGCAAAAAGTCCAAAATAAACCTTGTCTGTAATTTAGCCCATACTCCAGGGAACACACATTTCCAATTTCAGGTTTCTAGCAAAAGAATTTTCAAAAAAATTGGTCTGGGCGTTGTTTAATGAGTGAGTGCGTGAAGGAATGAATGAGTAAAGGAGTGAGACATTGAGTGAGTGAGTAGGTGTGGGAGTGAGTGAGTAAGTGGGGTTCTGAGTGAGGAAGTGAATGAGTCACTAGAGTCAATGAGTAATGAGTCTTTGACAGAGTGAGTGAGTGAGTAGGTGTGGGAGTGACTGAGTAAGTGAGATTCTAAGTGAGTCACTAGAGTTAGTTAGTTAGTTAGTTAGTTAGTTAGTTAGTTAGTTAGTTAGTTAGTTAGTTAGTTAGTTAGTTAGTTAGTTAGTTAGTTAGTTAGTTAGTTAGTTAGTTAGTTAGTTAGTTAGTTAGTTAGTTAGTTAGTTAGTTAGTTAGTTAGTTAGTTAGTTAGTTAGTTAGTTAGTTAGTTAGTTAGTTAGTTAGTTAGTTAGTTAGTTAGTTAGTTAGTTAGTTAGTTAGTTAGTTAGTTAGTTAGTTAGTTAGTTAGTTAGTTAGTTAGTTAGTTAGTTAGTTAGTTAGTTAGTTAGTTAGTTAGTTAGTTAGTTAGTTAGTTAGTTAGTTAGTTAGTTAGTTAGTTAGTTTGTTTGTTTGTTTGTTTGTTTGTTTGTTTGTTTGTTTGTTTGTTTGTTAGTTAGTTAGTGAGGTGGAATTAAAAAAATATTTATTTGATTTTAATTTATTTTTAATTTTTTCGAAAGCGGTCTATTGGAAAATGTCATTCTTGCAGATTTGGATTAAGTTCAACAAAGTTTTTTAGATTCGCAAATTTTCTCGGTGTCGTATACTTATTTATGAATTTAAAATATATGTATATCAATCATACGCCTTGTATTAAGAAACTTTTGATTTTACCTACAATACGAGTAGAATTATATATTAATATTCGATAACATCATGGTTTGTGCTTTTTCTAATGTGTAATTAGTCTTATGGTTAAATAATTTTTCGTAAGGTATGAGAATATCTTAAGTTCACTGCCAATTTACTAGCAGTTGCCAGTTAAGGTTTAATCTAAAAATTCCGTTTTTTTTTTTTTGGAAATTTAGAAATAAACCATGAGTAATATGAAATAAATTTACAACCGTAAAATAAATCGTCTTTATTAATGTAAGATTATGCATACATTTATCCAATATATTAGTTTAAACTTATGGTATAAATATAAGTATGTACAAATAAAAACTCCTTTATTTACTTGTCCTTTTAAAAAACACAAAGACAATATTTGTAAATATATACATATTTTCAAAGATTTATATCTCTAAGCAACCATAAATCGTTTTTAGACGATCTGTAAAAGAAGCGAATGTTACTTAAAGAAATATGCATTCTGATTTTTTTTCTTTTATTTTTTGTTTGTGAAATTGAATATAATGTTTGACTTTTACAGATATACCAACCACTCGAGTGTATGTAAATATATTTGTATAAAAGGATTTAAACAGAGATGGTACTGATAAAGCACAGAACAATCTTAATATAATATTTTTATATTGAAAATAATTTCTCTTTTAAATCCAAGGAGTTTTATAAAAAGAAAAAAGTTTTTTTGGTCTTGCGCCAATAATTTTTTTCCAAATTATATAAGTAATTTAAAGTTAAAGTTTGACCTTGATTTATCTTACCTTACCATCTCTGTTTTACACTTAAGTATGTAACAATCGTAAACATATGCATAATGTTGCATAAAATTACAATTTAAATATAAAAAAAGAAAATCTCTAGAGAAAATGACACAGACAAAATATTAGATATATATTTTTTTTTCATTTTCTGCAATTTTCTCTCTTTTATTAAAACTTTTTGTGCATGTTTTCCATATAAAAATATACATTCATTTTGATTTTTTGTCATTTGCTAAAGTGGACTTTCTAAAGTAAATGAATTTTTTTTTTTGGAACGAAATCTAATGTTAGAAATATTTGCATTTTATTGTTGACCATAAAGTATGAGAAAAAAATAAGTAAATAAAACCAGAAGTACTATGCACTTTGACAAATCTCTCGAAATGTGTTTAAAAGACAGGAAATAAAGAAAAAAACATGAAATTACCAATGCACAGTGGGGTGTAATGAAAATTTTTGGTGCCAAAATTTGACATTTCTTACTGGATGGTTAGATTGCCATAAAAAATTCACACACCCAATTTTCTATTAATTAATCGATTATAAAAGCATTATATTTTTGCACGACAAATTTCTTGAATAACTCATACAGTTTTTATATTTTTCTGAAAGATTGCTTCCCTAAGATATGCGTAATGGGAAGAAATTATTACCCATTTGATAATTGTTTTTTCTTCAGACCCTAAAGATTTTCACCTATTTTTTTTAACAAAAATTTAAAATTTAATTTACTTTTTCTCTGAAATTCTCTGAAATTTGAAAATGAAATGCGAGGGCAGATACTCCAATACGGTTGTTAGGTGTTGATATTTGTCAATTTTTAACCCCACTTCAAATGTCTGCAAGACACCATAAATTATAAAAATCCCATTTTTGGGAATTTTTCACAGTTTTTTTTGGGATTTGTATAATATCCTTCATATTGCCTCACTTATTTTTTCTGCTTTATACAGCAATGTACAGATTAATAAAAAATTAGTAAGGCCCATTAACTTTTATCGGGCAGTTGACTTTAGTTTATCAATGGGAAACTAACCAATACTACGTATTATCCCAAGGAAAATTAAATGATATAACCATAATGCCAATGCTTAAGTAACGGGGATTATGACCAAAATCATGTTGGTCACGGCACCAATTTTATTTTATTGGGGATATGACCCTAAAAATTTCGTCCAAAATACCTGAATCAGAAATAGGGATTAATGTTTAAGACGCTTATCTTTTATTTAAAAAATTTATTGTACACAATTACTTATTTTATTTTTTTTTCTTTTTTCTTTACAGGTAAGACCTTCATCCCAAATTTAAATTTAAAATATATACAATTTCCAGTAAGTTTATAAATTATAATAATTTACTCCAAGCTATGTGTAATTTTTCTCTAAATTAATGATTGAATTTAAAAAAAAATATTGCAAAATTAAAGGGATTTTAAAAGGTACCTAATAGTTGCATAAAATTTGGGAAAAAAATTATTTCAAAATATTGCATACTTTTAGGATATTTTGTAAGACTTTCTATAGGAAATTTAAAAATATCATTTATTTTTTTTAGTTTTAGAAAATTAAAATTTGCGGTGTTTTTTGATTAAAATATGTTTGAGAAGTTTTATTTAAGAATTTTCTACAAATTAGTTATTTAAATGCCCAAACACAAGGGCTTCAAATATGGTAACACTTTAATTGCGCGAAATGATAAATCTTAGTACAAGCAATTGTTGCCAGCCATCTGATAGAGAATTGGCGATTTTGTTGAGGTTTTTTAGTTCATAGCCCTGTTATGTTAATGTACTTAGGTGAGGTTAAGTGCTAGAATGATGTTTCTAAATTGATGTTGCCGTCTATGGGAATTTAATAATTGACAAGCTTTAAAAATTTTTCCAAGGTGCCCGCCCTACTTTGAAGCTCAATTTCTCAGCTCTTGATGGAACCGTGGGGTCTCAAGTCAAAACTAAAGTTCAATATTAAGGTGTCTCTAAAGTTTTATGGCAATCCGGTTAATGAGTTAAAAATTACCGATTTATTTCAAAAATATTTTAAAAATACCCCACTGTGTCAATGTGAAATTTAAAAAGAAAGTTAATGTAACAATTCATAAGGTTATTTAAAAAAGGATTTAATATGTCAGGACAACAAAAATTGCAATCAAATGGAGATTTTTATATGTTAAGAAGCTTAAAAACCTTAAATTTAGAAAAACTCTTAATTTATTAGAAGGGGATTTACAAAACGTATTAAATTTTTTCTATAAAGTGGTGTACACACTTTCAATATAATTGATACATTTTTGAAAATCAACCAATCAGAAAATTTTGTTTTTGTATACTTTCAAAAAATTTTTCAATTATATTGACAGGGTGTACTCCACTTAAGAAGTAGTTAATATTGAGCAGTAAACATGTGACAATATATTCTGGGCAATATTTAAAAATTTTCTTACTATTATTTTTGAAAATGTTTTGAAATTTTTTATAACGAAAATTATCGCGATAGGGCTAACAGGCACCTTGTAGCTGTATCTTTATAAAAAAAATCCTTTTTACATTTTGCTTGCTTTTTTCATTCTTTGTCTGACTATTTGCTTTTTTCATTTATTCTCAAGTTTTCATATTGTAAAATTTCTTTCAATATTTTCCCTATTTACATTTAATTTAATTAAAACTGCATACATATTTTATTTTAATTTTTAAATTAAATATGCAAAACAAGTATTTATTTGCATATACTTCATTTAAATGCAACATTCTTTACTCATCTTGTAATATTTCTTGTTATAGTTATTGTCATCTGTGAATTTCATTTAAAAGTTTATTTGAAATTTAACACTTTTGTATGCAACCCCCATGATGACAGACACGAGAAAAGACCTCCTTAGTATAAATTCTTACAATGTTACTAATTAAAAACAAATTTAAGCCATAAGGTTTTATTTCATGTTCATGCATGTAAGTAAATATTTAAATATAAACACGGAAAATGCACATTCTCAAACACATGCACACACACTCACAGACAAATCAAACTCATTCTCTTAATCGAAATGCAACTGTTGTGTATTTATATCATCGTGTTATACAGACACACACACTCATACACAATTTGCCACTAATTACTACCACAAGTACATTAATAGCAATACTACTATTTCTACAGAGTAGTAGTAGTAGGATGTTAGTAGTAACTAAAGATTTTTGTATTTATTTAGAATTGAATATGCATTATTTATATGCGTACATAGTATACAAAGCTACCAGATACTTCTTATGGCAATCCTTAAATATTTCCAAAAACAAAACCCCAATTAAATTCTTTATTTAGTTTACCCAAATTAAACGGATTTTTTTTTTTTTTGAATAAATTTTAAGAAATTCCTCACACATAAAGGATTTTAGTTCAAAATCCTCAAAATTCTTAATCAGCTAGATTTTGGGGGTGAAGATTGCAGGTTCGATCCCCAGTGACAGCAACATCAATTTAAAAAAATAAAATATGTATGAATTTTATATCTCTCATAAATGTCCACTCAAAATATTTTTACAGTAACTGATTGTAGTTTATTTGTTTTTAAATGATTAAATAACCTGCGGGAATAGTACCTATCTCAGGACACGTCACGTGACCGCTTCATTGTGATAGGGACCGGTCACCAGACCTGTTTTTTTAGATGAAAAAGAGCGGGTCATTTGCCCTTTATGACATGTCACAGGACTGGTCTAAAGCAACATGTCACACAACAAACCCCTAAGAACATATCACAATAACGCAAAAGAACATGTCATGTCCTTTAAACCAGTCATGTGGTAGTTACTTTTGAAACCCATCCTCTTTTCACCTATCTCGTGATATGTATTTTCGTAACCGGTTTAGTTTTCATCTATTCCCAACTGACCCCTTTTTTCCCGCAGGGTAGTCAAAACATAAAGCAATAAATTCTTTAACTTTTCAGACACTTATTCTAAAAATAAATTACATAAAAATAGGGATGTTCTGTTGCAGTTAATTTTTTCATTTAAAATCTTTTGTTAAAAATAAAATGTCTTTATTTTCTTTTATAGTTAATTGGCTGATAATAAAAAAAATCAAAATACAAGTCGTTAATTTTTTATAGAATTCGTATTTAATTATAATAATATATAAAATCATTTAATCACTTATTTTTACGGATTTTGTAATTTATTTGTTGACAGTAGAAAAATCAAATTAAAGGAATACTCCTTATTTTTTTTAGGATTTTGTAGGTAATTAGTTGACGGTTAAAAAAAAAAAAATAAATAAATAAATAAATAAATAAATAAATATATAAATAAATAAATAAGGAAAATATCATTTGTTTTTACGAATTTATTTTTTGCGTGTAATTCATTAACATTTAAAAATAAATGAGAAGTGAATTTAACTGAAATTACATTTTTCTGTTATTTTTAAATTTAAATTACATTTTTCAGTTATTTTAAACTACAAACTATTCTGAATGTCAAAACGTACTAATTCGGTATTCCCATAGCTTTTAACACCACCGAAAAAAAAATATTTAATATAAAAAATTAAAAAAAAAAAAAAATTATTGCTTTTAAATTTTTTAAACATAACATTTTCAGATTTCAAAAATTGAGAAACAAAAATTTAACTTAGGTTTTCTAATAATTTAGTTCAACAAACATTAATTATAAATTACGTTGCCAACTTTTACCTTTTAAAATCGTTGATATATTTCCTTTAAATAAATCTATTTCCTTTTATATTGCAAATAATAAACACCGTGGAAATTTTCTATAGAAGAAGTCTTTTTATTTATACACAAACTTAAAACAATTACACAAGAGACTTTATTTAAACTCTATTGAGTTAATACTTCCACGTAATTCAATTAATCGCCAATGATTCTTCTTTAGCGTTTTATTATCAACTAACTGCCATACCACATTGCTGTGCTGTTAAAAATAACTAGAGTGTGGCAGCACCGTTCAGAAGCCGCATACTGGCAACTTTGAGAATTTTTTTTTGATGTTTGACAGAAGAAACACTAACGAAGCATTAATAATGGTGAAGGGTTGCCATTTAAATTTTTATATTTCAGGGCTGACATATGCTGATTTGTATTTCTACGAGTGAATGGAAATTGATGAATCGAATTTCCGCACACAGAGAAAACATATTCATTGTTACAACCGAATTTCTTGATTACGGAATGGTTTGGTTGGAGCATTAACTGAATTTTGGTTGAAACTAAACATTACAATTCCATCACAAAAACATTTGGTTGGGACAACTAAATAATTTGGTTGCTCCAACCAAAATATTTAGTTGGCAAGAAATTCGGTTGTCACGATGAATCAGTTTTCTCAGTGTAACAATATATTAGTTTAGTTTCAAATTAGCCTGTTAGCATCACCCTAAATATTTCCAAAAATCTTCAACATATTTTTTTAATCCCTAAAACATCATCTGTCCCCAATTAAAAATGCATTGTCCCCCAGACAAAAAAAAAAATCCTCAAATTTGGGAACAAAACCCCAAGTCTGGCAAGTCTGATAGAATTACACGTACCATGTTCGTATACACTGTAAGGGACTATATAACTCCCTATGGAGGGAAAGGGCTCATATGTTGTAAAAATTTTTAAAATCACATGTTATTTGTTTAAACTCTTGTATACCCTGCTGTTGTTTTAAATGTTTCATTGTGTTGTTACACATTTGATGCCTGACGACTGTCTAAATTTGTTTGTGAATATAAATATTTAGATCAAAAAGTATACATCACACAAAAAAATAATAATTTGACTTTTTAATTGAAGTCTTCATTAGACTTTAAGTAAATTGTTTACTAATCATAAATTTTGTTCAGTGTTGCCTCCTTGGTGGCGTTTAATAGCTGCACTCAGCAAACAAATTAATGCTTTCTGAATTATGGCTACCGAATTTTTGTTAAGGCTGCCAAAATTCTGTTTCCTCAAGCAAGTAACTTTGAGACTACTGAAAAATTCGATTGGCTGCACATTTTATTATTATCACGAATCTTTTTTCTTTGTGTAGTATAAAACAGGATTGCTCAGAAACAAAATCTCCGAATTTAATGGACTTGGATATTTAATTTAAAACAAAAATCTTAAATTGCACTATGTTTTTTCAATAATGATCAGTATTGAATTCCTACACTTCTAAAATAATTTGTCAGTTTAGATAAAATATCGGAAGCATTAAACTGATCCTGAGAGACAAAAATTTCACTGTGTAGCCGTAGACCCATTTCTATTAATTTTTCATAATTTCTACAATTAAGGGAATGTGGACAACCCAATGAGGACTGGACTGTCCATAAATCATTTTAACAGCGGTTGCTAAAATTCTCTTAAGAAATTTAGTATAAATTCTTATCATAGTGTATTTGTAAATGTAATATCTTTTGCAAGTTCATGCAGGTTTATTTAACATCTAAGGCTAAGGCATGTGGAAGTTATTGCTAATTTTTCTTGTACATAAAAGATTAGGTTTTAAAAATAATTATATTTTAAAATTTTTAGTAAACATTTAATTGAGTATTGTACACTGAGGCGTATGATTTATTTGGAATTTATACATAAATTTTTTATGATTATTATACGGCACTGAGAAAATATTAAATCAAATAAAAATATTGCTAAGCAAAGCAACCGCAATAGCTAACGCGCTTTTGGCGGCATTATTATTATTTTTTTATTTATCCCACGAAAATATAAATAGCGAGAAAAATACACTCAAAATATTATGTAGTTAACTGTTTGAAGTTCGTTCTATTTCAAAATAAAGGAAATAAAAGAGTAAAGAAATATCTATATTAACTTTTTTTATACATTTATTCGAAATGATTTACCATCATTTACCATTTTTTCAGTTTCTTTTTATTTCTGTTTGAAATTTAATAAGAATTGACCCACAAAACATAAATTTATGTTTTTTTTGTATCCGTTATAAAAAATTTGTCTGTTTCAAAAAAAAATATTCAAAAAATTCCAATTTTTTTTTTGTATAAGTTGGTTGCATACATATATACAAAATTATTTCAATTCAAATTACAAACATACATACACAAACACATTCACACAAAAAGTGTCTATAGCCATGCATACATACATTTTTTAGATTAGAAAAAAAATACAAACAGGAAAACAATTTCAAATAAACGATAAAATCATTTATTTTTTAAAGAATTGGTAGGTAAAATTTTAACATTTATTTTAACTGATTAAATCATTTGTTTCTTACGGATGTGTCAGTTGATTAAACAACAACATTTAAAAATAAATTACAAGCGCCATTTGGTTTAAATAAAAATTAAGTAGACCAGTTTTTAAATGAAATATCATTTCTTGTAAATGGCATTTTCTGTTTTAACTTACAAATTTTTTTAAGTGTACGGGTGATCTCAGCTATTGCTCTAACAAATTGCTCGTCATTGAAAAAATGCATTTTTAGAAATACCCATGTGGAGGGAGAAAACAGATAATAACCTATCCTTTGTCGGCCTGCTAAAACCCCTTTAGCGCAAAACATAGATAATTTTGATGTCCCCATCCGTTCAAGAGATTACTAACTTAATCCACATTCGCACGAAAATTTTGCGTTATATGAAGTTGTTTGCTATTGGGAGCGTATGATTTTGGAAGGTTTCAGTGTATTACACTTTATTGTCCTAAAATAACACCCCTAAAAATGCTTTGTTTTTTTTTCAAACATTTTCAAATTTTTGTCACTTTTTGTCTACTTTAGCTTAACATTCATACATCATTTTGATGTTTTATAATGAATCTTTAGTTTTTTGTTGTCTGTCATATGTTTGCTTCTTTCCTTATATATTTTAAAGCTTCATAATGATAAACGCCTTAAGGATTTCTGTCTTGTTGTTATTTATCATATATAATGCAATTTATATAATTTTTTTTAGCATAATTTTTGGCATATTAACAATATTATCCTTAATATTGTTGTTTTTCGTTTTTTTTCTTTTGTTTGTTTGCTCCCACAAAAAACAAGTTTGTTAGAAATTATTTTGTTTTTTTGGTTCAGTGAACCAAAATAATTGGCAAACATGTGTTTTTTTATTAAACACATACAAGTACACGCCACGATTTATATAAATATAACAAAGCTTTAATGTTAGCTTTAGCAAAAAACAGCAGCATATTTTTAGGCTTTTTATGTATTTTGTACTTATTTCTTCATATGTGTGTCTAAAACATTTGGTATTTAATTTAGAAAGCAGGCATAAATGTTATAGTTTATCCTTTAGGCTTAAGGGTGTTTTTCGAAATTAAATTTATACATTTTGGTAAATTTTTTTTTATTAAATTTTTTATAATCTATTTTGAAGAGTTTAAAAGGAAATAGAAATTTGTAATAAAAAAATTAAATAAACTTAAAACATATTTGGAATATTTTTGGATACTTTTTTGTTCGGCAACATTTTCAAAATTTCAAAATTATATAAAAAGTCTGCGCTAAAATAATGTATTCATCAAATGAGGAAGTTTTATACATATATGTAAATTTTGTAAAAATAAAAAAAACACGATTTAAAAAAAAGAAAAAATACGTTTTCCATATGAAGTTAAGTAATTTTTTTTTATATATTAATAAAATTGTGCCGTTTATGTTGCTTTCATTTTAAAAGTTCTTTTTTTCGGTTCTGCCTTCTTCTATAGGCTATAGCTTGCCTTATTTTAGCGGATCTAAATACATGTAATACCCAAACAAAAAGGACAAATAAAAAGCCCTCAAAAATCCTTTTCCAGCGATATCTTAACAAGCTAAAAAAAAATTCAGAGGTAGCCCAAAAGCAGAGAGAAGTCGATTTTAGATTTTCTTTTCTATCACATAAAATTTTATTATAATTCTGTAGCTTAAATAACTTAACAAGCTAAACAATAAATATACAAATTTTTGAACCTCTTTTTTGGTGCCTTAAAATTCCGTAAACGCCCAAAAGCCGAGACAGGTCGATCTTAGATTTTCTTTTTCCTTCAAATATCAAAATTTCATCAAAATCGTAGAGTATTTCCTATAGAAAAATTTCTATAGAAAAAGTCGTTGAAAAATGAAAAATTCGTTGGAGTCAAAAGCTTTTCTAATAGAAAGAGTTCTTATAATCAATAGAACTTTTCATCAAAAAAATCTCAAAGAATCTGAGGCTTTTTCTATAAAAAAACATTTTTCAAAAAAATATAGCCTCTTCTGTAGAAGTCCTCAGCAGCTTATGATTAACGTGTTCATTTTAATATATTCCTAACTAAAATCAAAAATAAATATATCTAAAAATAAAAATTTTTATTTAGTTTAAAAATCTTAGTATTAAAAAGTGTATTTTTAAACATTTTATGTGTATATATTTACACTTAAAAAATGTTTTTCTTATGCACAAATTTCTTAAAACTACCAGCTATTATCAAAATTTTATTTATTTTTTTACGCACTTGAAGTGTATATTTACACATTTCGTGTGCACCTACCTAAAAGTTCCCCAAACCGGATTCAGGAGTTTTTAAGTTAATTTTAATATATTTATGCTAAAAATCAAGTATACCTTAAAAAACAGTGTTATGAAGTTTAAAAATCTTTTTTTTAGCGGTTAGACTTTAAATTTTACAGGGGTAAAAATACACACTTTTTCATTTAAAAATGTATTTTCAAACATTTTGTGTGTTTGATTTGCCCTTAGTTTCAAAATTTTATATAATCTTTTATGCACATAAAATGTAAATTTACACATTTTTTGTGCACCTACATATAATATAAATTCAACAAAAATAAATTAAACTGAAAAAGATTTATACAAATTGTTGGTTAGAAGAAATTTTCGTTTGAACTGAAGAAATTTTGTTGTTAATTTATACTCGGTAAATTTCAACAAAAAAAATTAAATTGAATTTTTTTTTGAAGAAATTTTTTATGCTGCTAATTTCAAAATTTTATTTAATCTTTTAAGCCTTTGCAATGTAAATTTACACATATTATGTGCATTTTTTTTTATTACACATTATTTTTGCGTATTTTTTTTTTATTACACACAAACAGTAAATTTATGTAACTTGTAGTACTAAAACAGTTTCCTTTAATAAATTGGGTAAATTTCAACAAAAATTTATTAAACTGAAAAAGAATTATAGGCATTCTTGTTTTGGATAATTCTGTCTTTTGAGCTTTTGAGTAAAACTATGTCTTACTTCTACCATTTGATGTTTTATATAGATTCAAAATAACTATTTTTTAATTTTAAAAACAGTTTCTATTTATATATATATATATATATATATATATATATATATATATATATATATATATATATATATATATACACTCCGTTTCATAACTATAGCACACTTTAAAATCTTTTTTTAACTGCTTATAAAAATTAATTTAAACACCCTGTATAAAACAAGAAAATTAACAGAAAGTTTTCTTACTCTATTCTACTTCTTATCACATCATTTTTTTATTCAAATTCTGCTTATGGAAAAGAACCGTTAAATATTGTAAAGTGATTGCATACTTGCGCCTCTTTTCTTCGTTTCATAACTATAGCACACATTAGTAAATACTCTAAAATGTAAGTTTCTTTTTGTTAAATTTTATCAAAAAGAAAATTAGTAATGAGTTACATCTCCGTTATTCTGGTTACTTCAATTCCTTCCCAGGCCTCAAAAATTGCTGTTTTTAGTTCTGGAACTGAGTTGTACTGATGGTAATTGACAAAAACTTTTCTTGTTAATATGCCCCAAATATTTTCAATAGGGTTTATATCAGGTGAACAGGCTGGCCATTCCAGAACGGAGATATTATTGGTTTGAAGCCATTGCTTTGTTTCTCTACTTGAGTGTATTGATGCGTTGTCTTGTTGAAATGTGTATTTTTTTTCAACATTGCGATTCAAAAATGGAAGTAAACTACACTGGAGCACCTTGGTGTAATCGGCGCTTTTCAGTTTTGATGAAACAACCTGCAGTTCCAACACACCATCCACTGAAAACGCACCCCGTACCATCAACGAATCCCCACCAAAATTTATCTGAGAAAAATTTTGGGGTTCTTTTCGGAAATCACGCCAATATTGTCTGTGACCATCAGGGCCATCTAGATTCCATTTTTTCGCATCAGAAAAAAATTATCTAAGAAACAAAAATATTAAAAAATGAACACGGAGCAAAATATGTACCTTCAATACCTGAGACCAATTTGTTTGCATATTTAATTTAGCGAAATTAAGCAGGCCAATTTTATGACGCTTCAGTAACCTCGGAGCTGTTTTAATTTTTTGTCGGCAGATGTTCGGTGCATCATTTAAAAGTCTCCATACCGTCGATTTGGAAACTTTTGTTGTAACTGTAGCAGCAAGCTGGGTGCAACTTAGTGTAGAGTTGCTTGATTTTTGCAAAATTCTTCTGGAATCGCGACTCGAAAGTTTTTTTTTTTTGGGCCACCTCGTCTTTTTGTGTCATATTCTATTGGATTTGAGAGAAAATTAGAAATAACTTTCCTACTTCGGCAAATTTTCTTTGATATATCGCTAACTCTTAGGCCTGCTTCATCAAATCCGAGAATTTTTTCCTTTTTCTATAGCAGACAATTTTTTACTTTGTGGCATTTCACTGTTTTACTTATTTTTTTAATTATTATTCAAAAAAAAATTTTTTTTGATGCACTTGTTTCCACCTTAACGTAACTTTTTCAAATGTGTGCTATAGTTATGAAACGAAGAAAAGAGGCGCAAGTATGCAATCACTTTACAATATTTAACGGTTCTTTTCCATAAGCAGAATTTAAATAAAAAAATTATGTGATAAGAAGTAGAATAGAGTAAGAAAACTTTCTGTTAATTTTCTTGTTTTATACAGGGTGTTTAAATTAATTTTTTTAAGCAGTTAAAAAAAGATTTTAAAGTGTGCTATAGTTATGAGACGGAGTGTATATATATATATATATATTATTTTCTTTTTGCTTACAGTTGACAATTTGTTTATTATTTTCAATATAATATTGTATAAATTTCCACTACAATAGTTATTCCTTTATATGACTTAAAAGACCATATAATATTTTTTTTATTATGTGGTTTAAAAGAACACTCATTGTTTATTTGTCCTCTGGAGAGTACTGTAAGTAAACATGACTGTATTTAATAAATATTTTGCTTTGATGTTATTGATGTTGGAAATTAAAGGAGTACAATAATCACAAATACTAAAAACATACACAATACAATGATTGTATAGAGAAATAGACCTATAAAAGAATTAATAAATAAAAGCATTAATAATATAATAGAAAAATATTTGTGGTTTATAAATAGAAAAAAAATTTTATAAAATATCAGCCTTCTAGTACACAATTTATTTATAATTTAAAGTTACCCTAAAAGTATGCTTTAAAATTTATTATTGAAATAAAAATCTTTAAACACTGTGTAAATATGTAAATATCTTTCATTTTGAATTTTTCACTTTATAATTTTGTTACTACCCCTTCTTTTTCCCACAAAATTTTTACGTTTCCAGTTCTTTGTAACGTCAAAAACTTTACTTTGTACACTTTTGTGTCATTACTCATTACACAGTTGTGAGTTAACGTGTCATCAACATTTTCCAAATTATGCCATTATTGTAACAACTAATTAACTACTAACAACTAAAACAAAACTATTAACAACTAAAACCACCAAACCCTTAAAGGAAAGTGACAGTAATAATTAAAGTAGAAAAAACGTACTTATACATAATGTAATTAAATTTACACGGAAGTTTAAGAGGTATTTAAATTAATTAAGATATTAATAAATGTGTCACATTTGATGGATAGTCATAATAAGGACAATTTATGGAATATAAATTGAGGATTTTATTTTAGTCAAAATGAAGTATATATATAGGCGGAGGAATATATGTAAAACACGCTACTTCGTTACCGGCATTTCTTAATATCAAAATATGTTAATTATTTAATTTATAAGATTTATAAATTTTTTACTGAATTAATTAATTTCGGCCAATATTATTTAAGACTGAAAATAAGCATAATATCTACTAAATTACAGACCTTATATATTAAGTATAGGCAACATAAAATATTTTCTGTATTAATTTTATTGTCTACCTTTAGGCTATATCATACCTAAATACAGTATATCATATTTTCCACATGCAACTCTTTATCATAATCAATTTAACGCCATTTATTAGTTAAACTTTTTACACAATAGCATCATTTATGTATACATTTGATTTGGCATTACTAATTTTCTACATTATTCTAAAACTCATGTTGTCTGACAAATTGTGTCCCTGTATTCCTGCGTGTATGCTAAAGCAATTAAAAATGTAAATTAAATTCGAACTGTGCTTTATGCATATGTATGAGAGTACACTGGATATTTTAGTTTATAAATGTGTTGTTAGTTTACATAATAGTTTTCGCTCAATATATTATTTAGCATAAATTTATAACATTTGTATGTCTGTGTCCCTGTAAATGTATTTTAAAAATATAAAACAAATGGTTCATTATTAAGTATAAATACTGGAAAATGGTTAAATAAATTATTGTGGTTGTTTTTTTTTTCGATAGACAAAAAATAAATAAGTTCCTAAATGACCACAGCAAAATATTTTTGAATTTTTTTTGAAAAAAAACTTGGTTCATAAATATTTTGTTTACATTAGACAAGTGGTAGATTAATTAAATACATAAAATTAGCAATAACACTGTGCAACAAATTTTGAGATATTGGCTCATGTCTCATTGGTTCTAGTGCAAAAGACCAACAGTAGTTTTATTATACGATTTATTCAGCAATTTTATACCAAAGACGTTTGTCAGGACTGCATGTACTTTGTTTTTGTATTGCATATATTTTGTCATTGTATTTTTGTTTGTCGGAAGCAAAACGTCATCTGGAAACACCACAGGAATTTTTTAAAAATTTTCCACCCAGAAAAATGCTTATAGGTGGCAAAAGCATATTTTTCCACAGGTAAGAACTTAGGTCTGAAGTAATTTTTAATTTAAAAACCCACCAGATTCTATTGACATTATTCTATAGGTTTGAAGTAATTTTTCATTTTAAAAAACCCACCAGATTCAATTGGAATTATTCTATAGAAGGCCCCCCTCCCCTTCCACCAAATGTTTTAAATATTTTTCTCCTCAGATTCTTAAATTTTTTCCTATCGAAAAACCTTTATATTTTGAGTTTTTTTTCATCAGATGCTAAGGACTTTTTCTATAGAAAACATCTTAGATCCTGAGTATTTATTATATTAAAAAAACCTTCGTATTTTTAGGTATTTTCCCAAAGGAAAATGCTTACATACTGATAAGTTTTCCCTATGGCAACTTTCTCAAAGTCTAAGGAGTCTTTTCTGCTGAAAAAAAGCACCAAAATTTCAGGTCTCAAAACTATTTAATGTTGTAAGCATGTTGTTAACTGCTAATTCTGGAATGATCAAAACATTAAATTTACAATGGAGAGAGAATGTAATTCGATACTCCCATATTTGGATACATTGATAATTAAGAGAGGCAACAGATTAATAATGGATTGATATCAGAAATCTCATGGAGAATACACAGAAAAAGTTATTAGACACAAGCTAAATGGAATGCATTTTCTGGTCTGCTACGACCTTCATCAACATTCTTCGTGCCTGAAAGTGCCAAATTTAAATATTTCTTTTAAAATAAATTTTTAGAAATTCTTCTCGCTGAAAAATCCTCCGATTTTGTAGACTTTTTAGATGAACCCTAAGATTCTTAGGACTTTTTGTTATAGAAAAACATTTAATTTCTAAAGGCATTGTTTTATATAAAAACCCTTTGATTCTGCAAACTGTCTAATAGTCTGAGGATTTTTCTTATAAAAAATCCCTCAACTTCTGGCGATTTCTAAGGCCTTTTTTACCAAAAAAATCATTTGAGTACTTTTCTTTAAAGAAAGACTTTTATTAAAAGAAAATTATTCGGGTTCTACAGTAAGACTTCTTAGAAAAATCTTAAGATTCTCAGCTTCTGGGTACTTTTTTTTTACCAAAAATTCCTCTGACAACTTTTTCTTAAAGAAAGACAGCTTGATACTGAGGATTTATTTTCCTATAGACAAATGTTCGGATTCAAGGAACTTTTTCCATTAGAAAACCCTCTGTAAGGAATTAAAGACTTTTTCCTATATACAATCCTCAAACTCTGAGGGTTTAGATTTTCCTGTAGGAAAGCCTCAATATTTTTCTATAATAAAAAGTCTTTGGAATTTTCGTAGGAAAAATCTGAAGGTGCTTTAGAAAGAAAAATTGGGCATTTATGATTTTATTTAGAAAAAACTACTCAGATATGGTACTTTAGGTACAGATTTATTTTCTATTTTTCTTATTTTTAATGTTTGTAATATTTTTTTTTTTTTGTTTATCTTCTACTAATTTTTTAAAAATTCAAGATATAATGGATTGAAATTCTAAAATAAAATCAATTGGATCTGCTGAATGTTAAATTCCATCATTAAGTCATTCATTCAATCAGAAACGTTGTTCAGTTTGTGTGTAAATTTAGTATTAAAAAATTCCAAAAAATCTATAGCCTATCAGGTAATCAGTTTTCGTTAGTCTCGCTTTGTTTTTGCGAAGTACTTGGAATAAAAATGCTTAGGTCTTAAAAAATTATATTGACCATATTTGACAAGAGTTTTAAGTACCTCTATTAAAAATTTCTTTTGCTGAATTTTGTTCATTCGCTTTTTTAACAAATTTACAACTTTCTCTATATAAATGCTAATTTTATTGCGACTCACACATTCAAAGCTTCTGTTTTTCTCGTTGACCTCGCGGCAATAGAAGCACAAAATTCACCATTTGTTGGCAAACATGTAAAATTTTACGTAGTTTAGTATACATATTAGCGTGGATCGAATTGGACTTTTAAAGGAATTTCACTTAGGGCAGCTATAGACAAATTGTGGAAGAATGCAAAAAGAATTTTTTGAAAACTTCAGTCAAATCGAAATTGGGTTTCTTGTTGTGCTTTTCATTTAAAAATCGAAAATTTTTCACAAGAATAAAAAAAAAATTTTCGTTCCTCCTAATTAACAAGATATAATAAAAAAATTTCCTTGGGCAAATTTTCACCTCTAATTTAAAGTTCAAAATCACTTAATGTGATATATATTTGCTTTCTTTAACCAATTTCTGTGAAGACTACTACTTTTGTCAGTTTTAAAATTTGTTTTGTGGTTTGTCGTTCGAAAAAAAATTTCGGTTTAAAAATTTGCTTTTTCTTCACTGTTCGAAAATTTCACATCTACAGATGAAAACCTCAAATCGACTGAAAGTGACTGAAACTTTCCAAAAGTATTCTTTACATCTCTGCACAACTTGTCTACCCTGCGCTAGGAAAAGTTCCTCTAAATTTATAATTCCAACCACCCTAATTAACATACGGAAATGTTGCATACAAATAGGCGACAAAAATTTTTTTCTGCTTGTTTGCCTCATTCAATATGCGGTAAAGTAGTAAAGAGTGAAAAAATACCACACAAAAAATTTGAAAACCACTAAAAATGCTACTTGTAGGAAAACAACAAAAGCAAAAAAAAAAAAAATAAATAATAAAGCCTCAAACTCAGTCAGTTTCAGTGACAACAACTGCAACAGCGATAACAATGGCAATACTAACTATTATGTAAAGGACAATAATTATGCCAACAACATACAAGGAACAACAACAACTACAACAACATTTTGTGACACTGTTGTTAAAAATAAAAAATATTTAGATTTTTTTTTCGACATTCCATATTGAAGATTTTCAGAATTAAAAAAAAAATAGAAATTATTTACTGACAGCAATTCACTGAATTTAAAAAAAAAAAAAAAAAATTTTAAGATTTACAAATTTCCATATACTTTTTGATTATAGTGTATATGAATTGATATGAGTATATTTTGTTATAGGCCTAACTGTAAAAATGGACATAAAACCGAACCATATTTGTGGTTAAAGCATAATAAAGTCCAAATGGAACAAACACATTTTTTTGCGCTATGGACTTTAAAATATTGCTCCAGAGTGTTAAAATTCTTTCAGGGTTTATAATTGTTATATGCAATTGAAAATTCTTTATGCAAAAAAAAAAATAATAAATTTTAAATTGCACAAAAGTTAAGAAATTTTTAAATTTAAATTAAAGTGACAAATTTAAATTGCCCTAAAATAGGCAATACAATTTAAAGTTGTTTAAACCCTAAAAGTAGGCAATGTTTTTGGAAATGCAGGCGATGTTATTGGAAATGCAGGCTTTCAAAAATTGTTTCGATTTTCAAGAATACTGAAGAATGCAGGTGAAATTTTGGGACATAATTTGTGACGTGGTGGTAAATTTTACCCCTTTTAAAAAATTTAATAAAAAATATATATTTACATATAAATGTTAAGAGAGCATAGAATTTAGCACCACCTCCACTGTTAAAGGTTAAAAGTAGAGAATAGTGTTTTTTAGGAATTTAAAATTAATAAAAGTAAATACAAATTACTATAAAGTAACTGAAAAATTCTTTAATCTAGGAACTTTTTAATAAATGCATTTAATTTATAGGTTTTTTTTAATTTAAACGTGGCAGAAGACTGTTTTAAATTAAAACAACATTTATAAAAATGTTGCCTACTTTAAGGATTGCAGTTATTAACAAATAAATCAGTTTAAATTTTTGCAGAAATATCTTTTAATTTATCATTTCAAAATACTCTTTACTTAACTATTTTAATTTTATCTTTCTTTTGCTTACATTTCTCATATTGTTAATTGCCACAGTTGTTGATGACATCGTCTTTAATGAAACATAATGTTAAACAATCAACAATGCTCAAACTTTAAACAAGGACGATAAATTTTATCGTCTTATTTGTACATACAACACTAGGAACTGTCTATAATTGTAAACTTTAAAAGCTTTGAAATGTAATTGTAAAGACTTTTAAATGTATAACAAAAGAAAAGTAATTAATTGTTGATGGTTTAATTTTGTTGGTTTGGGTCGTTTATAAGCAAATGATAAGCGTATAAATGATAATAAATGCTATTTGTAATGATTTTAAATGTTAGAGCAGTAAGAGCGGGAAATCCAGAAATAACTAAGTAAAATAACAGAAACAATAATTAATAAAGTCAGTTTGTAGAACGTTAAATACATACTTATGGTTTATAGAAATAATCAAAACATGCTGCAGGGATAAACTTTTACAAGGAACTAAAGAAAAATTTGTTAAGAAATGAAAACAAAAAATGTAAAATAGGGTGTTCTTGTTAGTTGTATTAAACAGAATATTATGAAAAAAACAAACATTTTTAAATTTCAGATTTCTAGCAGAGGGGGGGGGGGGGGGGGACCTGTGAACTCTTTGAATTCTTACTTCTACTACGTTCATGGGGAAAATTAATAAAAGCAATGTATTGGTGACTAACCTACACACAAAAAAATTACAAAATTTTGTTTGTAATATTGAACACCTTTTTTGTATATTCAAAAAAAAATTTTTCAAAAAGGCACCAACAATGGAATTTGTGGATGCAAACAATTTTTTGTAACTTTATTGTAATTTATTAGAAATAAAATCGATTTTTTTTCAACAATGTATTTTGTCTACATATACAACACAGAAAAAAGTATCACAAAATTTAAAGTAATTAAAAATATTTGTTAAAATTTAAACTCGATTTCTAACCATTTTTTTGTTTGAAATATTTGTAAATTGTCACTTTTCATATAAAAATTCTTTGAAAATAAAAACTTAAGTAACAAAAAAATAACAAAAAGTTTTTTTGTATTTACAAATTCCATTGTTGGTGCCTTTTTAAAAAATATTTTTTTTGTATTTAAAAAAATGTTCTATGGACGATGTTCAATATTACAAACACAGAATAAAATTACAAAATTCTGTTTGTAATATTGAACATCGTCCATAGAACATTTTTGTAAAGTTATGTATTCTTCTTTAGAACTTTGGATTTATCCAAACATTTCATTTACCGAGAAAGGGCGAATGCTGCCTTTTAACACAAACAAATGGAAGAATAACGGCCTAGACTTTGGCATCTTAGCGGACATTTTTTTAATATCATGAACTACGTTTTACCCCAAAAAGTACAGCGCCATTCATCTTAAAACAGGATTTGATAAGTACTGAAATTGTAAAAGACATAAATTTATTGTAAAGAATCTTAACCGCAAACTTACCAAATCTCATGAAATTCTAACATATCAAGCTCCATGTATCACATTATTTAAATATTTTCTTCAACAAATAAAATAAATCATGCAAAAAATTTTGAACAATACAGAACAAATAAATATATATTTTTTGACACAATAAATTCTCATAAAAATTATATAAGAATATTAAAAACTTCAAAATAAATAAATATAAAAATTTTGACATTGTCAATTTGAACTTTAAATCAAACAAATAAATTAAAAAAATAAATAAAAACTGAAATAACATATGATCATTAATGGAAAAGTATATGGCATACAATTACATTTATGAGTCCATATATTTTCAAAAATGGGTGTACTTTTAGCATGCATAGATAAATATATGCGTCCATAAATGTCACATACTTTCATATATAATTCATATACGTACATTAATTAAACAATATGTGAGAATACATGATCATATATTTTTATTTTTACCTGGGTACTTAAATTTTTATTTTCAAAGAATTTTTATATGAGAAGTGACAATTTACAAATATTTCAAACAAAGAATTGTTAAAAATCGAGTTTAAATTTTAACAAATATTTTTAATTACTTTAAATTTTGTGATACTTTTTTCTGTGAACAGAATTTTGTAATTTTATTCTGTGAACAAGTTTTTGTAACTTTTTTGTAATTTATTAAAAATAAAATAGATTTTTTTTAACAATGGATTTTGTAAATACAAAAAACTTTTTTTTAACTTTTTTGTAATTTATTAAAAATAAAATGGATTTTTTTTCAACAATGAACTTTGTAAATACAAAAAAACCTTTTTGTAACATTTTTGTAATTGTTAATTTATTTAATTGTTTTGTTTTAACAACGAGTTTGTGATATTAAAAAAAAATTTGTATTCTTCACAAATGATTTAATAAAATTTTGCTGCAAATATTTTAAATAAAACAAATAAAAATTTAGTTTAAATTCATGTTTTATTTATTTTTAAGTATTTTAGAATAAAAATAATACAATAACAATGCAATTTTTAAAAAAACTGCACAAAAACTATTTAAAAAGTTTTTTAAAACAGAAAATAAGGAGTAATAAAAGGATAATTAAATTTTTTTTTAAATGGTGCACTAAATATTGTATCGTCCAATTAAAAATTGTGTTTTTCACAATAGGGACGATTTTTTGTTGTTTTTTTATCGCACTTAAAAACAGGCATTGTCCTATCATTTTACAATTAGATTTCAGCAACTCTTTTTGCTATAAGAAGTGAAATTAGTATTACAAATTAATCTTTAATTTAATTTATAAAAAATAATCATAAACTGTATACTTTTTTTATTATTTATTTATTTATTTACCACGTGACCATATACATATATGACAGAGTTTACATTCCTTTGGGATTTTGTATAAGTCCGAATTCTGGTACTAATATCCAATTGATTATCCTTCCAGTTTATAAACCAAATATTTTATTTAATATGCATTATGATAAAATTTTTTTAATTTTACGTGTTGCTTGTCCCAGAAGATTATTTATTGTCATCATGCAATATAACTGTTTAACTGTTTTAAACTCAAAGGCGGAAAAATGAGAATTATATTTTGAGAGAACTTTTTGACAACACAGATAAACTTCACCAGAGTTTGTTTCGGCAATGCATTTTAATATATATGTTATAAGTCAATATTCAAATATTTCATAGTTTTTATGAAATAAATTAAGCAGTCACTAATAATATTATGTCAAATTCCTTCATATATATCGTGCATAAGGTCCACACTGAAGTTTTTAGTGGCGTGAAAAGATGGTTTGCACCAACTTCATTTTCTCCAACAAATTGACAATCTCTCAAATGAACGAAAAATTTATTAGGACAATAAAACAATACGTTACATAAAAAACAGTTGATGGAACATACCAGTTTCGTTATTTTTTCACTAACACGTACTTTACTTTTTTACGTTTATTTGCCATATTTCACTCACTAACTTATATTTTCTTCAGAGATTTTCTCTTTCTTTCAGCAAGAAAATACGAATAGAATAATATATATATATATATATATATTTTTTGTAAAACTCAAAGGCTTCTTCTTTTTTTATTATTTGTTCAACAATTTACAATTTTTTTAACAAAAAACTTTATTAACTTTGATTTGTTGAAAAAATAATGAATTTTCTTACAAATTACAATCGTTTAACAACAAAATTTGTTAGAAATTTTATATCAAAGCCAACAATTTTTTTTAATTACATAAAATTTTGTGATATTTTTTTCTGTGTATATATTGGTGACTAACCTATTAATTACCATGTTTCTGGGGAAATTTTCAAACAGAATCCTATCAGGTTTCTAGCCAAAGCAGGTTTGGGCGGCGCGTTAAAGAGGAGGTTTTCTCCTTCTGTATATTAACTAACATAGACATACTTGTATATGATCATACATGGTCATATACGTCCATGCATGGTTCAATATATGACCATATGTGATCTCATATATGACCATATATATTCGGATCCGAAGTTTGAGGGTATATGGCCGCATATAGTCGTATATGATTATATATAAGCATAATTAACATATGAGAATACATTATCATATATAACCATATACGGCCATATACCCTCAAATTTCTGATCCGAAGATATATGGTCATATATGAGATCATTAATGAGATTATGTATGGTCATATATTGAACCATGCATAGATTTATATGATGATGTATGCCCATATATGATATTGTATGTTCATATAAATTTAGATTTTGACATTGAACCTTAATTTTCTCCAAGTTATCGTCAAAAATTTCATTACGTTTTTTTCCTAAATGGCACTACACACCGCCACCAGCCTTGGTCTTTTGTGCTGCCTAGAGCTCCCCTAAAGATCCATGCTTTCGATAAAGCCAAGTACTCTGATAGGTAAAATATTCCAAATGTCGCAAGGCAACACAAAACGGCCACCCAGAAACCTGAGTCTCCTAACACAAAGCCTAGGACATTCGCAGAGAACCTGCACCGACTCCAACTCACAAAATTTACACACATCTGTGTCCGATTGATCCTTTTTGTACCGTTGGTACCTGAGATCACTTAATGAGTTTATACATCAGCGAATATATATTTTAAATTTAGGTTTGAAGGTATTGATTTTCCAACAATCAACATGGTCGCTACCATCATTATTTAGTAAATATTTTACTATTTTATGATTGGCACCTAATATTTTATAATATGATTGGCTGTACCCATTCTTTGGTAACAAAAATTATGACTATGAAAAAAATATGATAATTATGCAACGATAAAATGCTGGCAACAATCAATAAATAATTATACATCAAACAAAACATGACTAACATTTACAGTCATAAAATTGTCTTGTTTTCATAAAAACCAAAATCTTATCAGTTTAGTCAGTTTGTTTTTACTACAAAATGTCTTAAAAAAAACAATAATATATTGTTTCCTAAAACTGGACAAATATCAGATGGTTAGAAAATACCTTTCACATGTCATTAAAACATTTCATCAATTGAACCATTAAGAAGATTTTTTTACAGGTTTTTTTTTCGAAAATTCCTTGTACATATAATATTATTTACACTAATCAATTCATTGCCTTTCTTTGAAAGAAAAATTCATAGATTCTGAAAAAATACTAAGATTCTAAGAACTTTTTCTAGTAGAAATATTATTAGATTCTAAAGAAAAATTTATTAAAACTTTCCAAAAAAATCTTAAAAATATCTAAGATTTTTTTATTAATAATGTCATTAGAATTAAAAAAAAAAAAAGTTTCAAGTATTTTTCTTAAAAAAAGTCCACAGAATCAAAGTTTTCTTGAAAGAAAACAATTTTTCTTCAAAAAGTTCTTATTATCAATTTTTTTTAGAAAAATTTTTTCTAAAGGAAATATTCTTAAAGTTTTTTTAGTTTCTATGAACTTTCCTTTAAGAAATCATATTATGATAATCCAGGAATCATAATATAGTTATGATAATATTTTGAGCATAATATGATTACGAGCGATCATATTATGATAAATTCAATATAACATGTTTATTTAGGACCATAATATGGTAATTATTGAATCATAATAAAAAATACCATATTATGGTAAAAATATGGTAAAAATATGGTTATTTTATTATCATAATATGATAACCATATTATAGTACGACTATGATTGGCACAACCATAAACCCAAAAATATATGATGCACTTCGAATATGATTGCTCCAAACAAGCTTTTTCTTTGCGTGCAGCAATGCCGGGAAATTACAAAGAAGATTACCTACCGTCTTCCCCTCACTCGATATGCCTGAGTCAGTTGCCGTGTCTGCCTATCAGACAGTGAGCAGTCAGAATGGTTGCCAGTCTTGAAATATCTCTCCTACTCCTACCAAGCGAAGATATAGTACGCCCCAGTTCGGTCCTAGAAGTCTTCAGTCTAAGCCATTATACCCCTGACTTCTGGAGGATCCCTCACTTAATGCTTCCCAGCGATGTAGCGATTGCCATCAATGTGGAGGCATTTAAGGCATACCCTGCCCTTGCTTACTCGCCCTCTTATTCTGGGACCAGAGGCCCATACCAGTGTAATCAGGGACTGGCACAGTTCTTCCTTGCAATAACCGACGAGGATAGAAGATGTAATATATCAGTTGAGAGATATAAGTGGCGCCTGTCTAATACCCACGATTCCCCAAGTTCCAGCAGCACACAATTATTTTGGTGAAGTAACAATTTACCAAATTTTCCGTTCCTAGCAAGCTATATGACATTCCGAAATAAAACTTTTTTTCAGTCAAAAATTAAATATTTTACCACCCCTAAAAATGGGCACAATTTTAATATAGCAACCACAAAATTGAAAACACTAAATATTAAGTAGAAAATTGTATTTCAAAGCCACATATTTGAAAACTTCCTTTATTGACAACACAAAAAAAAAAAAATAAGCCTTACCGGAAATCATAAACTTTTATCATCTTCAACGCATAAACGTTACTTTTCTTTCTTGTTGAACTTTATTTGAAAATAAATTAAAAATATATATTATTCTTTTTTTGCTGTTATTGTGTATTTTCAAAATGACACGCACTAGCTGTCAAAAGTCACATTATTATACTAACACATAAACAAATAAATATACACAAACACATATATATATATACTACAAACGGTTGTAATCGTTTGTGTACAGCCATTTATTTATACCTGTGTGAACATAACCCCGATTAGTGTGGCTGTTGTTATTGTTGCTGCTGCTGCTTTTATTAAAAGCTGTTCTATAGTACTTTGCTTAAGTATTAGTGTATATGTCTGTTGCCGGTTCACTTGCGTTTGTATTTAGTTGTTCTATATGTATATACTCTAATTTAATTTTACTATTACTGTTACGGCGTGCTGTTAACACTGTAATGAGTATTTTAAGATTTTTTTTTTGTAATGATATCATTTTTCGGGTTATAAAACATGATAGGCATAAAGTTTTATAGGGATTTTGTATAACAAAAGTGATAATTAGTTCAAAGGTTCTAAAGTGATTATGTTTTTGAGGTAAAGTTTGGTTAAGTAGAAAACCATTATTTAGAAATTAAGGTGAAAGAATAAAAAAATTTATTGAAAAAAAAAAATCACCTAAAATGTTTATTGATGATAAGAAGGTTCTTTAATTTATGTAATAGTTATTTTTATCAGTTTTTTTTAGTAGGAACATTTATTGTAAAATATTTAACAAATTTTTATCATATTTCATATTTAATTTTTTTTTTTGGAAAATGCAAATTTAGATCAATAAAAAATTACATGATAAATATAAATGGAATATTGTTTTAATATTTTGTTACTTTAAGTACTAAATGACAATTTAAATATATCAAGTATTAAGCTACACTCAGAAGAAAAAGTTAGTAAAAAAATTTGTAAACGGTTTTTAATTCCACTTTAGTTTTTTGGCAAATCTTTTTGCTATTAAAACTTTACAAATTACATTTTAAAAATTTTTGAAAATCGATTTGCTAAAATTTTCAAGAAAAATTAGTAATTTTAAAAAAGTGGATGTTGAAGGAAATGTTATTTCTAATTAAAACTTACACCTACAAACTTAAATTGTTTTAAAATGTTACACAGATTAAAAAAAGGGATCGGAAGTGAATATACCGACTCAAGTCTAAAACTAGGACATCCATTAAAAATAGCACTAAAAAGTTTTTTTAGTTCTAAAAATCAACCCTAAAAGCAATTAAAATTTGACTTTAAAAGTAAAAAAAAAATTACTAAAAATTTTTTCAAAACAGAAATTACTAAATTAAAACAAAATGATAAATTCGTTTAAGTTTTAACAATTTTTAAGATTTTAAAGCCTTTGATTTTTTTTTTAAATTTTGTATTGAATATTTTTGAAAAAAATAAATAAAATAAAAAAATGTTGATGCTCGATAAAAAAAAATATATTTAAAACTTTTTAATAATATAGGGTCCGCCAAATAACTTTTTTTTTTTTTAAATGCTACAAAAAAAACTACTGAATATTTTCTCAAATTTCTTTTTTTATTTGAAAGTACAATCCTTCCGGTTAATAATGGAAAATAATTTCATTCAAACGGCTGCCTCGTCTGGCCATGCAGTAGCCTACACGATCGGTCCAATTTTTAAGCACATTATCGATTGTGTGCAGCTGTATTTCACTAACGGCTTCACGAATATTGTCCTTTAAAGCGTTAATTGTCTCCGGCTTGTCGGCGTAACACTTATCTTTGACGGCACCCCACAAATAATAGTCCAACGGTGTCAAATCGCAGCTCCGAGGTGGTCAAACGACATCAGCTCTGCGGCTGATAATGCGATCTTCAAAAACAGGGCGCAAAACATCGAGTGTAGCTTCGGCTGTGTGGCACGTAGCGCCGTCCTGTTGAAACCAAATGTTGCCAATATCCTCCTCCTCTTCAATTTTTGGGAACAAAAATGCGTTCAACATGGCCCGATAACGATCGCCATTGACTGTAACGGCCACTCCTTGCTCATTTTCGAAGAAAAATGGCCCAATTATGCCTCTGGACCAAAATCCGCACCAAACAGTGACTCGTTTTGGGTGCATCGGCTTTTCAATGTATGCGTGCGGGTTTTTTGTGCCCCAAATGCGACAATTTTGCTTGTTTACATACCCGCCAAGATCAAAATGAGGTTCATCTGAAAAGATGACATTCTGCAACATTACCATGATTTTCAAACTAATGTTGCAATATTTCACAGCGTTGTTCAAGCGTATACACAACCATATTCGTTCGGCGGAAGAATAAAACTAATTATCTGTCAAATCAGACATGAGCTAAGTGTTACCATTCACGAAATAAGCACTAGTTGAAAAAAAAAACGTTAGATGGCGGATTTTAGCAAACAGATTTTAAATTCCACTTTACAAAAAGTTTACCAGAATTAAGTAGCGTTTACTAATTTTTCTACTAATTTCACGTCAGCAGACATGGGCTAAGCTTAAATTAGCAAAATTTACTGTAATAACAGCAACATTTACAGTTTCCATTACAGACTTTTTTTGGTCAGTGTACTGTTTTCAAATATTTCATTTCTCTAGTGTCTTTTTAATAAAACACTCTGCGTATGAGTGTTATTATTTATTAAAATATAACTCATACGTCTCAAATTAATACTACTAGTATGTTTTTAAAAAAAAATTGCTACATCTTTTTGTGGGGAATTCATTTAAAAATCTCTTTTAATTCCCTTTTGTAAAAATTCATACCACAATCTTTTAACAAAAAATATAAATTTTATTACAAAAATTTATATAATTAAATTTTATCTTTTTATTAGATTAGTGTACAATTTTTTCTTTTGTTGGTCATTATAATATAAAACAAAAATACAACTATAGTTTAATTTAAGGTTTAATGTCATGTTTTTTTGATGGTCATGTTGGTTTTCCTTAAAAAAAAAAAAAAAAATCTTGTGAATTCATATAAAAATCATTTTGAAAACATTGTCGTCATCCTCGTTTTTCTCATCAACATCAGCATCATTATCTACATGTCCATCAACAGAATTTTCTGTAAATGTTTAAATAGTAAAAAAAAAAAATAATGTATTATAACTTGAAAGCATAGTAATGTTTTGTGTAATGAATGTACAATATTTGGAAATGTATTCAACATTCATACTGAATGCTGGTAAACATATTTTACTGTGATGTACTTTAATATGTGCGTGTGTGTACATGGACACATGTACGTGTTTGTTCAAAATTCTCAAGTCTCAAATGTAATTTAAACTAATATTTCTCATTTTGTGATTTTGTTATTGCAAAGTTTTTGCGGTATTTATATAAACAGTAATAGCTTACAGTAATGGTCACTTCCGGGTTGGCCCACAGCCCCCAGATTGTCGGTTCAGAATTGGCCACCGAGATTATGTGACTTAACACCATCGATAATTTTGCTCAAATCATTAAATGGTTAGTTATGACTGTGCCTTTCTTATTAAATGAAAAATGTATTACGATTTGAGGTCATTTAATTTCTTGCGAAATTTTATCACGGGAAGTACAATTTACTATTCCTTATTAATTTATTTCTAAGACCCATTATCTTCTAATTGATACTTTAACTGACACAATTGCAGTTGATTTCTATATAAAATTTAAATTTAATTGGAGGTTAAATTTAAACTGGACATTCCGCAATCCTATTTTATAATGCAAAATGTAAACAACCAAACACACGCAGAAAAAAAATGGTTGGGACAATCATATTCGAAGAGCATCATATATTTTTGAGTTTATGAGTGTGCCAACCATAGTCGTACTATAATATGGTTATCATATTAGGATAATAAAATAACCATAATTTTACCATAATATGGTCCCTATAGTTATATTATGATTCAAAAATTACCATATTATGATTCTAAATAAACATATTATGATGTTGAATTTTGGTTAAGTTAAAGTCCATAGAATCTAAAAATGTTTTGATTAGATAAATTTTTAAATATCTAGTATTTTGTGTAAGAAAAATCTTTTCGTACAAAAAAAAAATCTTGAGTTCTACAGACTTTTACTTATAAAAAAATATTTTATTAATATTATAAGAAATTTTTACAAGAAATTAATTAATAAATATATATTTTTAGAAATATTTCTTATTGTTTTTATTGAAACGAATTAGAAAATATAAAATCTTTATATAGAATCTTTTTAACAATTAATTGATTAGTGTAAATATATTATATTATATAAAAAGGAAAAAAAATATTATATGTTTAAGAAATTTTCGAAAAAAACCCTTTAAAAATATCTAAAGTTAAAAAAAAAAACATTAACTGGATCTTAATGAGTCTATTGGTGAAATTTTTTAAAATAGTAAAATATTTACTATAATAATGATGGTAGCGACCATGTCGATGGTTAAAAAAACAATAACATGGTTGTGGCAATCATACCCGATTCCAGCAAGTTTAATATAGTAGCAGTGATCATGTTGCAACCATGTTTTTTCTCTGCGTGCAGTTCGGCCAAAAACGATATTTGGACGGTTTTTTCTGTCTTGGAGACATTATAGACAAATTCTTTGCTTCACCTCGGACGTTTTCTCATATTTTATACTCAAAGTCGAATCAAATCGGCTTAACAAATATTTCTGTTATCAAAATTTGTCCATAATGCTTGAAAATATCGAATACAGACCCAGTAAAATGTTAAAGAGAAAATAGTTTTATTTAAATTAGTTTGATTTATGAAAAACCTAAATGTTGGTCATTGTGTTAAATATGTGCCCACCCTTGGTCTATGCCAACAAAGCTTACAACCACATAAGCATTTAAGTGAGAAATTCGACGCTGCTTTAAAGAAATTCAGCCACATTTATGCAAAATGGTCAGGGAAAATTTCGACAATAGAGTTCGTCTGGATATTGTTTGCCCGATGTGCTATTTCATACATAACCCTGTTCAAGTACTGTATTTTTCTAATTAATTCAAATCTGACCTGATTTTTGGGACACCCTTTATTTTAGAAGGAACCCTGATTTCTTTTCTCTTTAAACAAATTTATTTAAGCTTTTTGGTAGTGGATGTTTCAATTTAAAGTTACATATTCTAAGCTTAAAGATTTTGTAGAGGTCATGAAAGTGTATCTTCAGTTTTTGAGCCCATTCCCCCAAAATCACAAATTCTAAATGTTAGACTTCTACACGCAGAGAAAAAATATGGTTGGGACAATCATATCCGAAGAGCATCATATATTTTTGGGCTTATGATTGTGCCAACCATAGTCGTACTATAATATGGTTATAATATTATGATAATAAAATAACCATAATTCTACCATAATATAGTCCCTACAGTCATATTATGATTCAAAAATTACCATATTATAATTCTAAATAAATATATTATGATGCTGAATTTTAGTTTAAGTAAATGTCTATAGAATCTAAAAATGTTTTTATCAGATAAATTTAAAAATATCTAGTATTTTGTGTAAGAAAAATTTTTTCGTACAAAAAAAATCTTGAGTTCTACAGACTCTTAGTTATAAACAAATATTTTATAAATATTATAAGAACTTTTTACAAGAAATAAATTAATAAATATATTTTTTAAGAAATATTTCTTATTGTTTTTATTGAAACGAATTAAAAAAATCTTAAACTGACAGAACTGATAAAATTTAGGTTTTTATGAAAACAAGAAAATATAATGACCGTAAATGTCAAAGTCATGTATTATTTGATGTATATTTATTTAGTGATTCTTATTTGATATTTTGATATCATATAGTCAAAATTTTTGTTACCACAGTATGGTTACAGCCAATCATGTTATAAAATAGATGGTGTCAATCATAAAATAGTAAAATATTTACTAAATAATGATGGTAGCGACCATGTCGATGGTTTAAAAACTTATAACATGGTTGTGACAATCATACTCGATTGCAGCAAACTTAATATATTAGCAGTGATCATGTTGCAACCATGTTTTTTTCTGCGTGTAGCCGAAGTTTTTTTCGTCGTTTCATATAATTTTTTTATCTTTGTCAAGTGTTTAAATTTTTACTTGTTCCTGCATTTACATCCATTTTGGACCCCTTGTGTAGTGCTTCAACTCCACTCGATCATTTTTTCCCTGCCATTTTCTTTCCCCTGTGTAGTGTTTAAATTTTTACTTGTTCCTGTTCCATTCCATTTCGTTCCCCTTGTCTGTTGTTCCAATTCCACTTGTTCCCCCATTTCTGTGCCCTTATGTAGCGTTTCAACTCCACTCGTTCACCGTTCCCTACCATTTTATTCCTCTTGTCTAGTGTTTAAATTTCACTAGCTTCCCGTTCTGTTTCGTTTCCTTACACTAGTCCAGTGATCCAATTCCACACGTTTCTTGTTCCATTCCATTTCTTTCACCTTGTTTATTGTTTCAATTCTACTCTTTCATCTTTCAAATTCATTTCGTTTGACAATTTGAGTATTTCGTATTTAAATTTCAACTCTCTAGCCTAAGCGGATTGGTCTTGACATAAAGTGGGCAATTCTACACTTTTAAATCCCTATTTCACCACGTTCCGGGTGTAAATTCCAGTGAATTAGCACATACTCCAGGCAGCACAGGTTTATCAGGTTTATCGTCAAAGCAATTTATCCACTCCGTTAGCGAAAGCACTTTTTCCCATTTAAATCCCTTTTTTCAAAAATTACCTTATTAGTGAACTAGCCCATTTCCCCGTGGAACCTGTTGTTTAAATTTCAGCGGTTTTGGCAGGGGACACTTTTCTATCTTTCCCCATTCCTGAACTGAGTCCATAAAAATGGAACAAAAATAGCTGAAGCATTGATTTAGGGTCATATGAAAAAAGAAAAAAACCATATAGGAACTTTTGAAGGCTTCCTGTCAAAATAGCGGATCCAAAATGGGAGCCATGATTTTTAAAAAATTTTATTTGGGATCTTAGGGACTCATTTGTAAATTATTTTGTACCACCTTACAGGCAAAAAAAATGCGCCGTACACCTTCCAATATTAATTTAAAAAAAATAATAAAATTGTTCTGAAGAAAATATTGAAATATTTCCTTAGCAAAAGTTTAATGATTTTTTGCAAGATTTAATTTTCTGACATTACAGCAGTATATTAGTATTCTAGAAACTGAGATCTGGTGTCTAAATATTAGAACAGGTCAAACGGCCTTAGAGCAAAACATTAGCCTCCCTCGAAACACTTTACAAGCCGACTGTAAATGCCGAAGATATATGGGAAAATTTAAGAAGGCGACACTTGCGATCGAAATAAAAATTATTTTTGAATATGCCTTGCAAAAATAATTTAGATTTGAACTTTTGATACGGTCCACTGCTTTTTGATAAATATGACGTATTTCGGATAAAATTTTTTTAATTAGTCCCTACACCCAGAAAACAGTATCAGTTGTGGCCACGGAATTTGTTGTCAACCGAACTATCTTCATAGAAATTATATTTTTAGTTGTAAAGACCAGTGTTCAGTTTTCTAATTTATTATTTATATTCCACATAAATATTATCACATTCAGCAAATTTTATTTTAAGAAAAAATTTTTTTTTTATTTTTCCGGTATCGAACCTTGACATTCAGCTTCATAATTCACACTCTTAGCTAATGCACCATAATTTAATTTATTTCTCTTTGGTATATTTGTTATTTGTATTTAAATTAAAAAATATTTTTTTTTAAATGTTTGTCTTTACCAGGATTTGAACTCGGAAATTAGGAGTACTAAGCTAGCTCTCTACTCGCTAGCCCACGAAAACTTAAAAATTTGTATGACTAATTTTGAATTTAAATAAGTTTTTAGAAAAATAAATGTAGCAGAAATTCGTTTACAAATACAAATCTTCAGTGGCTTCTATAATCAATACAATCCACAATTCGTTTGGTTCAACTGATACCCTAATTTAATGATATATTTAATCAAGATAACCGTATTTGTAGTTACCACTTTCGAATATCGACAATTTTTGAATAAACTTGATAGATTGTACTTTTTTTCTAGTACATTCACTAATTAAATGTTTGCTTCTACTGTATGAAATTTCTAAACGAATTTTATTCGTAAAGTTGATTGGAAATATTAATGATTGGATAATAGTATCCTTTTTTGTTTCCTTTTTCTTCTTTTTAATTTCCAATGCCATATTTTTGGTATAATAATAATAATAAAGTCTTTACAATCAAATGTTAATGGTTTTGATCGAATTGCAACCAATATTTGCTCGGGGTTTACTTTGGGTACATTTAAATCCTCCGTGTATTAGACGAAATTCAATGAAATTATTTTTTGAGTGTAGATAATTGTTAAGTAACTTAAAAATTTGCACATATTTCACATATTCAAGAGGCAGAATCACCATTTTCACAAGGTTCTTAAGATATCTTGCAATAAATTGTTGTCTGAGTTTAAACAATAATTTTAATAAAATTAAATTTAACTTGTTTAATTCAAACCAATAAAATTTTGTTTTTTTATTGAAAATCCCTACTGTAAATGAAATAAGACACTTGTAGTAATTCAATATTAATTAATATTTTAGCATATACTCAGTAGCACATACACAACTAGACATGCCCACATGCCCAAATGCATGCCTGCCGTAGGGACGTATTGTTACATACTAGAGAAATAAATGAAGAGAATGCAAGCCAACATTAAAACGTGTTAAAGGAGTTTATTTTCAACTTGCACTCACACATATGCACACTTGTAATTAAACAAACACACCTGCATCGAAACCTAATAACTTCTAAAGATTACTAGCAAATTGCAGACGAATCATCATACTTCAATTGGGAATTATTTCATGTTGCTTGTAATTCTCGTTTATATAAAAAAATTTGCTCAAATGCACTATTTAGGCTCAGCACTTTGTATTTTGTCATTTGAATTTATAATGCCATAATTAAGCACCTTGTTTGTCAATCAATATTTTACTCAAATTAGTGTTGGAAGAAGATGAAAGAAAGCATGCACACAAATAGACAGTAGTAAATAAGTACTTGAACATTTTATCAATAAAGTAGTCTCTTATACAGACAGTTGTTGTAAAATGCTTGTGGCTTTTTTTTCATCATTCACAAAATTCCCATCATCGTCATCAGTATGATGATTGTGACTGCATGTTCAATAGTTTTTAATTTGCTTTTAACTACACTCGACAAGTTGTTCAATCGTAGCTATTGGCAAAGTTTTAACTCCTCGAACTAAAGGGTGGTTAAATTTTAAGGCCCGATGTTGATTTTGAATAAAACACAAATTATTTAGGAAATTGATGTCGTTTCTTTTTATTATGATATGGTATGTTTCCATTTTGTATGGCCAAAAGGCCTCCGCGACCTCGGCGGCGGCACACCTCCATCCGATAGTCTAAATTTTCGATGACGCTGAGGCATAATTGAGGTTCTATGCGGTTAATCTGCCGAATTATCTCATCCGTTAGCTCTTAAATTGTTGCTGGCTTATCGACGTACACCTTTTCTTTCAAATAACTCCAAAGAAAGAAGTCCAATGGTGTCAAATCACATGATCTTGGCGGCCAATTGACATCGCCACCACCTGAGATAACACGGCCATTGAATTTGTCGCGCAAAAGAGCCATTGTTTCGTAAGCTGTGTGGCAAGTGGCACCGTCCTGTTGAAACCACATATCGTCCAGGGTCATATCCTCAATTCCGGGCCACAATAAGTTCGTTATCATCTCGCGATAGCGAACACCATTCACGGTAAATGCTTGGCCGACCTCATGACACACTATCGCGAAAAACAGCAATGTTTTCCGCAGAACGAACTGGACGAGCATGCACAGGTGTTTTCACAGACCCGCTTTGCTGAAATTTGCCCAAAATTCTCCCGATTGTGGACACATTTGGTCGATTATGCTGACCAAAAAAAATTACGAAGTGCACGAAATGCATTTTGATTTGAACGCCCATTTTTATAATAAGCCTGAATAACTTTAACGCGTTGCTCGATTGTGTTTCTTTTCATGGTTCAAATTGAGTTAGTCTGAAATTGAGAAATGTTAGATGAAATGCAGTAAAAAACTTGACGTTTAGGTATGGTTCACATTCAACATCGGCCCTTAAAATTTAACCACCCTTTATATTGTTTGTATATATTGCGTGCATATAGTTCATACATTCAATTTAGTTGAAGTTTTTAGTTTTCTTTTGAATTTAAAATATTATAGGTTGAAGTACCTATACATATATATCCCAGCAAAGTTTTTAATCCAAAAAACCCAATTATTTTAAGGCACCTAGCCTTATTAATTTTCAATTCTATGATAATTAAACTTTGTTGAAATTTTACAAGGATTTTTGATTTCCAAGTTAATCTTAAAGTAGTTTGGATCCTTTTATATGAAATCTTACTAGTTTGTTAAACGAATCCCGAAAATTTTGACTGGGTTATTTATTATCAACATCAATAAAAACTTCAATTGTGTGTTAACATATAAGTTTAGTTTTGTTATGTTGTAATGTAATTAATTCAAGAGTGTAAATTCTTCAATTAAATGTTACTCAATCGAGCATACAGGTAGTTTTATATGAGAAAATTTGATTTAAATGCTGCGGAAAATAGACGTAATTAATTAAAGGAAATAAAATAGGAGAAAAAAGTGAAAACTTGTTTTTCTAAATTTTTAATTTGAAACTCTAAGAAAGAAGGACAAGAAACTTCTGAAACATTAACAATCAATTATTTATGATTATACAGTAGTGTTCTTCCGAATCATATGGAGCAACAGGGAATTGTCCGATTTTTCCTCCTCAAAGCTAGGTTTTGGCAACATTTGTTTTAAATTTTGAGCCAAATTTTACAAGGTTTAATTTAAAAAAGTATAAATCGAATTTTTTATGACTTAAAATTATTTCCATTCTGAATTACTATTTTATATAATTTTTGTGTATTTTGTGTTTTAAAAGATTTGGAAAAAAAATTTGCTATAATTTTTAATTTTTTGAGCCAGTTTGCCCGACATATCTTAATATAAAAATATAATTCTCTTCTCTGAAGATATACAGGTTGGTTGAAAAGTTCCTGCGCTCACCAAGAGATGGCACTGCTAGCTCCAAACTTTTTTTTTCTCAAGTTGGTATAAATGTCCTGAGAACACATGCAAAGTTGCAAGTCATTCTGTCAATTCTTTCTTTGTTTACAAGCCATTTGAAGTTGACGTGTCATTGATTTTTTTTTTTTGATATGGAAAAAATTGAATATCGTGCAGTCATTAGATTCTTTGTTTTGAAGGGTTTAAAAGCAAAGGAAATTTATGAAGAATTGTTAGAAGTTTTTAAGGAGTCCTCACCTTCAAAACGCACCGTTGAATTTTGGGCTGGTGAATTTAAACGTGGTCGTACCAGCAAAGGACGACCAAAAACTGCAACCACAGCAGAAATCATTGAGCAGGTACATAATATGGTTAGTGAAGATCCAAAGTTGAATAAGCGTGAAATTGCTAATGCCATAGGCATCTCAGACGAACGAGTACTCCATATTTTACTTGAAGAATTACGTATGAAAAAACTGTTTGGAAAGTTAGTGCCACACACATTAAGAATTCAACAAAAACTGGATCGAAAACAAATTTTTCAGAGTAATTTGGAGCGTTTTAAGCCGAATAAAAGCGACTTTTTGCGTCGTTTTATAACTATGGATGAGACTTGGATCTACCACCATGAACCTAAATTGAAACAAGCTGGTTGTTCAGCTCCAAAGCAGGTGAAGTCACAACGATCAGCAAAGAAGGATATGGCATCAGTTTCTTGGGATGCAAAAGGAATTTTATTGATTGATTATCTTCAGAAAGGTAAAACAATCAACTCTAAATATTATTCCAGCCTTTTGGATAAGCTGGATGAAAAAATTCGTGAGAAAAGACCTGGGCTCTAATCGCCGCATTCGTGATCGAATTTGATATCGTACAAAAAATAAATTCGATAGGTATCGAATTGCCTAATTACGGCATTCGATTGGTAACGAATCGAAAATTTTGCGAATTGTAAAAGATTTTATTTTAATTGTAATAGAGTCTTGACATAAGTTTCACACAAATGTAAACAAAAAAGGAAAAACAAAAACAGCAAATATAAAACAAAGTAACAATTATGCTTTTTAGTTAATTTATTTAAATAAAACATTTTGTATAGCCAATGAGTCAACAATTACTATTAATAAAACACATGTCCTCATCGGAATCTGAAGATGAACATGGCGTAATGCGCATAAGAAGACAAATGCGGGATAAAAGCGACCCTCTTTCCTTGCCTGCTAAAGCGTAATTAATTTATTTATAAAACCAAAAAATACTTCACTAAGGATTTATTTGCAGATTTAAACAGCGAATTAGACTGTCGAAGGAGGCGTTTAATTATGTTCTTGCCCAGATTGATTTTGTTGGGCACATGTCAACTGCGGTGCCGCCAACGCTTCAGTTGGCAGCAACACTGTCTCTGTTTGCTACCGGTAGCTTCCAACATGCGGTTGGAAACGATTATTTAGTTGGTATGTGTCAAAGCACTGTTAGCAAAACTGTGAATAATGTGGCAAAGGACATAGAAGAGACAGTGTGTCCGAATTACATAAATTTGCACTTGTCCTAAAAACTTAACAATTAATACTTTTTTTAATTAAAATTAAATAAAACTTAAATTTTGTTCACTTTTTTATATGAAAACACTTTAAAACAATTTTTTTTTTAATTTCGACACCTATTGCTGTATCGAACAATATTGTAAAAGATTGCACTCGATCGATTGCTCGTTATCGAATCTTATCATCTCAAAATACGTTAATTTTTGTTCGATAACGAATGCCATAATCTCAAAATAAAAATATTCGATCAAAGTTGTTCGATCACGAAAGCGGCGATTAGACCCCTGGTTTAAAGAAGAAAAAAAACATTTTTCATCAAGACAATGCACCTGCTCACAAAAGTGTTTTGATGATGGCTAAATTCAAAGAATTAAAGTACGAATTGCTTGAACATCCACCGTATTCACCAGATTTGGCTTCCAGTGACTACTATCTCTTCAGAATTTTTCGTCGAATGAAGAGGCCATAGCAGCCGTAGACGGTTATTTTGCAGAGCTTCCGGAAAACCATTATAAGGATGGGATAGAATTATTGGAAGATTATTGGAACAAGTGTATTGAGCTTCCAGGAGATTATATTGAATAAAAAAATATATTTCGTAAGAAAAACAGTATTTCGAGCGCAGAAACTTTTTAACCAACCTGTAGTTTAAAATTAATTACCACACCTTTAAAGAAAAAATGAAATTCGAAAAAAAGTGTTAATTATTATAAGGTTTCAATACAGCTACTTGATTTTTTCTAGTGGGTCCAAAATCCTTTATTTTATTTTTAAGTCGAAAAACTTCTTTTTCAAATAAACTATCTAAAAAAAATAACTGTAATGAAAACTTGTAGTAATTAACACTTTTATGTTTGGCTCGTTGGCTTTGTGACTCGACGATTGGCTAGATGCTTTTAACTCTGAACAGGAGGCTTATAACCTGGTCCCAAACCTAAGGCAACTGAAGACAATGATAAGTCTGATGTATTGTTTACACTTCGGTTAATCGATTTACCGATTCCACGATTAATCGCCTCTATTTCGGTTAATGTCGAAACAAATAATTTAAAACTCAAATAATTAATATGAATTTTTCTGTTATTTTTCTTAAAACTTCCTAAAAAACAACAACTAAAATACAATCAAATTCTTTTCAAATCGACTGAATCAAAGCAAATGTTATTTAGGCTTTGGAAATATGATAGACAATTTTTATTTTTGTTTCAATTAGTTAAAAAAATAAATTTTAAATAATATAAAATTATATTTTCATGTCCAAAAAATTTAAATAGTTGCCTGCCTATGTTATAAAATAATAATATAAAATTGTTTTAAATTCGAAAACTGTATTATGTAGGAACTTCAGTAGAATTAAGTTTTTTTTAGTCAATATATTTAAGAAGTCGCTTATTTGAATTCTTAACTGCTTAAACACAAAAAAATCGGTGAGGAATATGCGTGATGTTTATATATTTTCTAATAGATACACTCTTTAACTCTAAAGCTTTAATCAGGTAAAGACAGAGTCAGGGAACTGTGGCAGTCCTATCAGAATTTGCTTGTGAATTTCGCAAAAACTATTCATACCATATTTTTATGAATGTGTTATTGAAATTTTTTGAAAGCAGCTCTTGTTTTTTTAGGCATTTTTTTTTCTGGACAGTGTCATATAAAGCAAATAAAAACCAACTTTATCGAGTATCTACACTACAGCTTTAAGGGTTTAGTTCCATTGAACACGTTGGTCATTTACTTTTTAAAGGGTCGTCAGATTCCTCTGAAAGAGACCTTAAGATTTTACGGCATGATTCTTTAAAAAATCTCAGGATTCTTTGAATTGTCCTAAACAAACACTTTAGAAATCAACGCAATAGACTTAATTAAATATTTCAGCAAAAAGCAGCTCTTTGTGTTATTATTGATGAAAGAAATACATTTATTTTGCATTAAACGATTAATCGATTAATCGCCAATTTTTTCGATAAATCGATCCGAATAACCGATTAATCAATTTTCTTCATTTTTCGAATAATGACCTAACCGATTAACTGGCATGGTAGAATAATTGGAAACACTAGTCTGATGTGTAGACGAAAAAGTTGTCTAAATGGAAAAAGCACTGCGGAGCGGCTCGTAAATATCTGAAGATGTATTTAGATGAAGTCATCGACATATAAGTAGCTCGCAAGCTTTGCCAAAAGCGATTGCATTAACCCCGTAAAGATGAGGGTTGGGCTTAGATGGCTTAATATCGCCTGCAAGGACAAAGACACTGTACAGTGGCTGGAAACTCATATCCCCACCTTACAGCCAAGAAGTAATATCCTACCCAAGTCTCATGTAGATTATATATAATACCCAACATTCTAGGCTCAGTTTCATTCCTCACAATTTCTGTGTTTTATTATAGGGGAATTAGTTGGAATATGGACAAAGGTGCCCTTACTCACTGGTGAACATGAAGTTGTTCTAGAATCCGCATATCTACCTGGTATAGTATGTATATGGAGGCACCAGCTGCAGAAATTTCAGCCTTGGGGAAGTATTGCCAAAAGATGAATACCAGCTAGATTCTGTACCAATTCCAAACATAGGTGATGTCCACAAACGTAGTGCTTCCCATCTTGAATCCTTTAACAACAATAACATAAATATTGTAAATAGAGAATGCGAATGAGTAGGAGATTTTTGATCTCATGTAGACCATCTTCAATTTTTCGTTTGCCATCATGGACTGGCATAATTATGTCTGATCGTCAGCATATAATTTTTGGTATAGTCAGTACTTTTGCTACAGACCAAGTTTATTGGAATCCTAGGAAGATGGACTAGGACAGCTATCTTTGATATTTAGGTAACGATTTGAGTAGGGCCAGAGAGTTGGCTGGTAGAGAGCTGACCTCTGGAGACCAAGAAGGTTAGGAGTGATGTTCTTTGACAAAAAAATGGTCTGGAAAAGCTCAAGTGTGAAGCTAAAAGATTATTCACTATGTCAAATGAAACTGGTGAATGGCACACCTACAATACTGCGCACACCAAATATATCAGGGAATTGTGTAGATCCAAAAGAACCACATGGCGTAACTATTGCGAAAGCATCACTGATTCTACGGAGGCAATTAACCTCAAATAAAAGTGAATTAAAGAGCATTTCCATAATAATACTTTGCAGGGTGAAGTTCATTTTCTTCTTTGTGAAAATGTTGATTAGGAAGGATCGACTATTGCAACAAATTCCATACTAATTTTGAAAAATTTACAGAGATTTATATACTGTTTTATAGCCATATCCGTTCAATTTCATTTAAGTTTCCACCCTTTTTCAGGATTTCTCAAATGATCAGTGTATTCCCAGGAAACCAGAAGTTTTCTAAATAGAATTACCTGAGAAGACTTTCTGATGGAAATCCATTTTCCGAGATAAACAGTCATGTGCGAAAAAATAGGGACACTTGCATGCAACAAATTTAAAGTAAGAAAACACACTTGCTCTGCTAATGGCATATTTTATTTGACAGGTAGGCTGTAGTCTTTTCAATCACCGCAGCCGGACTGTATTCTTCTATATACACTTCAAAAGGAATTGAATAATATCGTCCCACAACTTATTGTAACTTCGTTATAGTCTGTAGTTGGGATTTTATATTATTTCTCTTAAGACGATAGAGAAGGTTTTGCTACATTTAATTGGAAATCTGTACCTCACATTTGGTACAGTTTGCATATAAGCCGGGTGTGTCTGTGACTGCGATCCATCAAGTTGTCACTGAAACTAAAAAAGTACAGTAGACAAAGGAAATCGAACTTTGTGATCTTTTTTTTAACATTATCGACAATTAAGAGGGCTATGATTAAGAAGTTGCTAATGTAATATACTCAGCGGCACCAGACGTGGTACACAGGGGGTGTTTTGTTATCCCTACCAGAGTCTAAGTTAACTGATGAGCTACTTGAGGAACAGATCGATTTAGGGTTTATAACACTGATGATCTTATGATATAATTGTGTTAGAAAATGGGGTTATCCACAGATCCCTCCAAGACTATCCAGGTATCATTCACTAGACGTAAAAAGCTCGACTTGATGAAACAGTTGCTTAGGGGCACGGCCTAAAATTTTTGTGATGCTATTAAGTATTTTTGGGTTACCCTGGATAGAACCCTTATTGCATTGAACAAATGTTTAAAAATTAAGAATAGGAGGGAGTTTAAAGATTATTAAATAAATTATAGTTTTAATTTGCCATATTTTGCTTCAAATTTTATACATAATAAATCTGTAAATTTTCTCGTTGAATAACTTATATTTAAATCCTATCTTGGCTTAATAATAATTCACTTTTTTTATATATATATTGATATATATTTTTATCCTACATCAAATAATGCCCATCAATTATTTCCGCTGTATTTTTTTTTTTTAATTTTTTTTTATCTACTAAAGATGACTGCTAGTAAAACAACACACACACACTCTTAAAATGTTAAAATGCGGATTGAAAAATAGGAATTGTACAAAAATAAAATAGCTTACCTTTTAGCAAATAAATCACTTTTATTGCTTCATAACATACCGTTAGAAAACAAGCAAAGGCAAGCAATTTGATGCTATTGCTTAAAATGTTGTCGTTATACTATCACCTTCAAGTACTGACTGATACACACTGACTAACAGAGATCTAAAGACATGCAACAAAAAAAAATAAAATAAATAAAACACTAATATAAAAACATAGTAAAGAGAATCTTACTTCCGGTGTTGACAAGCTTTTAAATAAATTGAATTTACACAAGTAGCAGGATGTTGTTGTACACCTTAGCAAACATGCGTTGCGTCAATGTATGAGTGCGGTTATATTTGCAAGTGTGTTTATCTGTATGTGTTGTATAAATATTGCTAAAAGAAATATTTAATTTTATTTATATCTTATTTTTTTTTCTATCCTATACTCAGTTGATGTGATTGCTGTGATTGTTGTTTTCGTTGTTATTCTGTTACAAATAATATGACTTTTTACCATTACGAATCCTTCATAGAGAAATAAAATGAATGGAAGTAAAAAAGGAACAGGAAATCTTTCACGTTACAACCACAAGAATACCAGGTAAACAAGACAAGAGAACCTATATTTACTACTACACGCACATGCACATACAAACAAAGATAAACAGGATACTATTGCAAAGCATTATACAAAATATCAATGTAACTATTCCCTCCAACTGTGGTTCCTGCCTGTGTTTGTTTTGAAAAAATATCTAAAAAATTAACTTCTGGAAGAATTCATAAAAAAATTTCTTGTCTTGAGGATTTAGTAGCCACTGTGCTTTTGAGAAAATTAGTAAACAATACAAAATATCAAAGTACATATACTTTATTTATATAGTAGATTAGCAAAAACATAAGCTACTCTTTCAAAAAAAAAAAATTGTGTGATCAATTTTCCGACAAATTTAAAAATTTATTCTATGAATTTTGCAAGCGTATAGAAAATTATTTTAATTCAAATTACAATAACTTCATAAACACACACACACACATATGGTCATTCACACAAAATATGTCTATAGACTGTGTGAGTATGAATTTTGTACATTAAAAATCTAACAAAAATACAAAAAACGGAAACATTTTCAAATAAATGAATAATCAGTTAGTTTTTACGGAATTAGTAAGAAAAAATTTTTTATTTATTTTTAACTGATTAATCATTAGTTTTTTTTTTTTTGATGAGCTAGTTGTTTAAACAACATTTAACAAGAAATACCAAAAACCATTAAATTTAAATGAAAAGTTTGTTTAACTTTACAGCAAAAAAAAGTAGCAAAAGAAGAGAAAAAGATGCAATGATTTTGATTTGGGTGTTGTGAAAGTTTGTATCGGAACCAATGATTTTTACATAGGGGTGTCATAGGGTGATCCTTTTTCATTGCATCTAAAGCCCTTCTTATGGTTTAGTGAAAAATGATGCTCCCAAATAAATTTTAAATTTGTAATTCTTTTAGTTTTCTTTGATCTTCTTGATTTGTGTAATATTTTTTATTGAGCTAAAGATCTTTTATATATAAAAAATTAATTTTAAATAATTAATTATAAATAAATAAATATTTATAATTAATTTTTTATAAATAAAAGATTTTTAGCTCAATAAAAAATATTTGTAATTTATATTTTACCAGGACATCAGTAATCGGGGGCTTTAGCGTCATTTTTACAATTTCCCTTTAGCTTCTACCTGGGAATTTAACTGACACATTTGTTGTTGTTGCCCATATAAATTCTGAGTTTGACTATTGGTTAAGTTATAACGGACTGGACATTTAGTAATCGGGCCTTATTTATTAAATTACTTAATTCGAAATTCTTACAATTTTTACTACAATAAAATTTTTTGTATCAATGATAACTACGATTTGACGAATTTAAAATATGGTAAATTGTAAGTTAAGTATTGAAAGAAATCATTTAAACTTTAACCATAGTTAAAAATTGTAAATTTTTATAGAAATATCTATGATTTATGTTTAACTTTGGTTGTTTTTAAAATAAGTTATACATCCTAGATTTGAAAACAGTTAAATTTCCTTAAAAATCGCATTTTTGGAAGTTGTGAAAAAGAACTGCCTTAGAACAGGAAACTCAGAACTAAACGATACTTTGGATCCAGTGAAAAATTAATTTCTTAAGAATCACATCCATTTATTTATTCTGGGTTAGAAATTATTTTAAGTGTAGGGTTAACTTTGAACTTACTTATTTGTTAAACTATAAAATTTATAAATTTCATTTAAATGAGAGTGTTTAGGTTTCGGTACTTTTCTTGTTGGATATTCTTTTTTATCTATTTTAATTTATTTCAAAACAAATTGCCTCGTCCTAAAACTGGTGTGTAAAATGGTTTGATATAATTTTTTTTTTAATTTTTTTCAACTACATCGTTTGGTGCTATTTTCAACTAAAAGTGATAATTATTTTAAAAAATTAATGTCCCATTTTTACTCGTTTCCCGTTCTAATCCGTTCCACGTGTGTAGCATTCTAATTCAATTACACTGGTTCCCCATTCTATTTCGTTCCCCTCGTCTAGCGTTTCATTTCCACTCGTTCCCCGTTCCACTCAATTTCGATTCCATTTGTCTTATGTTTCAATTTCATTTGCTTCCCGTCAAATTCTATTTAGTTTTTCAATTTAAGTATTTCAAATCCACTCGTTGTTTAAATTTCACATTTGTAGCTAAAGTAGTTTAGACAGGACTTTTTCCTTTTTCCACCTTCCTGGCGATAAATTCAAAAGGTATTTTATCTAGGGAACACATATTTCAAATTTTTCAACCCAAGCGCATTGGATAGGCTCTTAAGTGGGAGATCTTTCCTTTTTTGAACCAACATTTTTACTTCATTTCTGGGGGAAATTTCTCAACGTTTCTAACCAGAGCGATTAATTTTTTTTTTTTTTTGGAATATGAACGTTTTAAACTTGGAAAAATAAAAAAAAAATGTATTTTGAGGTTCAGTACGAACATAAAATTTTTAAATGCGAATATTTCAAAAAGTGGAGGTAATTTTTTTTATTTTTTTATATTAGTAATATAGATCCCTAATTCTCTTAGAGCCTATGAATCTGATATTTCTTAGATATTATATAATTGTTTAGCCATCTACTGTGCAGCTAAACAAGTTCTACACTAGTACATATTGTATTTTTTTTTAATTTACTATGACTACTGCCCAGTGTAGAAATGGTAATAACATATCATTATTTTTTGCACTATTAGTAACGACACCAACTTACTTTCTAAATTACCTTAAATGACTTAATAATGACTTACTAATAACTAACTACCTTTGCAATTATTTTAAATCAAAAAATAAGGAATTATTATTAATGATAATTATTTAAAATATAAAGTATAATGTTTTAGATATTTTTACAGTTTTTTTCTAAAAATCTATTTTTAGACTCATTATTTTTATTCATACTGGTAAGCAGTATTATTAATTTTTCGTAAGCATAATTCATTACTTTGGTCGACATCCCCATAAAAAGTTTATATGAAATGTAATAACAAAAAGTAGCTACTTACCATCACCAGATATGTGATTATATAACTACATATCTGGTAATGATTTTCTTTACTGGGTCATTACAAAATATTTACCTTTTGTTTAGGTTGCTACCATTACTGCTTTTTGTTGTTGTATCATTGTTTTTTTTTTTGTTGCCATTTGAATATAATAACATTTAGAACAAAAGTGCAAATTGCTATGAAATCACTTAACTGTAAACTTTTATTTTATACTATTTGTTTTATTTGTTTGTGTAAACTTCCTTAAATCTATATGTATGTGTGTGAGTGGGTATTAAAGAATCTCTGTGTAACTGGCAGTGTATTTAAGTTAGAGTATTCAAAACCGAAACTAAAAACCGATTTCGGTTTTTTTCTAAATTAAAATAAATCGAAAACCTGGTTTAGCCCATTAAAGTTGTCAAAAATAACACTTTCTTATTTTAAGGAAACTTTTAAAACTTTGAGTTTAAAAAATATTAAAATGTTCTCTAAGACCGAGTTTTTGGGATGTGAGTTAAACTTAAACCGAAAACGAATTTTGTCTGCCATTTTCATGTTTATTAACATAAATTTGTCGGAACAACTTTTTGTTACATAAAATTTTGGCTTCATTGAAATAAAATAAATTAAAACAAATTTCAAAATCAGTATTCAAGTTACAAACTGCGATAAACTGAGTTTAAAGATAATCTACATCCCGGCCTAAAAATCGCTAAATTTTCATCTAGTAACTAACAATTTTTCCTGCTATAGCTAAAGAAAATTAAAACCGCTAGATCTGAGTAGAAAACGCGGAAACTTTTGCAATGAGAGACATACTTAAGCAGGGTGCAGAGTTCCTGAAATATTTGTGACACAAATGTGTTTCTTAAAAATATTACAAATTTTTCAAGATTTTTGTTTTAAAATCTTTATTTGAATTCAAAAATTTTTCGATACCGTTTTAATAAAAAAAAAAAGCGTTTAAACGATTTTTTTTAACTGAAACCCATTAACGGAATTTTTTAAATTGAATCCCGATTTTAAAAAAACGTTTTTTCAACAAATCCGAAACCCGTTTTTTTTGAAAAGTTCGGTTTTTTTAATACTCTAGTCCAGCGGTTCCCACTAACTTTTTCTTTACGGACCCTTTGAGAAATTTTTACAGGCTGACGGACCCCCAAATTTTTCATTTTTCATATTTAAATAAAAATTTTGAAATCCGAAGTTTAAAAAAAATGGAATAAATAAAAAGATGGAAAAAATTTTCATAAGAATTTATAGAATTTAATTTTTCTGATAATAATTTTTGGTAGAATCTTTTAATTAAGTTAGAATCTGTTCTATAAAAAAGCTGCTTAGAATCGGTGATTTTGAATAGGAAAAATTGATTCTTAAACATACTTATATTCTGTTGATTTTTTAAAAAAAGTAATGTGTATTTAATTAAGCAAAAAATTTCCAGTCTCAAAAGTCCTAAGAGTTGGATTTTCCCATATGCATTTAGCTGACTGTTTATCAGTTTCTTTTTGGAACCGTTGCTCTAGTCAGTGGCTTCTTAGCATACACTGCTATTGAAAAAACCCTACAAAAAGAAGTCCGGAGTGGTCAGATCTGGAGATCTGGGTAACCTGTTAATGTCGTTTTTTTTTGACAACAAATTTAAAACAAGATCTTTTTTGTTTTAAATTGGTAATTTCAATTTTTTTGCAGCTGTTCAAATATTTTTTTTTTTTTTTGATGGCGTTTAAATGAAAAAATCTAAAAACCCGGATAATCCGAATAACCGGGTTTTGTAAAAACTGAAACTCACACCGGTTAAAAAAAAAAACTTTTTTTCAAGAAACCAAAAGGAGATACTCTGGTCTGAGGCTGTTTTTCTGTGTTCACATAGCTTTTCAAATACCTCTACAAAAAGGAATCCAGAGGCGTCAGTTCTTTAGATCCAAGTGGACAGTCGATGATTTGCCGTTAAGGAAATTTTTGTTGTTAAAAATATTGCATATCTTTCAAGATTTTTGTTTTGTATTTGAATTTTTAGCAGCCTTTCAACCATTTCATCTATGTGGTTTTAATGTCAATATAACCAACGAAAAAAATGGTTAACCGTTTTCTTTTATGTAAAAAACCGAAACCGAAACGAAACCGTTTTGTTTGTTTTTTTTTTATTTTTCGAATAAACCGAAAACCGGTTTTTTAAAAAGGTCGTTATATTGAATACACTAGTTCAAATGTGTGCAAATAATGAATTTCTATTTCTATACAAACATAATTGTAGAAATGTGGAAAAAAATAAAACTTATACATACTAACATAAGCTCGTATTTTATATGAATGGTTTTTCATATTTTTTTATACGAGTTTTTTTTATTTATTTATTTCTCATAGCTTTTATAAATGTCGGCATTACCACTGGTAATTGTTAGCATTTCAATTGTGGCTAAGAGAGTCATTGAGTCTCTTTATGGCAGTTTGTTAAGTTTAATGATCATTATTAATGTCAATTCTGTTGCTATACACTAATACACATTTATATTTATTTTGTTTTTTATAGATATTTTATATAACATTAATGTAGAGTTATTATTTTTAAGTACAATTTACAAAAGATTGTAAAGGGAATAATAACTATACCACCACAAATCTAACAATGGTATGCCATAAAATTAGTTGTTTTCAAGCAATATAAATAAATTAGTTGAGTTTGGTGATCTGCTATATGATGACTGTAAAATATGTTAAATATACATATTATAAAAACATCCAATACAGCAGAAATATTTAGAAGGTCAATTAGCTGATATGAATCTTTTTATATGTTGCCTTGGATAACAAATTATATAAAAAAATTATATTACTGTTTTCTTTTATTTATAAATTATATAATTGGTTCCCTCTTTTGAATATAAAATTTCATTTTAATTGAAATTAAAATTGTTATACAATTCTAGTATTTACTTAAAAAAAGACAAACTAATTTTGGTCAAATAAATTTAAATAAATATACAAAAAAAAAAAAGAAAATATAGATACACCCAGAAAACACTATCAGTTGTGGCCACCGAATCTGTTGCCAATCGAATTCTGGCGGTTACGACAACTGTTTTCATATTTAATTATGTTTTTAGTTGTGAAAGCCAATATTCAGTTGTAAAATTTAATATTTATATTCCACAGAAATATTATTACGTTCCACAATATTTTATTTAAAAAAAAATTATTTTTAGATTTTTCCGGTATCGAACCCGGGCAATCAGATTCATAGTTCACACTCTTGCTTACTGCACCACAACTAATTTTAATTTTCTTTGATATATATGCCATTTAAACTTTTGAATATATTTTCCCTTTTCCGGGATTTGAACTCAGAATTTCGGAGTACTAGACTAGCCCTCTACCCGAACACTACAAACACTTATAAATTTTAATTACTAATTTTGAATTTAAATAATTTTTTAGGAATATAAATATAGCAGAAAATTCGTTTAATCAATACAATCCACAATTCGGTTGGTTCAACTGAAACCCTAATTTTAATTATATATTTGATCAGAATAACCGAATTTGTAGTTTCGAATAACGACAATTTTTCAATGAATTTAATAGAATGTACATAATTATATTCACTTAGTAAATGGATGCTTCCACCGCACACAAATACTAAACGAATTTTATTTTTAAAGATGATTGAAAACACCAATAATTAAATAATAGGAAAGATTTTTAGTTTATTTTCCCTTTTTGTAATACCCAATACAACATTGTTGCTGTATTAATGGATTATAGGTTATTCCATATAAAATTAAATCCACACAAATAAATGTTAATGGTTTTGATCGCATTTCAACCAATCTTTTCTCTGGGTGTATTTATATAATAATACCAAAAAATACCCGGCATTGCTCGGATTTCACAGGTAAAGTCTTAGAAGAAAAAAATGATAATACGTATTTTCATAAATATAAATTTTAAGTAGTTGTTTGACTGAAAATCACGAAAATCCATTCCCATTTTAAAAGCTAAGTGTCGGTCACATCTTTCCCATGATTTAAATAGCGTGTAAGGAGAAATAAACTGTTTTTATCATAATAATTTAACGAAAAAATGTTCAATAGAGCCAACGCAGCGTATGAGTAATATATGTACTTCAGTAAATAATATTAAGTATACGCCATAGTATCTCAGTTAGTGCAACAACAAGTTATAAGTTTAACGGAAATCATCACAAATATTGGATTTTATTATGAGAATTATATTTAAACAAATCTTTCCATTTGTTGGTAAAATTAAAACTTATATAAACAACTATCTCTATAAGGCTTTCCATATTAACTGCCCAGCTTAAGAAAATAAATTGTATCAATATTAAACTTATTATATATATTCCTTTTTTTCCTATTTAAAACGAATAGAATATGTAGCATTTTTTTAAATTTTACCCAAAGGTAGACGAACCAGGCGTGGTTAAATATTAACAAATTTTGCATTTTTTTTTTTAATTTAAGATTTATTAAAGTTTAATGGAATTTAGAATATGCTGGAGATTTGACTATTTCAATAAAGTTTTTTTTTTTGGTTAATTAATTTTTTTTTTTAATCCTGAATTTATTACACAATGCAATTCTCTTGAATTGGGAAATTGTGCGATTTTTCAAAGAAAAAAAATGGTATTATCCTACCACGCCCTTTAGTGGATATATATGCAACCAAAGTCAAAGCATTGACTGACTGAATTTCTTCAATGGTTACAGATTTTTTTCAGAAGTAAATTTTTCGTTTGTTCTTTTACTTCCAATATTGCATTTTGTAAAAATTTTAAATCTTAATTAAAAATAATTGATAATTAAAATTAAAATGTTATTTTTATTATATACATTCAGAATATTATGTAGTTTACTGTTTCCGTTCTATTTTAAAATAAAGGAACATACATTTATTTTTCAAAGAAATGTCTATTTTAATTTTTATACCCTTCACCACAGGTGGAACAGTATATATAAGTTGTCATTCCGTTTGAAATTTCTACAATATTGATTTAAGACCCTATAAAGTATATATATTTTGGGTCCTTATGAAGAGCGAAGTTGATTTAACGATGTCCGTCTGTCCGTCTGTTTGTTGAAATGGGTTTTCCGAAGAACCAAACATGATGAGCACTTGATTGTTATTTATTTCTGTTACATGTGATCCATTCCTGTTTGCTATTGAAAATCAGACAGATCGGTTAATAAATGACTGAGATATTAGCAAAAAAACCAGGACTACCTCAAATTTTTTCCGTAAAATCCCTTTGTTTAATATGTATGTAGAATTTTACGCATAACAAACACATCCATTTGTTGAAATTCTTTTCTTTCATCTCCACCTTTTATACACAAACAACAAACACATACAAAGATTTGTCATTTAAATAAAAGCCAAACAAATCTCTAATCAACGAAGACTTTTATATATGTACCTCTATTAATGTGTGAGCTTCAATAGCTCAGCTGTCTAGACACTATGTCCCAAATACTTTTTTTTTTCTCTAAGGCCGCGGGTTCGAATCCCGGTCAATTAACTTTTTTTTTTTTGTAAATTTTTTTTATTATTTTCTTAAGACTTTTTTTTTTTTTTATTTTTTGTTTTTTTTTAACATTTAATAATTAATTTATATAAAATTTTATATTAATAATTAAATAATCCATAAATAGGCTAAATACATCAAAATTTTTATAAAAACCCTCTGATACAAACAAAATACAAACGTTTTTATTTTTAATTTTTTGCTCCGATTTAAAAGAATTTATAAACAGATTTTTAAACTATTTTATTTCTCATATACTAAGAAAATTTTATAGATAATTTTCCTTTGAGTGCAACTATTTTTATAAAAAAAAAAAAATATAAACTATTTTCCTTCAAATTTTTAAAATTAAGCTAAAGAAATTAAAAATATTTTTAATAAAAAAGCAAAATAAAATCCCAAATGCAAATTTGCCATCTAAATCAAACGTTTTTGTAGAAATAAAACACATGCAGTTCTAGTGATTTCTTTTAACGATTTGTTGAAATTCTTTTCTTTTACCTCTTCACCTTTTATACACAAACAACACACACTATTCTAGAGCTGTAATATGACTTATATAGCAAAAGATCGAAAATCTTTAGTATAACATATTTGCTGAAAAAACTCAGATACAAAAAATTTATGCCCAAAACACAAAAATTTTTTTTAAATACCTATTTTCTGGAACCATAAATCTTAAAACTAAATGGTTAATTTCCTCTTAAAGGCGTCCGTATACCTATATAAATCTGTCCATTCCATATATGTCCATATATAAACTTCAGTTTTTTCCCAACCATGGTGAAGGGTATATAAGATTCGGCATAGCCGAATTTAGCCGCTTTTACTGGTTTTTTTATATTCGAAATAATTTATTATCATTTACCGATTTTTTTTCAGTTTCATTTACTTTTTCATTTGTTTGAAAGTAAATAAAAATTTACCCACAAAACGGAAATTTGTGGTCTATTTGTGTCCGTTACAGTTGTTACAAATTTAAAATTTGTTTTCTGTCTGTTTCAAGAAAAAAATATTCTAATACAAAATACAAAATTTGTTCAACTCAAATTACAAGATATTCATAAACACACATTCACCAGAAACACATTTACACAAAAAGTGTCTATAGCCATGCATACATACATTTTTTAGATGAAAAAAAAAAAAATACAAAAACCGAAACAATTTCAAATAAATGATAAAATCATTTATTTTTAAGGAATTGGTAGGTAAAATTGTAACATTTATTTTAACTGATTATATCATTTGTTTCTTACGGATGTGTCATTTGTTTAATCAACATTTAAAAATAACTAAAGGCATTTAATTTAAACGAAAATTAAGTAGACCGGTTTTTAAATGAAATATCATTTCTTGTAAATGGCATTTTTATTATTTTAAGCTACAAATTAGTTTAAGTGTATATTTTTCATATATGCTAACTATGTTTCCTATTTCGGTTATATCGTTGCCAGTTTTACTAAAATTAATCCCTGCAGAAGGTGAAATAATTCCCGCATCGAAACGTTGGAGGAAAAAATTAATATCTTATTTGCATTAGTGGAAGAATGATCTTGAAAACCTGATAGAAAACAATTCTTTTATTTGAAATAATTTTTATTCAGTATTTTTTTTTAGGTTAAAAAAAAAATGTGGCATTATAATTTTTGTATCAATTTATGGTAGAGTTGCCATATTTAAGTAGTGTTTTATAGAAAAAAAAAATCTTAAATACTTTTAGTATTGAAAGCCTCATACAAATAGACAATATGAACAAACAGTAAAGTTTTTTTCTCAATTTATTAAAAGAAAGATATTAAAAGAAAACAAAGGATTAAATGGGATTAAAAAAAAAAACTATGAAAGAAATGTATAAAAAATATGAAAAGAATTCCTTTATGTGTGCACTAAATGGATAAAAGCTATTAAACAATTTATGAAAAACTTAATAATTAAATAAAAATGTTTAAATTAAATATTCAGACAAATATTTGTGTATAAAGAAAAATGTAAAGAATATTTTGCAATAAACAAATAAAATAGTTGATGTCTGTTAAGCCGACTAAAGAATACCTTATATTGGGGTAACTGAAAATCAAGTAGCAAACACTCAACTGAAGTTCTCTGACTTTTTATTAGATTGATATATTGGAGGCAAAGTATATCTTCAGTGAATCAGTACTTACTCGAGAGAACACAGAATTTAAATGTCAATTTTATAGGCAAGACAAAAATGATGTAAAATCTTAAGCAAATATTTCCCAAAATCCCCTTTTATTAATGTATATATTAGAGGAGGAACCTACATGTTACATTCTAAATTCATAGCTTCAGCGGCTGGAGAGTGCTTAAGGGGAAAAATTTTCCCCCGCATTTTTGTCACTTATCAATCCCCTTGTCGAGTGTTTCAATTTCACTAGTACACCGTTTCATTCAATTCGTTTCCCTTGTATATTGTTTCAATTAAAAACATTTTCCCTTCTATTCCATTTCATCCTTCTTCTCTAGCATTTAAATTTCACTAGTTCCCCATTCCATTATTATTCCAAACCCTTATAATGGCATTTTCATGCCTCAAGCCAAATTGGTATGGGCAATTTATTAAAGGGAAAACTATAGCCCTTCGCCTTTGAATTTTCAAAACTCCCGTCTTACCAATTCGATTAGACCAATTCGAAAAAACGTTTATTTTGAATTTCATGTTTCTACCCAAACACGTTTGGTTAGGTCTCAAATATACTGCTACAGTGATTTACATATATTTCAATGTACAAAAATTACTAGGATACCTTTTTTTATTATTTAGCAAAAGTAGTCGTATTTCTAAAATCACCCGAGACTAAAAAAATTAAAACAAAATATTATTTTTATTTTGTAACGCATATTTTTAATTTTATATTGAAGACAAAGTTCTAAATAAACTTTACTAAACATTTTATATTTTTTCCCTGTGAATAAATATAGATGTGGTTAAAAAAGTAGCAGAGAGTATAGTCTTTTTAAGGTAATATCATATAATATATTATTTTAATCTGAGCTTAAGATCTCTTTATATTTATAAAAATTAATTATAAATATTTATTTATCCCAAAATTTCGTCACCACATTGTGTGACTTCTTCAGGTGAAATTTTTTCTTATAATTTTCATTTATTAATTATACGAAAAACGTTTAGTAAAATAATAAAAAGAGATCTTAATTTCAATTTAAAATAACCAGGAAGATCGAAGATAACTAAAAGTAATATCATATTCGTCATCTACATATTACAATTAAAGGGAAATTTTAATATTCTCTCAGATATAAAAAAAATTAACAAATTTTTATATAATATTCGGTTTAATCCTCTAATGATCTTATGATGTCGATAATATTTATAGTATATATATTTTTAATTGAAATCTTACTGTGGTAAAGATATAAAAATTTTGTTTTATCGTTTTATTAATGCGATGTATATAGCAGAATCAAGAAATCCAGTAAAGAAATAGTTTCAATTTTTTACTATAAATAACACTATAAGTAAAATAAAATTACATAGTGAAAATTTTTGATCTAGTAGTTATAGCGATTTTCACATAACACTAAGCATTTATAAATTTCAATGCAATTAATTCTACTTTGTACAAAGTCTGAGTGTATTAGCTGGGATTAATTATAAAAAATCTGTTGGCAGAGCCTCTGAGCTAGCTTTGTTAAAAACAAGAATGTGTGCTTGAGCGTCAATATAGTGGGTAGTCCAACCATAATGCATGATATTAATTGTAAATAAAGCAAACATTTTTCAGAGAATTATCTTAATATTATTTATTATGATAGAAGGATCTATGATAATTATGCGTGAAACAAAATATCGGCCAAATGCTCGCCATGGCTTCGGTTGCGTACCTCTATCCGATGGTCTATATTTTCAATGTCTTTGAGACATAATTGAGGTTAAATGTCGTTAATGTGCCGAATGATCTCATCCATTAGCTCTTGAATTGTTCTTGGATTACACAGGTCAGCGAAAAAAAATTTTTGTCAGCTGCATGAGATATTTTTACTGAATTGTATGTTTTAAAGTGGGCTGATTTCAAAAGTGATGGCCATTTTTTTCAATCACATAAGGATTTTTTGCAAATTCAAACTCAAAAAATTTGTTAAAGCACTCCTTTATTCAAAATTTTAGTAGTTTTTTTTAAGCAAACGAAACATTATTTTGATACATATACTTATTCATGTTCTTTATGAAACCTCTTCTTCTTTTCCTTGATACTTTGACGAGTCCTTTTCCGATCTCCATCTTCAGTTTCTCGCTTAAGCAGCCAACACTAGTCAGCAAGCATAGTGACATCCCATCGCCCTTGGTACCTTCTCTCGATATCACGGACATCCTGGTGAAATCGCTCCACCTGCTCTTCACTGTAAGCTCCCAGGTTTTCAGGAAAATAGTCTATGTGAGAGTGTAAAAAATGGACCTTCAAGCTCATATTGCAGCCTTGAGCTTCGTATGCTGCTAGCATCCGTTGCACAATGATTTTATAGTTAGGATCCTTAGCATTTCCCAAAAACTTTCGCACTACGTCCTTGAACGATACCCAAGCTTCTTTTTCCTTCTCATTCATAGTTTCCACAAATGAAGGGTTCGTTAAAAGTTTTCTTATGTCGGGTGAAAACTTCCTCTTTCAACTTTGCTTCTGACAGCTTCGGGAATTTTGTACATAAATATTTGAAATAGTCTCCATCCTTTTGCAGCGATTTTACAAATTGTTTCATCAACCCCAATTTGATATGGAGAGGGGGCAACAAAACCTTTTGTGGTGGTACCAAGGTAGTGTTTATAAAATTTTTCTCTCCAGGTTTTAAAGTTTCTCGGGATGGCCAATCACTTTTTTTCCAGTGCTGTTCTCTGGCTCTACTATCCCACAAGCATAGGAAGCATGGGTATTTGGTATAGCCTGCCTGCTGACCCAAAAGCATTGTCAGTATTTTGAAGTCCCCACAAATTATCCATTGATGGTCTTGATACTTGATTTTTCCAGGATAATCGCCAAATCGTTATAATCTTCTTTCATATGCACAGAATGTTCAATCGGAATCGAGGCAAATTTATTTCCATTATGCAATAATACTGCTTTAAGGCTAGTCTTAGATGGGTCAATGAATAGGCGCCATTCAGATGCGTCATACTTTATATCAAAGCGATGTATGAGTTCTTCCACATTATTGAAGAAAACTAAATTTCCTTCTTTTGAGAAAAACTGGGTAAATTCTTTTTTTCCGTATCTGTACCAGTAGAAAGAAGTGCCAGGTGATAAAAGCGTTTTATTTTTTAATCTAGAACCTAACAGTTCGGCTGCATCTTTTGAAAGACCTAAATCTCTTACTAAATCATTGAGCTCACCTTGAGAAAATAGTTGAGGCCTTCCATCTTCGTCAAAAGATAAATCTGAGCTTGATTCACCCGGAGGAGATAATGTAGCTTCGTCCTCCAACTCACTAGGGTATTCATCCAAACTGGAAGGTGGCTGCGGGATAGATATCTCGGAGCTATGGGGCACTGGACGTATAGCTGAGTCAATATTAGGATAACTTATGTTTCTTTTGTTTTTTGAATTGAATCCCTTTATGTCAACTGAGCAGAAGTAGCAGTCAGTAGTGTGATTTTTCTGCTCACGCCATATCATAGGAATTCCAAATCGAAATGCATTTTTCTTTCCCTTAAACCACAAACGAAGATCTTCTTCGCATCTTCTACACACCTTATCCGAGGCCCATGGTTTAACTTGCTGACCAAGTTTTAATTTAAAGTACGCAAAATAAACTTTCCTTACAAAATCACTTATATTTCTCTGTAGACTTTTAATAGTGAATTCACCACAGATATAACAAAAACTGTTTGCAGAAATAACACAACCCCTTGTAGCCATAATTAACAGACAACAGCACTGTTCACTTCAATATCAGTATGTATACTGAGAGCTTTTCTTTGTTTCAAGCGATATACGTCATATGACTTGTCTCAACATGTTAAAACATTGCCAGCCCCACCAACAGTTCAGGTTGTTTTTCTCCTATCAAATAAAAAAAAACATATAGGTTTATTACCAATGAACATAGATACTGCAATATATATAAAAACTTATGTGATATAATAATTTGAATATTTTTTCTGTTTTGGGGAGGTCAAAATCTGTAAGAAAATGTAAAAAAATCCTATGCAGTTTTTTGGTCGCAGACCTGTGTTACTGACGTACACTTTTTCTTTTAAATATCCCCAAAGAAAGATATCCAACGGTGTCAAATCGCCACGACATGAGATAACACGGCCATTGAATTTCTCAGGCAAAAGAGCCATTGTTTCGTTGACTGTGTGGAAAGTGGCACCATTATGTTGGAACCACATTTCGTCCAGGTCCATATGCTCAATTTCTGGCTACGTTATCATCTCTTGACGATTACGAATCGAGATTGACGGCACTTGTGCCACACTATCGCGAATAACACAGCAATGTTTTCCGCACAACGAACTGGGGGAACGAAACACCTGTGTTTTCACGTTTCCTACAGACCCAATTTGCTAAAATTCTCCCGATTGTGGACACACTTGGTCGATTATGCTGACCAAAAAAATCAAGAAATGCATGAAATGCATTTTGATTTGAGCGCCCATTTTCGTAAAAGGCTTCAATGATCTTAACGCGCGGTTCAATTGTGTGCCTCTCCATGGTTGAATTTGTTAAATACTGAAACAAATAAATGTCATTTTAAGTTGGGCAAAAAACTTGACGTTAACAAGTGACTCACAATTAACATCGTACCGAATTTTAGCTTTATATTCTTCAAACTTGAAAATCGTTTTTTTTTTTTTGTGGACAAAGAGGTCTTAAATGCATACAACATTATTATATAATATTTTCCATCGATAATATTTATTATATTTATTAATAAAATATTATTATTTAACCAAAAACTACTTAATATATAAATACTGTTCGATGTGAATTTATTCCCATCATTTAGCGTTTAAATTTTGTTTTGAAAAAGTCCGGTTTTAATTTTTTGGAATTACAAAAATTAAAATCGTGTTAGCCAAAAAAAACATACGTGCGTATGAGTGTTATATTTAAATAAAATTAATATAAATCATACGCCTTAGTGGACTCGCCTTATAAATGTACTTCAATTTATCACAATTACATACATAATTTATCAAAACTTTGGAGTATATTCATAGATTTTTGTAAAATATAACAAACTACACTCACCAAAAAAAGTCTGTAATGGAAACTGAAAATTTTGCTGTTATTACGGGAAATTCTGCTAATTCGAGCCCAGCGGTATTTTTTGCTAATCTTAGCAACACATGTCTGCTGACGTGTAGTATAATGAAATTAGTAGAAAAATTAGTACCCGCTACTAAATTTTAGTATACTTTTTGTAAAGTAGAATTTAAAATCTGTTTGCTAAAATCAGCAAAAAAATGACTAAATTTTATTAATATTAGTAAAAAGCTTTGAATTTATTTTTCTTATCGAGTTTCAAAAATTTTGAATATATTTAAAAAAAACGAATTAATCATTTTGTTTTAATTTGATAATTTCTGTCTTGAAAAATATTTTGATCATTTTTTTTTACTTTTAAGGTCAAATTGTAATTGTTTTTAGGGCTGATTTTTAGAACTAAAAAAAACTTTTTAGTGCTGTTTTAAGTGGATGTCCCATTTTCAGACATGAGTCGGTATATTCACTTCCGATCCCTTTTTTAATCTATGTAGCATTTTAAGGTAATTTAAGTTTGTAGGTGTAAGTTTTAATTAGAAATAACATTTCCTTTAATATCCACTTTTTTAAAATTAGTAATTTTTTTTGCTAATTTTAGCAAATCGGTTTTCAAAAATTTGTAAAATGATTTCTGAAATTAGCAACAAAAATTTGTAAACATTCTGTAAAAATTCTGTAATTTGTCAAATGTAAATAGCAAAAAGATTTGCTAAATAATAATTTTTTACTAAAAATCAGTACAAAAACAGTAGAGTGGGATTGAAAACTGTTTACAAATTTTTCTACTAACTTTTTTTTCTGAGTGTAAATGATTAAATTTTTTTGCACAATTATTATTTTTGCCATATTTTTTATATTAAAAGCAGTGACTTTTAGCTAGATAGGAGGTATGAAATGAAAATTCACACGTTTTTAAAATTAAAAATTTGTGTTACCACAATTTTGTTTCACACCAAAACAAAGCTTAAGTCAATTAAGCCAATTATGTTTCAGTTTTAAAAATTTTAGTTTCGGCAAAGTATTATTAAAATATTTTATAAGTGTTTGTTAGTTAATTACTACTAAAAAACTGTGTTCTAAGTTCATCTTTTAAATAAGCTACTTTTTTATTCTCTGCTATATGGTTTTACAAAATCCTTCTAAAGCCAACCATTATATTTAAAAAGCTTTTATAAATTAAACTCCGTAGAGAGAGGGAGAGTGTATTATAAAGCTACCTCTCCTTACCACACTATCAATTATTCTCCCCTCTTTCAGTCTGAATGGACAATAATAGCAGCAACACCATCAATAATATGAACAATTTAAAACAAGAATTGTTCAACTAAAAAGTAATAACTAAACGATAACTATAATAAAAAAAATCGATAAATTCTCAAGAGTGTAAATAGTTACAAAAATTATAAGTACTATAAAACAAAGTGAAATGTTTGTTATAGTAAAATAAACAAACAGTTAGGGCTGGTATTATAGTTAACACCTAAGTAAAATTTAATATGAAAGTGAATTTTTTTTCTAGATTTCGAAATGTGAAAAGGGTTTGAGTACTGAGATTATTGAAAAAGTTTGCTGAAATGGTATAAATAATACACTTAATATCTTTAAAAAAAAAAACTTAAGTTTTCACTAAAAAATTGGCCCTTATACTGCAAATACACATAGAAAAAATTTCAAACCAAGTATAAATAATTTTAAATTAAATAGAAACAGCTTTGAAACAAACTTTCCAGAAAGGTAGACCTACACTCAAAAAAAAAAGTTAGTCAGCAAGTTGTTTTTGCTGTAATTGTGTTTTCAGAAAAAGCTTAAGTTAACTTTTTTCAACAATAGACTAATTTTATACAATTTTTTTGTTGCTAAGAAATACATTTATACAAGGTGGCGCAAAAGTAATCCTCCTATCAGAAAATGCTATAAATTTTGCGATTGGCCCCTAATGTCAGTTCTGTTTTGACATTTGTGTAGTAAACACATGCGAAATACACGTTAATAAACAATGTTACGCTACACTGCTCCATAACGCGGAATATTGGTGACTATTTATTTAAGCAATAATGAAGATGATTTTTCATCAAAAATAATCATGAGTGATGAGGCCCATTTCCATCTTAGCGCGTACGTAAATAAGCAAAATTTACGCTTCTGGGGCACTGAAAATCCGCGTGTAACCCACGAAGAGCCATTACACCCGCTCAAAGTCACTATGGTGTGCTGTTTTCGCTGGAGGAGTCATCGGACCTTTCTTCTTCGAAGACGTCACGGGCCAAACGGTTACTGTGAATGGTGAGCGCTACAGAGCAATGATCAACGAGTTCTTTTTGCCGGAACTTGATGAATTGGGATTGGAAAACATGTGGTTCCAACAGGACGATGCTACGCCACACACTGCACGTGCCACAACCAATATGCTGAAGGATGCATTTCCCGGGCGCCTGATCTCCCGTTTTGGCGATTTGCACTAGCCAGCAAGATCGCCTGATTTGACCGCCCCAGACTTCTTTTTGTGGGGCTTTTTGAAGTCGCGGGTTTATGTCAACAAGCCTCAGACTCTGGCAGCTCTTAAAGACAATATCCGTCAAGAATGTGAGGACCTATCGCCGGAAGTTTTGGCCAAAGTGATGGAAAATGTCATAAAAAGGGCTCAAATGACAATCAACTGTGGCGGCGGCCATTTACATGACCTCATACTCTCGACTTGATGTAAAAAAAATTAAAAGACCAAATAAAAATAATCCACAAGAAGAATCAAAGTTTTTAATTTTTTTTTTAAATTACAGCCAAAAAACATCGGAAGGTTATTTTTGCGCCACCCTGTAGTAAGAAAAACAATCATAGGTAGATGTCGCTACTGATCTACATGAAGTACAGACAAAAATAACACTAAAAATACAACTGTTCGAAGACTTAGAAATGCAACCATGGAATATATTTGTATCTATATTTCAAACATACAAAAAACAAAAGTACTCCAAAAATATTTAAAATTAAATATTATATTAACCCCGATTTGTTTAAGTGATTATTTTCTGATTTAAATTACCGACGAAGAAAAATATTTAAATTTATTAAAGCTAAGGTATAAATGTATATTTATCAAAAAAATAAAAAAGTGATCCTTTAGGAAATTTAGCGAAAATAAATTAAATATACAGCATGAAAGTAAATGAGATAATTTTTTTTCTACTTTATTTGTTTGTTTTTTTTCGAATTTTATATAAATATTCTATACAAATTTAGGTAGATATAGACTTAAGACTACCCAGCAAAATAAGAACTGAGGAAGAAGTATTTAAACACTACATCTACTGAACCCGAGGTTGTAAAAATGTTGGTGAATCATTAATGATTTTAACATTGGCGTGTCATTGGGAGGAAGTAGTTTGTTTCGGTGCTATGAAAAATCGATAATCAGATGGACTTTTTCATTAGTTTACGGAAGCTGTTAAATATAGGGACTACAAAATAAAAATAGGGAGTAGCTTTGTTTTAAAGTTAGAAATGTGATTTTGAACACGCCAAGAATTATTATTTCGACCAGGACAAAGTAGATTTTACTATAATTATAAATTATTATAAATAAATATTAAAATTAAAAAATGTATATGCTTTTCAATGCAATTGTTACAAAAAATTGTATTCTTATGACTTCGTAAGTAGGGGTTAATATCAACATTTTGGAAGTTGTTTAAAATGACTTCTTACAAAACAAAAAATTTGCACTATTAACTTCTTTGGATGTTCTGAAAAAGGGATTCGTAGACAATAACATCCATTTTATTCTGCTCAGTAGTGGTATACATATAGCTGCTTAAAAATTAATAATTTATAAAAATGCTGCCAAGTCTTGAAAATTCTTGGCTTTTCTCTTTTAAATGTAAACAAAAATATTTGTCATTAAAATGTTTGTATTTTTAATTTGATAAAATATTAAAAACATCCAAAGCTAGCAAATTAATTATGTGTTTGTTAGTAAAGGTAGAGTAGGGCATACAGTAGCATTGCTATATTTCGCCTTCCTGCGAAGTCCAAATGTTCAAATTGTATTTTAAGACAAAAAACAATTAAAAGTCAGGTAAGCAAGGATAGTCTTTTACTTTACAAGTAGTTATAGATATAGAAATAAAATTCGAAAAAAGCAAAGTTAATATAATTATTTTTATGTATTTTTAGAATTTTAAATAAATCATGTCGACAATGTGGAAGTCTGGATATTTTTATATTTCAAAAAGTTTTTGTAATGATTTTTGGAATCACACAAATAAGAAAACAATATCTAGATCTAAGTTTTTAGCAAATAAATTAATTAAAGCATAACTTTTCCAAAAAAAAAAATTCTGCTTTTTTCAGTCAACTTATATTCCAACAAAAAATTTTATTGGTTTTAGCAATCCTTGCCTTTTTATTTACAATCGACTAAGTGTTAGCAAAACTTTAGCTAAAATTACTAAAATCGGCTCGTGGACAATACAATTTTCTGACATTAACAATTTTTCTGCAAACAGCCTTCTGACTAAAATCTTGCTGACTTTAATAAATTTTTTTTGAGTGTAGGGAGGATCTTTTGATTTTATTCGCTTTTTTTTAAATTTGGGGGGAGAAAAATATTATGCATGTGTAATTAAAAAATATGATTCAAAAACATTCGAAATTTTTTTGTTTCTGGACCGATGACTCAAATACCTTTCATTTGATACTCAATTTATCTATTACAATACAACAAGAAAAAAATTACGGGGTTCTGACAACAGATTTTAGTGGAGGAGACAAAAATATATATGCGTATGTCGGCTTTTGGAAGATCAAATTGGAATTTTATTATAGGAGGATTTAAAGTTTGGCCTATTTGTGCAGTATATCGGTATATAAAACTATATATTCTTTACATCTGAGGTGTAGGGTATGTATTTTTTACATCTGAGGGCGAGAATAAAATATTCTACAGTCAAATTAAAGCTTGCTCATCAGATTTCTAGTCAGATTTTCGGATAACCCACATATTATGAGTCAGATTTTGGGAGGACCTACATAATATTTTAAACGCCGACACATGTAATTTTAGAAAAACTTCAAAATTGTTATATATTAGTTTAACTTGAGCTTAAGATATTTTTTTATACATAAAAATTAATTATAAATATTTATTTATCCCAATATTTTGTCACCACATTGAGTAACTTCTTCAGTAATTAGTTTTGGATAGTATGATTGTGAAATTGGACAGTTATAAAAGTGACATGTTTGTTTATACAAATTTCAATGCAATCGGTGGCTGATCTGGTGGATACCTTCCTGGTAAGTTTGTTTTCTAGTTAGTATAAATAAATTTATATTTATTTTTAAAATTTGAAAAAGTAATCCAATGGTGACATATTAATTTAAATACGAAAAAGTTTATTTTATTTAAAATTATATTTACTTTAAAAATATTCCTAGTTGATATAAAAATATTCATAAAATAATAAAATGTTTTTTCTCTCTGTATATAAAAATATATTGTATACTAAAAGTATTTCAAATTAATAAGCTAATCCTTAAAAAACAAACATCGGTCTTAATTTTCAATAGATTATATAAATCAAAATTTAATAAATTCAATAAATATATTTTACATCTCTAAAAAAAGAATTTTTTCTATAATCTCCTCATTATTTCAAAATACTCTAACTTTTAGTTCAAAATAATTTTTTTTTTTTCAAATTTTTTGATTTCTAATATGAATATTTTAAACATATACTTTTCGATTATATTGCACTTATATTTAAATTTATTCATGTGTATGTGTACTTACTACTGTAGTACGAATAGTAGTACTTGAAAGCTTTAAAATGTTTATTGTTGCTACATAAGTTTTCTGTATACTTAATATTTAGATTGCAATAAATATTGCAACGAAGACTTTACTTTAAATAGCATAAAGTGCATGCTTTTAATGATATACAAAAAAAAAATAAAATAAACAAAACTATGCATGTATGGTTTTACAGAACTTTAAAAGTTTATTCAGCATCTCACATAAAATTCATCTCATCACAAATAAACATGATATTGATTTAAATTCATTTAAGCAAATACTGGAAAGATAAGTTTATATGGGGACTTGTTGTATGAGGACTATTTCCGATTTTCTTTAATTTTAGTGACATTCGCAAAATAAATTTCAACCATGGAACCTATATAATTTTATTTATCAAGCAGGCAGCGCTCAGTTCCTGCTGGTTACTTTTCTAAAACATTTAGAAGGCCTTAAAGTTCCAAACATAATTGCTCCGTCGTTATTTTTCGTTCTTTGAATAAATCGTATCAATTCGCAAAGACATATTTAAGATCTAACTATTGGACTTACACTTGAGCAACTTAGAAAACCATGAATTTAAAGACCATCTTAACTAAATGTTTTTTAAATAATTTTAATACCCGTTTTCTGCATTAGTGTTTGTCAAAATTTTTCATTGTCATTAAATGATAATCCAATATATTTGCATTTTAACTAATGGTTCTGAAAAATTCCCACGTATACTTAAATTAAAGGGAATTTTATGTAAACTTTGATATTGTCCTAAAATGTAGTTCAATTAAAAATTTAAATGAAATAATGAATTAATTCTTTTAAAGTTTTTTTTAGTCCTGTTTAAACAAACGAGTAAAAGAGAAGATTTATGAAGTGTTTTAATACATATTAAGGACAATACATACAGCTTATATGTGTAAATATTTGTGTATGTGTGTTTTTTTTTTTTTTATTGTAATAGAAGATTTAGATAAATATTTGTTGTAAAGTAGCAAAATTAAGTGGTCATAAATTAAATAAAAGCAATGTACTAGAAAACAATGAAGGTTTGCATCATAGTCTATAATCAATAGACAACGAAAATAATAGAAGATTTATAATCTGTATTTTTAAATGCAAACAAAAATCTTTGCAGATTTGCTTTAAATGCCTAAGTTTTTCAGTCGAAGGTTGTAATGATAAGTTTTCCTCTATTAGATGGGATAAGCTCGCGAAGGTAGTGTTCGTCCCAGAAATTTTTCAGTTACAGAAAGTAAAAGGCATTTTTTTAAACGTTATAAATTTTATTATTTTATACAGAAAACACCTAAAAAAGATATATTGTTAAAAAGAATAACAGAGGTTCCTCAAAAGGGAGAGATATGGTTTACCTCCGGCTGATTCAAGGAAGATCGATTGCACGGAGTAGGATCTGCGGTCGTCACACACTCAACTGAAACCAAGATTAATATGGATTTAACGGTAATAGGGATACTCATAGGACCTTGAGGGAAATTCAAAGGAAGGATGTTCGTCTTAGATTGCATACGCACGAAGCTCGAAGGATTTTCGCAGGAGGTGACCTTAGCACAACACACCTGGACAGGATCTTCGCAGGAGGTGACCTAAACACGGCTAACACTCAAAAGACGTTCACAGGAGGTGATCATACCTACGTACGGCAGGTGATAAATGCATGTAGGAGGTGATAAATGCATGTCGCATACTTAAAGGATGTTCGTAAAAGGTGACCAGTGCACAGCTCACACCCAAAGAATTTTTGAAGTAGGTGATCAACGCACGGCACACACTCGAAGATTGTTCGTAAGAAGTGACCAACGCTGAGATTTTCGTAAGAGGAGGTGGCCAATACACGGCCCACACTCGAAGAATGTTCGTAAGAAGAGATGATCAACGTACGTAGGAAGTGAATACGCTCATCCCACACTTAACTAAAACCACGATTATAAGGATACTGCGAGGTTGAATGCAGGACCTCTGTAAATTACAAAGGATATTCACAGGACCTCAATGGATATTCCAAGAACTTCAAAGTATATTCACAAGTCCTCGCAGGAACTTAAAGGATATTTGGATAACCTCGGAGTATATTTACTAGACCTCGAAGGATATTCACCAGATCTCGAAGGATATTTACAGGATATCGATAGATATTTACAGGACCTCGAAGGATGCTCGCAATACCTTAAAAGATATTCAAAGAACTCCGAAGGATATTCGAGTATATTTACAATCGTTTAAGGATACTTGCAGGAACTTAAAGGATATTTGGATAACCTCGGAGGATATTCACTAGATCTCGAAAATATATTCACCAGATCTCGAAGGATATTTACAGGATATCGGTAGATATTTACAGGACCTCGAAGGATGCTCGCAATACCTTAAAGGATATTCAAAAAACTCCGAAGGATATTCGAGTATATTCACAAGTCGTTTAAGGATACTTGCAGGTACTTAAAGGATATTTGGATAAGCTCGGAGGATATTCACTAGATCTCGAAAATATATTCACCAGATCTCGAAGGTTATTTACAGGATATCGATAGATATTTACAGGACCTCGAAGGATGCTCGCAATACTTTAAAGGATATTCAAGGAACTCCGAAGGATATTCGAGTATATTCACAAGTCGTTTAAGGATACTTGCAGGTACTTAAAGGATATTTGGATAAGCTCGGAGGATATTCACTAGATTTCGAAAATATATTCACCAGATCTCGAAGGATATTTACAGGATATCGATAGATATTTACAGGACCTCGAAGGATGCTCGCAATACCTTAAAGGATATTCAAGGAACTCCGAAGAATATTCGAGTATATTTACAATCGTTTAAGGATACTTGCAGGAACTTAAAGGATATTTGGATAACCTCGGAGGATATTCACTAGACCTCGAAAATATATTCACCAGATCTCGAAGGATATTCACAGGACTCCGAAGGATATTCAAGTACTTCGAAGGATATTTTCAGGGAATCGACTGATACTCGCAGGAACTCAAATCGTATTTGCAGGACTTCAAAAAATACTTACAGGATACTCGCAGGACCTGCAAAAGATATTCCAAGGACTTTATATAGGACGTCTTAGGATGAGACCCATGCACAGCATATTTCCTTGCCAGGATAAATCCTCAAGAGCTAGGGAGGGAGATTAGTAAGAATTACATTGTGATCATGCTCACGGCTGCAGACAACTGATCAAGTTTTCTGCAATATTGTGGAAGTAGTGATAAGAATAGTGTGGTGTATTATTGAGTAACAAGCCTAAATGCCAACGTGTATAAACAGAAATGAGCGAAGCGACTTCTATCGTTAAAGAGTATATGTTCAAGTAAAATCATACCTCCTGATTTAAATTTCAAGAATTTAAAAATAAAACTTTTATCCACATTTTTTAATTCAAAAATATCTCTTTTTTGGATATTATGAAATAATTAAATTAAATTTGATACGCAATATGTAAGTTTAAATTTCTGTTTCATATCGCATCATAAATGTTAAAAAAAATTATTTTTGTATTATTCCCACACCTAAAAATAAGCATGATTTATTTAAATTTTCTTATCACCTCAAAAGTATACTTTAGATTTTTTTTTTTTTTACTACAAACACTTATAATCTTGATTTGGTTTTTCTTATCTCTCATACCTTATACAGCATTCACAAAGTTAACAATTTACACCTCAATTCCACAGTTTGTATTTATATATTTTTTGTTTGTTTGTAAAACCACAAAGTGAAATCTAAAAGTTAAGGATTATGTTTATTTTAACTGCTAAAAATATACAGTACGTTTTTATTATTATTTTTTTTTTTTTAATTTTTTCCTGTTAAATAATTCAAATTTAAAAATGTCAAGCAGCATTACGGTAACACTGCCAAATAGCAGTCACACTTTTATTTTGCTCAGACATTTATAATAAAATTTATGGTTTTTTTTTGCAAGTATTTACAAAAACTGAGATTTTCTTACCGCTAGGCAGGTGTTGGTGGTGTTGGCTAAATGTCACCTTGTTGTTTCTGTTTTGCTTTACTTTTTCGTGAGTTTTATGTTTGTTGCCTTATTTTAATATTAAAGTCAACCATTTTTTTTTTTTTTGCCTTTGCCTTAAATCATTGTTATATAAGTGTTAATAAAATCTTTTTTGGAAATAAAAATATTAAGAAATACCACGAAAATATTATTTCTTAAAAAAATATCATAATGTCAATGTGCTTTGCATAAATAAATAGTTTTTCCAAAGGAGCTCAAAGTTGTTATACTTCCTAGCTGTAGGAAGCGTAAAAAATTGTTCAATGAATTATGATTTTTTCTTATTTTTTTTCTTTTTAGAGAAAAGTTAATTTTGTTGAAGATATAAATTATTTATGATTTTCATTTTGTGTTTTAGTTTATTCACAAGGTATACATTAAAATTTTATTGGAAATTATTTTGAAAAAAAAAATATATAATATACTTTTTGGAAATAGAAAAATTTCAATTTTTTAGCATGCTGTGGGGAGAAAGATTTTAAATAAATAAAGCAGAAAATTAACTTGTTAAATTAATAGAAATATTAAAATGCTAAGCGATAATCATGAATCTAAATAATTTCTTGCAATAATCATGATATAGAAAATATTGTCGAAAATCCATTGTTTAAAACAGGGACCGGAAATAAGAGTTATTTTTCAATTTTTGAAGAAATAAATCATACATAAATGAAAATCGTAGAAAACTTTTAATTACACCATCATGATTTTTAGGTGAAATGCATCCAACATATTGCATGATTTTTAAATTTTTGATTTTTATTTTAACAATCAAAAATAAGAGTTATTTTTGATTTTGATTTTTTTAAATGAAAAATAAAAGTTATTTTTGATTCTTATATTTTTAAATGAAAAATAAAAGTTATTTTTGATTTTTATGTTTTTAAATGAAAAATAAAAGTTATTTTTGATTTTTATATTTTTATATCAATAATAAAAATCAATTCAAAACTCTTATTTATTTGTATTATAATATGCTGCTTAATTCAAATTTCTATATGACTTATCCATTATCAGCTATAAAAACATGACGGCATAGAAATAGCTTATAAGTTTTGGCTGCCATTCAAGTCAGTGTTAAGAGGTCGTTTTTAGGTGTTCAATTTTACCATCATAATTGATTTTAAATGTTCCTCAGATAAATTATATCTCAAATCTCCCAATATTAATCTGAGTGCTGAAAATGACCTTTCTACACTGACTTGAGTGGCAGGTACAGAATGAACAATTAAAGCTAATTTTCGAAGCCATGGAAACACAAATTTTTTGCTCTCCCAATATTCCAATAAATTAGCAGAAGTTTCGAAACGCTTTTCTTTGTAATTGTCTATTTCCAAATAAGCTTTGCGGACGATGTCATTTATTGTCGTAGGAGTATCATCGTCGTCCGAAGACGAATAATTCATCTCCATTGACTTTTCATCTCCATTGACAATTTGCATTGCAATTAATAAATTAAAAACAACAATAAGATTACGCTAATAATAACAACAAAAATGAAAGAACAAATAATAGCGTTATTTCAAGTTCAAGGGCAATGCACAGCGTAATTTAGAAACTTTGTTACACAAATTTTGTTGTTATTATAACTGTGTACTTTATTTTTACTTTAATACGTAACAAAGATTAATAAACATATTACCTATGTCACGAATTTTGAATTGATTTTTATTTTTTATTTAAGAATATAAAAATCAAAAATAACTTTTATTTTTAATATAAAAATATAAAAATCAAAAATAACTCTTATTTCTTGATTTTTTTGATAAAAGTCATAACAGTTACGGTCCCTGGTTTAAAATGTAAAATTTTGATATACTAACAAGTATTCTAAAAAAAAGGAAAATTTCAGATATATTTCCATACAAAAAAATATGATTTACAACTCCTTTTATACACCAAAACAGCAATTGGGCCAAATTAAAAATTTGAATCCTTTAATTTTGTCTTATCTATCACACATTCAAATTTCTGCATTTGTCTTTAGCCTACTTATAAATGCCATCTGCTCAACTTAACAATATAAGACGGTATAATTTTTTTCAATTACTTTCTAATTTTAATAAAAATATTCCATAAATTTTAAATTATAAAATTTACCAAATATGTAAAAAAAATTTTGTAAAATAGTTACATATGAATTTTTTGTTTATCCATCTAAAAATCGAAATATATATGAGCATACATGATCATACATGAGCTTGTATATGATCATACATGGGCATACATGGTCATATACGTCCATACATGATCTCATATATGACCATATATCTTCGGATCCGAAATTTGAGGGTATATGGTGATATATGTGCATATATTATCATGCATGCTAATATATTATTCATGTATGCTCGTATATGATCATATACGTCCATATACCCTCAAATTTCGGATCCGAAGATATATGGTCATATATGAGATCATGTATGGTCATATATTGAACAATGTATGGACGTATATGACCTACATGGTCATGTATGATCATATACAGGTCCATGTATGATCATGTATGCTCATATATATTTCGATTTTTAGATGGGTAACTATTTTAAATTCCATTTAACTTTGAATTCTTAATAAATTCTTATCTTTTTATATCCTATTTTTCTCAATGAAATCTTTTTAATCTTTCAAAAAGTATTCAATTTTAACAGAATTATAAATGAGTAATTAAGCAAACAGCATATGGTTGATTTCTCAACAAAACTAACTTACCTTAAGGATTGTCCCTTTTTTCAACTGCTTAACAAAGTCAATCAACTTGAAAGAACCCTATTGAAAAGAACACCTACATTGAAATACATTTTATAAAAGGTTACAGAAAACTGAACAAAAACTATATATGAGTATTTGTTCAGTAACTGTCCAGCTAAAAAAGTAAACAATGTCACAGAGTATTTATTGTTTTATATGATACGAAAATATAAGTAAACTACTTTTTCAGATTTTCCAATAACTTGGCAAAGTAAATTTGGTTAAGAATTTACCAATTTACATATTTGTTCTACAATTAGTTAGGACATCAGTGAGTATTAATCATACATATTAATCATAGGCCTAGTTGTTCCCCCTTGACGGCCAGCAACAAACCCATTTGGCTAGACATCTGCAATTTTAAATATGTGTTCCCTGGAATTTTTCCAAGTAACGTAGTAAGAAAGGGAAAAGACTTCCCAGACCAAATCGCTTTCGCCAGAAACCTGAAATTAAAATATTAATTTTTGGAAAATGATACTTTTGGAAATTTTCCCAGGATATGTAAGGGGAAATGAGAGAATTTGAAACACTAGACAAAGAGACGAAAGTGGAATGAAAGGGGAATCGAGTGGAATTGAAGGTTTTAAAAAAGGGAACGAAATGCAGTATAATTCAAATACTAGACCAGAGGCGAAAATGGAATTAAACGGGAAATGAGTATAATTTAAACCCTAGCCAAGAGGAATAATATGAAATGAAGCGGCAAACGATTGGAATTTAAAAACTAGACAGAAACCAAGTAGAATTGAAACTCTAGACATAGAATGAAACGGGAAACGATTAAAACTTAATAAAACTAGACAATAGGAACGAAATAGAATGGAACAGTAAACGAATAAAATTGAAACCCTTAACGAAATGAAATGGAATTGGAATGAAAACACTAAAAAAGAGGATCGAAGTGGAGTGTATCGGGAAATGAGTGGAACTGAAGCATTGAACGAAATTGAATAGAACAGGGAATGAGTAGAATGCAAATACTAGACAGGAGGAACGAAATGAAATGGTAAACGAGTAGAATTTAAATACTAGACCAAAGTGAACGAAATGGAATAGGGAACGAGTGGAACTGAAACACTGGACAAGTGGAACAAAATGGAATGGAACAGAGAAACAAATGAAATGGCAGCATATTAAATTTAAGTCATATTTGTGGACATAAACACATATTTTTTTATTTTAGCGATTATTTTACATTGCTAAACTTTCCATAAATCTGTTTTTTTGACAATTACAGCTGTTTTTTTTAATTGGTGTAATATTAATGGTAGTGAAATTTAAATCAATTGTTATTAATCAAAGCAGTAAATCATAATATGAATTTAAAATAGGTTAGTAAAAATAAATGATCAATTAATTCGTCCACCAAATTCCTTAGTCCCGTGTATGCTATACATTCACTAACATGGAATTTTTAGGGATTAGGTAAAAAAGGAAAAACCTCTGGCCTGACGAAACTTAAGATATACTTTCCCTAAAGTATTGACTAATTCAAAAATACAATAGCTTTTAGAACTTTCACCAGGAACGTAGGAAAAATGGGGATTCAAAATACCCAAACCGCATTAGTTAAATGCGTAAAATTTAAAAACTGTGTTGCTGAATTCACGGATAAGGCAATTTTTGGAATTGAGGACAGGAATGTGTTTAAAATGTGAGATGGAAACTCCTCCTATTATCAGCCCGCCGAAACTGCTTTGAAAAGAAACCAGATCTTTAAAACATAAATATATTCCCCGAATAATTGTTAATTTTTTTCATTTTCACAATGAAACATGGTAAAAATGGGGGGTAAAAATAGGGGTTCAGGAGGTTCAAATACTGCCCTTTAAATAGTCTGCCCAAACCTTTTTTTTGCTAGAAATCTAAAATATACTGATATAAAATATACTGCACGTGGGAGCAAAAAGCCTGAAATATCTTCATTAGTATTCTGCCCAAAAATATTTGCCTGAAAATCTGCAATTTAAAATTTCTATTCCCTGGCTAATTAGCTGAAGCGATTCTTTTATGAACTTCCTATTATTTCCTATCTAATTCTGTTTAAAAAAAATATACAAGCCCAAGGTCAATTTTATAAAAGAAAACATTTATTTTTAATCCAATATTTCGTTATCCATTGACCTGGGGCTTGAATATTTATTAACCGCTATCTCAATGGATAGCGAAATATTGGATTAAAAATAAATATTTTTTTTCATAAAATTGACCTTGGGCTTGAATATTTATTAAACAGAACTAATATTAAAAAGGTCGAAGAAATTAAACTGAATAATTTCCTATCTAAGCTAGAAATCTGAAACTTGAAAATAATTTTTCAGCAAGTTTTTTTTTAAGTTGCCTAAAAACCTATTGCTTCCAGAATTTCAAAGATTTCATTAAATGATTATAAATAGTTAACCAAAAAAAATAATCGATTAATCGATTTTGCTGTTATTACGGGAAATTTTGCTAATTTGAGCCCAGCGGTTTTTTTACAATGAAATTAGTAGAAAAATTAGTAGCCGCTACTAAATTTTAGTATACTTTTTGAAGAGAGGAATTTAAAATCTGTTTGCTAAAATTAGCAAAAAAAAAAAATACTAAATATAAGTACAAAATTTTAAATTTATTTTTTTTTATCGAGAATCAAATTTTTTTATTTTATTAATTTTTTTCAAAAAATATTTTATACAAAATTAAAAACAAAATCTTAAAAATTTTTAAAACATAAAGGAAATAATCATTTTGTTTTTATTTGGTAATTTCTGTTTTGAAAAATATTGTAGTTATTTGTTTTTACTTTTAAGGTCAAATTTTAATTGTTTTTAAGGCTGATTTTTAGAACTAAAAAAACTTTTTATTCCTATTTTAAGTGGATTTCCTATTTTCAGACATGAGTCGGTATATTCACTTCCGATCCCTTTTTTTAATCTATGTAACATTTTAAGGCAATTTAAGTTTTTAAAATTAGTAAATTTTTTTGCTAATAACACTGTCCAATAAATTAAGACTTTTTGAATGGAACGGAATAGCGACCCCATAATTCTGAAAGGGTATGTTGAGAAGATCATTTTTTAGAACAAACTTATGGTCCAGCACGTCAGAGTTTTTTTTTACAGTGTCAAAGTTTTCATTTTTTGGTCGAAGGGAGCATTATACTATATGAAAAAAATGCTGTAAGTTAATGTCGGAGAGAATTCTTATGGTCAGAGTTGTATTCTGGAATTGTATGAGGATTATTTTTGTGGAAGATCTTAACCCTCTAACTGGTCTCTTTATGGGTCAATTTGACCCTTTTTTCGAGAAAATCAAAAAATATCCTTTAAAAAAGGACATTTAAGGATTAAAATATTCTACGAAAATGTTTGCCGGAAAATTTCAGTGTGGGTCACCAAAGACACCAATGTTGTAAATAAAGCTCTTTACGCTTAATTAGTAAAATTATACACCAACATATACAAAACAGGTAAAAACGGCGTCAAGTTCGGTCGGGCCAAATACTGAGTTCTCGCGTCTAGTCAGCTGTGACTTACAAATCGGGTGTGATATTTATTAAAATTAATAATAAAAAATAAAAGAAAAAATTCAAGCAAAATTGAGCTACTAAGCAGTACATATCGGGTGTGATTTTTACTAAAATTAATATAAAAAAAGAAAAATTAAAGCTTAAATAAGCATGGCGGATTCTGTTTGCAAATTAATATTTGTCTACATTTTACGCACCATCAAAGCAGAAGAAAGATATTCCCTACAATTGAAGAACCATATTTTCTTTTCTTTGGAATACGATTTTTATCTGAAGCTTGGATACCTAAAACCGTATGTACTACTTGCGCTGCCATTTTCTGCGCCTATTACATGGATTGAACCTGAAGATCACAAATCAGCTTTCAAACGCATTCAAACAATTTTCCCCAGATTATCTGCAGCAAAATTAAAAGAAGGTAAAATACGGTTTTAAGAAATAATTTATTTCATTTAATGTAAATTACCTTTTCTAGGAATGCTCGTTGGACCCGATATAAAAAAATTATTACAATATGAAGAATTTTATGGTCATCTGTCGGATATGCAAAAGACAGCATTTGACTTTATGCAGCTGGTTATATCAGAATTCCTTGGAAACTCAAAAGCACAAAACTATGCAGAAAATATTGAAAGCATGCTAATCGGTTTTAACAATATTGGCGTTAAGATGTCACTAAAGCTGCATTTTCTGCACTCTCATCTCAATTTGTTTAAAGAGAACCTTGGAGCGGTTTCAGATGAACACGGTGAAAGATTTCATCAGGATATAAAAGTATTGGAAGAAAGATTCAAAGGGAAATCCCAAAGTGTAATGCTTGCTGAATACGCATGGGGCTTGTACAAAAACCTTGACCTATCGGAACATTTACGTCAAGCTAAATACAGGAAAGCATATTAAGTTTAATCTTTAATCCATTGTCATACTACTGCTATTTCCCAATTCCCTTTTACTCGAAAATTTGAAGCAAAAAAATAAATATGTACATACTATAATAAGCCACTATTAAAACAAAATTATAATTTTTTTATAGAAGTTGGCGTGTAATTTTGCCAATTAATCGTAAAGAGCTTTATTAACAAGAATGGTGTCTTTGGTGACCCCCACTGAAATATTCCGGCAAACATTTTCGTAGAATATTTTAATCCTTAAATATCCTTTTTTAAAGAATATTTTTCGATTTTCTCGAAAAAAGGGTCAAATTGACCCATAAAGAGACCAGTATGAGGGTTAAAACCTTCCACAAAAATAATTCTCATACAATTCCAAAATACAACTCTGACCATAAGAATTCATATAGTATAATGCTCCCTTCGACCAAAAAATGAAAACTTTGACCCACTGTAAAAAAAAAACTCAGACGTGCTGGACCATAAGTTTGTTCTACAAAATGAACTACTCAATATACCCTTTCAGAATTATAGGGTCGCTATTCTGTTCCAAAAATGCTGTTGGACAGTGTAATTAGTAAATTTTTTTTTGCTAATTTTATCAAATCGGCTTTAAAAAAAATTTAAAATGATTTCTAAAATTAGCAACAAAAATTTGTAAATATTCTGTAAATAGCAAAAAGGTTTGCTAAATAATAATTTTTTGACTAAAAATCAATACAAAAATAGTAAAGTGGTATTGAAAACCGTTTACAAATTTTTCTACTAACTTTTTTTTCTGAGTGTATGATCTACTTTCTCCTGTTACAGAACAGTTGGTATCGAAAGTCTCATATACCTATTAAGTTATAGAAATTAACCTTAGCCTTTAAATTTATTTAATAGTACATAATTTAAATAACGTTAAAATTTTCAAATTGTTGTTTAAATTTGTTTCCGCTTTCTCTTAACATTTAATAAACAAACTCCTAATATATAAACGATTTACCCTCCAAAAAAAAAAGAAAAATAATTGGAGACAAATTTGACACAAACAATTTAAACTCTGCTTAAATCTCAGTTTACTAAAGTTTATTTTATGTCTGTCCTTCTGTATGTAAGTCTGTTGTTTTGGGTTTGTAATATTGTGAGGTTTTTATTAGTATGCTTTTGTCTGCTTTTAAGTTTCTTCCTCTCCAAATAAAAACAAACAAAAAAAAAAAAAAACATAATCACAACTAAATCCCAGTGCTTGTCTTTTTTTGATTATACAAAAACAGGTAGTCTAACATTTTACGCATTTTGCAAATGATATTATTGCATTTAACACAGACACTCAAAATACACATTAGGATGACAGTTAATTTAAAGCTTTGGATTTTTTTTTAAATTTATTTTAAAAAAATATATAAAGTTTTATGAAATTGAATATACTAAACTGAAAAGCAATTAAAGCCATAAGGAAAATTTAAAAGATCTATTTACATTTTAACTCTATGAAATTCGTTTAATTTTAACAATAAGTTGGCTAGCAACTCATCTAACTATTAGGGCCATGATCATGGTTTGTCTAATAGGAAATTGTCAATTAAACTATAATCATCTAAATCCCTATTTTCATAAATAACAAATTACTAGCAAATATAGTTTGAGGTGTCCGTTTCTATAATGTCCACCCTATTTCACACATATACATCGTAACAAACTTTCAACTAAATAGAAAAGGTCGTCATTTATGTATGATGTTGTTTGTTTGTTATTGCCTCTAGGGATTTTTGTTTTTACTCATTTATAAATTAAAGTGTTTTGTCTGTAAAGTTTTGCCCCAAAATGTCTCTTTTTTTTTTGTTTGTTGCTTTGCCCCTCTCATAACACTTTGCAGTATTTTTTTTTTTTTTTTTGATATGATGGTTTCCTAGACAGAGTAGTTTTTGTGTGTTTTGTTGGTAGAAATTTTCGTAAACACAAATATCATTGTCTGCCTTTAGGCGCTTTTCTTTATGTGATGCGTATGTTTGTTTTGATGTAATAATATGTGTAAATTATGAATTTGTATTTTACAGTACGTATTTTGAAGGGGGGGGGGGGGGGGGTGCTTTGTGTGCGCATTGAAGGATAGTTTAATCTGCTGTTTTTAATCAAAAAAACCCACATCAAAGACATGAAATTGTTTTTACTGTTTGCTAAACGAACAACAGGAAATAAATGATACTACTAAAATAATTTAAGGAAGCTGCTTATTTTAATCAAGATTTTATTTACAGTAATATTTTAACAATTTAATCAATAGAAATGTTTAAATCTTGGATTTTTCATTTAGTAAATATTTCAGACGTTCACTATTTATTTATCTATCAGGACTTTAAAATTCGATAACTCCCCAGCAAAAATGAAGCAATAAAAGCATCACTACTATGGCAAAGGCATCACTTCTTTTCTGATGGTTTCATCGATGAATTTAACATTAGCGTGTGATAGGATGGAAGTATTCAAATGTAGCTACTAGTATTACTCATACTTTACTCTAAGGAAGCAATGCTAATACAATAATAAGATATTCTGATGCATGAGTGGAAAATATTCATATACTTTGTAGTATTTAAGCTTTGATGAAAATTTGATTTATAAGAATGCAGGAAAATAAGTTTAAAGAAGCGAAATTTATGCATTGATATACAAATACTCTTTATTAACAAATAAATAATTATGCATAAGTGAAAAAGCATTTTTGAAACATTTTTTACCAAAAATTTTAATTAATTTTTAGATAAATTTTAAAATAATTTTGGATAATTTAAAAACTGGTTGTACAATATGGAAACATTGTTAAACAATCTTAAAATATTTTTGAACAATTTTAAATAATTTTTGCACAATTTGAAAACATTTTTGGGTAATTTGAAATAATTTTTACCCAATTTTAAAATACACAATGCAAAAATGCACAGATTGCATCGTCATAAATATTTAAGGATATAAAAATGAAAATGACAGGCCAGCTAGTTTCAATTAAAGGTCAAAAATATCTGTTTTCTTGATTTTTCAAAACTTTTATAAAAATTTCAAAACTGCATAAATTCTAACCCTCATGAAATTTTGAACTAAAATATAAAAAATGATTTAGTAAAAAAATTAAAAAAGTTCATCAGAATTTTTTTCTCAATTTGAATAAATGCTTAAGGTTCAAAAAAAATGTATGATATACTATAACTTATGCTTCAGAAGTAATGAAGAGTGATTTTTTAAGATATGCATCGGGTTTATATCCTGATCACTGCATTTGAAATATGAACATATGAATTCTTTTGGAAGTGCCTTAAAATAACACCAAAAAATTACAAAAAAATGTCAACTGAAGTTTAAGAAGCAATGAAAGAAGTTATAGTCACAGAATGACTACCTTTTTTTTTTTTGCTGGATCCTAATAAAGCTTAATAGTTAAGTTTACAATTTAATTTGATAACAATAATTAATAATTCAATTGAAATTCTTTAAAAAAAAATAAACATCGATCAAATATTTGATCTCCTTAGGCCGAGTTTTTGGGATGTGAGTTAAACTTGTTGTAGTTAAACCGAAAAGGAATTTTGTCAGCTATTTACAAGTTTATTAACATAAATTTGTCGGAACAACTTTGTTCTTCATTAAAAAAAAAAACAAAAAAAAAACAAATTTCCAAAGCAGTATTCCCGTTACAAACTGCAATAAACTGAGTTTAAAGAAAATCTTCATTCTAAAAACTCGGCCTTAATATTATAATATACTCGTATTTTTTATACTTTTAAAATATCACTTTTAGTTTTCTTTCAAATACACGACCATAAATTCCTGTCGAGGCCTTTCACAAACATTTTGTGAATTATCGTTTAAAATTCCTTTCAATACCTTTCGATAATATTTTTTTGAATCCATGATTCTAGATTTTAGGTTTCTTTTGATACCTTTCGATAACAAACATATTATGAGTTGACTATTTTAGTTTAGCTTCGAGAACCTTTTATAAATTCACTGTTCCTTTCAATAGAATTTCTTCGATAATATTCGATAACATTTTAGAAATCCTCGATCTTAGATATCAATAAATCCACAATCTTTGATTTTTTATTATTTTCCAAATTCAAGATTTTAGATTTCTTTTGTAACCTTTAAAACATTTTATTTCGATAAATTTACGATTTAAAATTCCTTTCAATAAAATTCTATAAATCAATTATTTGCGATTCTCTTAGATAAATTCACTATCGAAACCTTTCGATAACATTTCATTTCAATAAATTCACGATTTAACATTCCTTTCGATAAAATTATGTATAACAATTATCTTCAATTCTTTTAGACAAATTCGCGACCTAAGATTAGTTTTTATACCTAACGATAGGATTTTATGAATCCTATTAATCCAGTTTTTAGAATCTTATTATTCCATTTTTAAGACTGCTTTTAATTACTTTTTGATAACATTTTATTAATCCTTGATCTTAGATTCCCACCGAGGATATTTTATTAATCCACAGTTTTAAATTATTTTCAATAATCTTTTATGTATCCACAAGGATAAGGGTCGTTTCGATAGTTATCGATAACAATTTATAAACCCACGGTTTTTAATTATCTTCAACAATATTTTATGACGGATAATAAATTAATAATATGCTAATAGAAGATAATCTAAAATCGTGGATTTATTCCAAAACACAAGGATAAGGTTCTTTTCGATAGTTATCGATAAAAATTTTATAAGCCCACGGTTTAAAATTATCTTCAACAATATTTTATGATAGGTTCATGATGGATAATGAATTCATAATCTGCTAATAGAAGATAATCTAAAATCGTGGATTTATTCCAAAACTCAAGGATAAGGTTCGTTTCGATAGTTATCGATAACAATTTATAAATCCAGAAATTTAGATTCTCTTCCATCCACATCTTATAAATTCACGATTTTAAACACCTTCTGATAGCTTTCGACAATACTTTATAAATCCATGATTTTAAAAATCCTGCGCAATTTTTCTTAACATTTTATGAAGTCACAAATTTAGATTTTTTTTCTATACTTTCGATAGCATTTGAAAACAAGACGATTTTCAATTCCTTATGATATTTTTGAAAGCATTTTATAAATCAATAAATTTAGATTCAATTACAATATATATTATTTCGATAACTTTCGATAACTTATGGCAACAATTTATGATTACCTTTACAGAGAAATCATATTCATTGTAACAACCGAATTTCTTGCAAACCGAATGGTTTGCTTGGAGCCACCGATATATTTGTTTGTTGCCACCGAAATCCGGGTAATGCCAAATATTTCTATTGCATCTGGAAAACATTTGGTTGGGTCAACTGCAGTTGGGTCGGTTGCTGCCACCAAAATACTCAGCTTGCAAAAAATTTGGTTGTCACGATTAATCTGTTCTCTCCGTGTTTGAGTACTTTTGAAAATATTTTATGAATTTAGGATTTAAAAATTTCTTTTTATATCATTTTATTGATACAAAAATTGAGATTGCTTTCGATAACTTGTTATAACATTTTAGATTCGATAATATGTCGACAACACTATATACAAAAAATCCAAAACTTAATTCGAAATTAAGCTACAAATATTCCGATAACCACCGATAACCACCGTTCAGGTGGTTAATTACGGCCTCAATATATAGAATAATGTAATAAAATTGTTTGTGTTAATGTAACATCACACTAAATCAACAGAAATTGACTTTTAATAAAAAAGCTGTAGAAAAATCCTCGAATTATCTTTAGAACTCACTTTTTTAAATAGTCCTCAAATAGCCACTGTATGACTTTTCTATCAAAAAAAAAAAAACATCTTGTCATAGCAATAAAAGAAAAACTCAACTACCATCTTTATTAATCTCGTAAATACAGTTTTGTTTCCAAAAACTTTGATTACAAATCTTTTAAAACAATTAATTGACAATGATTCGGTAAAAGAAAATCAGACAGAACATGACTTACCAAAAAAAAAGGTGATTACAAAATGATTTGATGAAATATATAAAAAAGGAAGCAATGAATAGCGACAAAATAATGTACTTTTTAATGGCGCTGGAATCAAAGTATAAAAGTAATTATAAAGTAAATTTTCTTTACAAGATAAATGAAAAAAAAAAATCAAAAGACATTTAGCAAACAACTAAAAAAAGCTTAAAAATGATTTTTTTTTTTTTGTCTCAATGAAAATAAAAATTGTCTTTTTCGCCAGTTTACCAATTCCAGTTTTCGTGCTGTTTTCAATTTAAACGATTATTTATTGGCCTCATTTAAACAAAACGTTGAGTACTTGAGTTTTTATAAACTACAACAATATAATACAAATAAAAAACATCAAGTTTACTATAAATTTTACAAGAATAACAACAGCAACAACAACAAAAGTTTTCAATATAACTTTTACAAGTATCCCCCTTAATACAGAAACAATCATTTGTTAGTATTTATAAATAAACTGTAAAGGTTGTACCGAAAAATGCAGTTACACAAATTATTAACAAGAATTTATGAGATTTTATCGGTAACTTTTAAATTTAATCGTATATTTATAAATTTTACATGGATCCTATTTATTCATTGATTTGAGAGGTATTATCGATTTTAATCGTAGATCGTGTGTGGCAGCATTATGAGGTGTAAGCGAATTTATACATAGATTTGTAACGAGTTATCGAATTTAAGGTGCTATATAATTTAATTGTGGATTTATAAGGTGTTATTAAAATTTTCTGAATTTCTTGTCAGGAATTGTAAAATAGATCAAATTAAATCGTCGATTAATTGAGTGCTATCGAATTTAATAATCGTTTTATAACGTGCTATCGAGGTAGACTTATAATGTGTTTTTGAATTTAATTAATTGTAGACTTATAAAACTTCACTACATATAATCGTGGATTTATACAGTAGAATCAAATATAATTGTAAATATAAAAATAGTTATCGAATATAATCCTTAATTTATAAAGTGTAATCGAATTGAAGTGAATTTAGGCACTGCTATTGAATTAAAGGTATGTTAATAAAGTTTTATCGAATTTTACAGTGGATTCGTATTATCAAATTTAATCGAAGCTAATTTAAAAAAATATAAAATTTTGTGAAATAAAATCTTGGTTTTATTTAGTGTTACTGAAGTTAATTAAGAATATAAAATTTTGTTAAAAAAAAAAAGTGTTATCGAAAAATGTTGTGTATTTATAAAGCATTAGCGAATTCAATCCTAAATTTATCAAGTTCAATCGCGAATTTATAAGATGTTATCGAATTAAATGATGTATTTATAAGGTATCAAATATCAAATTTAATTTCGAATATCGAATTAAGTCATGATTTAATAAAGCGTTAGCGAATTTAATCGTAAATTTATAATGTGTTATCGGTCACGGTTTTGCAAAGAGTTGTCGAAATAACTCGTGAATTTATAAAGTTTTAATTAAAATATAACTTTTAAGTTACACAGTGTTATCAAATTTAATCGCACATATACAATTCATGAAAAAAAATTGCTCTATATGTAGTAATCGATATTTTTAATCAAAAAATAGTATTACAGATATATAATTGTGGGTTAAATCATGGATACAAAATTTTAGTAATAAAATCTTATATAAATAAAGTGTTATCGAATTTAATTGTGAACATACAATTTTTAAAAAATAGTCGCAGATTTATTTGAAGTTATCAATATTCTTCTAGGTTTAATATGAAGTAATCGATATCCTTCGTGGTTATATATGAACTCATCGACATTCTAAGTAGATTTATATAAAGTAATCAATTTTCTTCGTGGATTAATAAGGATCAGTTGATGGTTTTTAATCAAATAACGGTGTTATAGAATAAAATCAAAATAAATCGCGGATATAAATTTTGTCCAAACAATTTTTACAAGCTGGGAACCTTACTGGTAAAGCTTATTCGAGTATGCTGAATTCAATGGTGATAGCCGTTTTTCAAAGTTAGCGGTCGTATTCACGATATTCGCGATCTGTTTGTACTTTTGGGATCATTTTTAAATTTAAATCAATCCAACTTTGCTAAATACAATTTTTTGCTATCTTTTTTCGCAAATAAATTATTTCGCGGTTTTTTTTTTTTTGTTTTTTTGTTTCAACTGCAATTGGTTCAAGTATACAATCAGCATGGAAGAGCATGCTACAGTAGTAAAAATTTATATTCCCTGTTTTGTGACCTTTGCTGGAACTTACAAGTAAAAATGCTTAAAAAAGATGAATAAGTGTAAAAATTATTAAAGAAAATGTTACTAAAGCACAAAACTTCTGTTTTCTATTGTTTTGATAAAATTTATCTAAAAAAAATATCAACAAAAAAATCGTATAAACATTTTTTCCACCAATAAAAAACTACAATGTTCTGTTATTTTGTGTATGTATTCTCATAGGGTTTAGAAAAATATTCAATAGAGTTAAAAAAAAATTTTCTTTCGAAAAAAAATCTTGAAAAAATGTTTTCCGCGAAAAATATTAGCGAAAAACTGTATTTAACAGAGTTGGATGAATTTAAATCAGTGATCGGCACTCAGGAGCCGAACACAATCGGCAATTTACACGTACACTACATGAATGTCAACAAATCTCACAGCTAAGAGCACAAAAAATACAATTATTTCTTTCAGTAGTACGCTAACTTCCAACAGAGCAGGTATATGCCGCTTTGTTGAAGAAATAAAGTACACTCTAAAAATTAGTTTTTTTTTTATTGTATTTATTTTATTCTTCGTTTTCATTTTAAATTAAAAATGTGGAACGTTGAGTAGGTAGATTTTTTTTTATTTTCTTGAAATATATTAAATGAAGCTGAGTGCCTTGTATGCAATCAAAAAATTATTATTATCATTATTAAGAATTATTTTCATTTATTAATTTATTCATTTATCTAGAAAGGTGAAATAATTTCTTACGGTGTAAAACACCAATACATTTTTATTCTCTCTTTCTGCCGACCACTGATTCAAATTCAAAAGTTATCCCATATAATAAAATAATAAAAAATAATAAAAAAAATAAAAAATTTTGAAATTTTAATCGCGAATACGAGCGATAACTTCGAAAAACGACTAGTACCTTTGAATTGAGCGTTCTCAAATTAGTATTACCAGCAGGGTGCCCAGCTGTTTAAGAAAGTGTCAAATTCGAGCACGGTGTTAGTAGTTGTTAAAAATTTAAATCGTCGAATTAAAATATTATGAAATTAAATCATAGCAAATTATTAAAATTTTAAAGTAGCAATTAATCATAATTTTATTTGAATATTACGATTTTTGTTTTCTCTAAACATAAATACTATTCCCTGAGCATCCTTGGCAAAAAAGTAATACCAACTAAGTACACTTGCTCATTTTACAAATAACGGTACTAATAGCTCGAGTACTGTGTACTTTGAACAGTTGTTGATACGAGTTAGAGTTGGCTAAAGTCGTTGTAATATTTACTTCCATTAAAATGATTGTATGTTTATTGAAGTTGACTTTTTGAGAGTTATTTAGTGTTAGTAAATTGTGCCAATAGCTAAAAAGAGTTAAAGAAATTAAACGGTTGTGATATTTATAAAGTCATATTTTAACAACAATTATTTGTGAAATCTATTAAAATATACAAGACAATTTTATACAATTGCATTTATAATTTAAACATTTTATTTTAATGGAAAATGTTAAAAACTTTTTATAACCTTAACTTTAAATACAACAAATCACTAAAATTTACCTTTGTTAACGAAACTTTCTGAAATATAGTTTTTTTATATATTTCATAAACTTCTAGTTTTTTTCAAGATCAATTCATTTCGTTAGTAATTAAATTCATTCTATTTCTCTTTATTGCTTAGTTTTAATTTTAAAACTGTCTTTGCATTTGTCAGTTGTTTCTAAAATTTTTTTTTGCCATTTTCTCACAATTTTCCTTTATCATAAAAGTGTCAAACTTGCAATAACTACTTATCATTTGCACAGATTTTTTCAAAGAAAAATAATAAGAGAAAATGCTCAGTATCATTGACTTGTGCATGAATAAAGAAAAAACTAACTTTTCTGTATAATTCTTGACTTCATTATCATCAGCATCATCACCAGCATCATCTTGTAAGTAAAAGAAGCAATAACATTGCTATGACTTTTTATACTTTTTGTATTGTTGCATAATTTACAGCCTTCTTTAAAAAGGATGTTTATACTTTCTTTTTTAGTTTGCTTTAAGCAGAGTTGTTTATAAAATAAAAGAATTTTCAAGCTTTTAGTAGTTAGTAAAGATGAAAATCTTAACAAATTTGCTTATTCTTTTCATAAGGAACAACGGATTTTATTCTTGGCAACTTGTTAATAAACATTCAAAAATTTTTTTTTAAATGCAACAAGATGTTAATTAATTGCTTTTAACGTGTAGTATGAATAAGGATTAAATTTAATTAAGGTTTATTAAAAATAGTAGAATGTTTCATAGATTTAAAAAAAAAATGTTAATAATGCTGCTAAGACTACAGTTAAGAAATGCTTGCACTAAAATAATTTTTGAGTTACACTTTAACTACTAAGAAAAAATAAAGAAGATTTATAAGAAGCCCCATCAGTCGTATTTACGCAAAGTTATATTTATTGAAATCCAAAGATTTATCAACATCACCCATCGTAAACCGGAGAAGCCTAGAGTTTTATATTTTTTGTGTAAATTAATTTTCAAGAGTGCGGCAATGTAGAATTATTGAACATTTTTAGGGAGAGCCTTTGAGGGCCTGCTCCAACACCCTTGGCTTGGAACCTGAAATTTTAAATACATGTATGATACAACAATAGGGTAATTTTTGGAAATTTAGCCATGAACGTTATAAAAATGGGGTTAGAAAGAGGAAAGTTTTCCCTTAACGGCCTGCCAAAATCTCTTTGGCTAGAAAACTAAAATTAAAAATATGTTTTCCGTTTAGTATGGGCTAACTCACTGATCAGATATTTTTAGGAACTTCGGAAGAAACGATTTAAAAGTGGGGATTAAAATTGGGAAACACCTGTACTAGAAATAAAATTTTTTTTTGAAATTTTCATCTTTTGTGTGGTAAATAGGGCTTTAAAAAGACTAGAGACCTGAGGGTCAATTCTCGTTCTGTGATAATGTGAAGTGAAAAAAAACTTTTCATTTTCGTTTTCATAAGCACTTTTCGCTCGAACTTTTTACAAATACATAAATTGCGATTCTCGTATGTATTATGAAAAAAAATGTTTCATTCGCACTGTACCCATGAAAATTGTTTAACTGTGTTATCCAAAATTTAAAGCAAATGTCAAAACAGAGAAAAAAGTAAACAAAAGTGAATAAAGTTCGTAAAATTTATTTTAAATAATTATATAAAAATATCTGGATTAATTGTATTATTGGATATTACTCAAAGAATTCCGGATGAACAAAGGTAAGACAATGATGTTACAAGCATTTCATTGCAGTAAATAATTTAATAATTTATAGGAATTTTTTGAGAGTGCTGAGACGCATACTTCGTGCTGACCACAATCCATTCGAGATGACAACCGACAAGCACTTCATGGATTTATGTCGACTTACTTTAAGTGAACTATATTTGGTGCGCGTATGAAGTCTAATATTACTTAAAGAAAAAAAATTTCATAAAGAATATAAATAAACTATAAATAAATATGCCATACTTTTGCCATTTTTCACTGTCCTTTTGGGTCCCACTAAAACTGTTAAGGCTCGCCGCTACTCCGTTACCCTTTTCGTCTCTAAATTTGGCACCATCTGCAGTTACAAATCTGTAAATATGGGATTAATAAAAGTGTGATTATGGTTATTAAGCTACTTACTTATCGTTTGCAATGTCCACATGCTTTTCTTAATAATTAATTAAATACTCCTTTTGGCTTTTTTTACACAAAACAAGAATCGCCAGTGTTGTGCAATCGTGAACAAATCTTGTTTCGTTCCACTTTTTTTTCATATGAAAACGTTTTGATGTTTCTTTACATTTTTTCACAGAACGCGAATCAAAAGTACTATAAAAACGTGAAAAAACTTTTCATTTCACCGTTTCACAGAACGAGAATTGACCCTCTGAAATTACAATATTAATTTCGGAAACAATTGGAATGGAACGGGTAACCATTGAAATAGTGCACTTGAATCTGTATAGTGATAGGGGATCAAAATAGAATGAAATGGAAACTTGTGGAATTGAAAAATTCGGCAAGGGGAACTAAATGGAATGGAACGGGAAACGAGTGGAATTAAAACAGTAGACAAGAAGAACGAATGAAGAGCTATGACCCCTTTTTGTTATCCGTATGAATTCCCAAAAATCCCGTTTTAGAGTGACTTTCTTCTTAGTTCAAGCAGTTTGGGCTGGCCGTGAAGGAGAAGAATTGTTCCCATTTTAACCCCTTTTTTACCACGTTCCTGTTGAAAATTCCAAAAAGTAGCATATTGATGAATTAGTCTATTTTTCAGAGAACATAAAATAAAAATTTCAGTTTTCTATCAATATTGGTTTGGTCATGCCCTTAAGGAGAAGCTTTTTCGCTTTTTAATCAATTTTCTTACCACGAAAGTGAGCCAATAATTCAGGCAATACATATTTTAAATGTCAGGATTTCGAGAAGATAGTTTATACTTTATACCACTCCCCATTTCCAAAAATCATTTCTTGGTGCATGTCTACGCTGGAAGACTAACCTATGTACCAAATTTCTATCTCTAATTGTTTGTGCAATTTTTAATCAGCCACTCAGTCAGCCACGTTATTCCCTTATATATAGAGATCGTTGCAATCAGTGCAATCCTACGATAAGTTTAAAAAAATTAAAAATTCCTAACTGATTGAAAATTATCTTCACACATTTTTGTTAACCCATTCCCGGCCAGTGATGCCATATGGCATAACGCGGATTCCGAGAAATTCTTAGTTTGATCGTGTGCTATGAACACATGCAAACATGTTCGTACCCGGTTTAAGGTTCACATTGTGTGGATATGCCTTAAAAATAATTAACCAACACTTCTCTCTTTACTACTCCCCTTTGCGGGCACTATAATCGCCCCAAACAAAAAAAATAAAAATAAATTATTTTCACCGAATTTGGTTTCGGGATCTATTAACCTCCTTTACCAAACTGCAGCATCAAATTTTGATAAAATATCGTAGGCGGTAGAGGGTAAACTATATAGGGTCCGCCAAATAACTTTTTTTTTTTGAAAATGCTATAAAAAAACTACTGAATATTTTCTCAAATTTCTTTTTTTATTTGAAAGTACAATCCTTCCGGTTAGTAATGGAAAATAATTTCATTCAAACGGCTGCCTCGGCTGGCCATGCAGTAGCCTACACGATCGGTCCAATTTTAAGCACATTATCGATTGTGTGCAGCTGTATTTCACCAATGGCTTCACGAATATTGTCCTTTAAAGCGTCAATTGTCTCTGGCTTGTCGGCGTAACACTTATCTTTGACGGCACCCCACAAATAATAGTCCAACGGTGTCAAATAGCAGCTCCGAGGTGGCCAAACCACATCAGCTCTGCGGCTAATAATGCGATCTTCAAAAACAGGGCGCAAAACATAGAGTGTAGCTTCGGCTGTGTGGCCCGATAACGATCGCCATTGACTGCAACGGCCACTCCTTGCTTATTATCGAAGAAAAATGGTTTAATTATGCCTCTGGACCAAAATCCGCACCAAACAGTGACTCGTTTTGGGTGCATGAGCTTTATCTGAAAAGATGACATTGAAAAGATGACATTCTGCAACATTACCATGATTTTCAAAGTAATGTCGCAATATTTCTCAGCGTTGTTCAAGCGTATACACCACCATATTCGTTCAGCGGAAGGATAAAACTAATAATCTGTCAAATCAGACATGAGCTAAGTGTTACCATTCACGAAATAAGCACTAGTTGAAAATAAAAAACGTTAGATGGCGGACCCTATAAAAGATATTTAAAAAAAAATTTAGCTGTTCAACAACTGGTTTAAGTAAAAAAAATTTAGTCTGCGAAACTTTAAAAATTAGTTTTTTTTACAATAATTTCCGATTTTATGGGTGTTTTAAAATTTCTGAATATCGTCAATGGATCTACAAAAGCTAACCCTACAATCTACACTAAGTCGATTTTCAATTATATTTTCTGTGTGGCACAGTGTATTCCAGTAAAATCCGGTTAAGAGGAACTCCATTAAACTAGAAAATTTAGTTCGTATTAGCCTGGGGAAAAAATGTGTTTAATGAACTATCCACAAAATATTTAAAGTTGCTAAAAACTATTTTATGAATTGTGGAAATTTTTTCAATGGATCTTTTAATGTTTGCGAAACATTTTAGGAAAAATTCAGATTATTCTTCCATGTCAAAATCAAATTATATTTAAACATATATGATCATACATGGGCTTGAATGGTTCAATATATGGCCATATATTACCTCATATATGATCATATTTCTTCGAATAAGAAATTTGAGAGTATATGGCCGTATATGGTTATATATATTTGCTCTTATATTATTCGTATATGCTCATATATGACTATATACTCTCAATTTTCGCATCCGAAGATATATGGTCCCATATGAAGAAATGTATGGTCATATAATAAACCATGCATGTACGTATATGAACATGAATGCTCTTGTATGATCATATACAAACCCATGTATAATCATGTATGATCATATATATTTCGATTTTTAAATGGGCTGCTTAAAATTTGTTAATGTCAAGTACAAAAAATATTGAAAAATTTCCAAATGTTTGAGAAATTCAAATAAAGAATGGAAAATTATACGAACTTTTGTTTTTAAGACTGTCAGCAGCATTTCGTCTTAACCAAGGCTTTGTCTTAAGCTATTTTTTTAACAGATGTTTTTTTATATAAAAATTTTTGCCAAACTATCCGGACTTTAAATAAGTTCGTATTAATCGGGAATTCATCCTATACAAGTTCCTCTTAAGTGCATTTTACTGTATATAAAAGTATTCTTTTGTTATAACTCCCATACCTTTTGACTTTGTGGTTATTTTTTTTTTTTTTTTTTTTAGTTTTTCTTTTTAATATACTATACCTCCTTTTTCCATTCCCTTTTCCAATACATCTTATTATTTTTGAACTTTATTTTACAATTAGCTTAGCAATGCATTAGTGTTACATTTGTACGTGACATGCAAGCTATTTTTGTTATAAAAAAGTTGTTCATGTTGTTTCATTGTTAACATGTATTTGCAAGCAACAACAACAATAGTAAAACATTTTTTATGACATTGATGTTGCATTATAAAGGGTGTCCCAAGAAGAACGCAAGTTTTAAATCTGGCAACATTCGAAGTGTCATTGTTTGACATTTGAACAATTGTTATTGTTTGCTAGTAGAAGGTACGAAGTTAGTAAAAATGGAGCGCTACACGAATGAACAACGCATTCTCATTGTGAAATTGTTTTACCAAAATGGTGAAAGTTTTGCGGCTACAGTTCGCAAATTGCGATCAATTTGGGGTCACAATAATGCTCCAAAAGAGTCAACTGTAAAGAGATTAATGGATAAATTTGCCGGAACTGGGTCTGTTAGTGATGTAAAGACAACAACGCGCCATCGACCAGGTCGATCGACCGAAAATGTCGCAGTTGTACGTGATGATGTCGCTCAAACTACATCCACCTCAATTCGACACCGAGCTCAGCAAATTGGTGTCTCCAAATCCACTTTGCAGCGAATTTTGACGAAAGATTTGCATCTTCATGCATACAAAGTTCAATTGACTCAGGAACTGAAGCCAGCTGACCATGGACAGCGAAGGGAGTTCGTTAATTGGGTATTGGAGAGACAACATGTAAATGCTGATTTTGCCGATAAAATCATCTTCAGTGACGAGGCCCATTTTCATCTTAATGGCTTCGTCAATAGGCAGAATTGTCGCATTTGGGGTGAGGAAAATCCTCGAGTGATTCACGAGAAGCAAATGCATCCTCAACGTGTCAGTGTGTGGTGGGGTTTTTGGGCTGGAGGAATCATTAGACCTTTTTTTTATAAAAATGAGGCAGGTCAACCGCAAACAGTCAATGGTGTTTGGTATCGTGAAATGATAACCAGTTTTTTCTTGCCTAGAATTGAAGAAATGAATGTGGAGGGCATGTGGTTCCAACAAGACGGCGCCACATGTCATACAGCCAGAGAAACAATTCAATTGCTGCATCAGTCATTTCCCGGTCGTGTTATTTCGGGTTTTGGATATCAGAATTGGCCGCCTAGATCGTGCGATTTAACACCATTAGATTTTTTTCTTTGGGGTTTTTTGAAGTCGATGGTTTACGCGAATAAGCCGACGACGACTCAAGCCTTAAAAGAGGAAATTGGACGCTGCATTAATGAAATACCGCAGCATTCATGCAAAACGGTCATTGAAAATTTCATTAAAAGATCGCGTGCATGCCAGCAAAGCCGCGGCGGCCATCTGCACGATATATTGTTCCATACATAACCTCATTCTGTCTACTTTACGATATAATAAAGTTTCACGATTTTTTTTTTAAATATCTGTGTTTTATTTAAAATTTAAAAATTGGGTTCTTCTTAGGACACCCTTATATTTAACTCTCACATGTCTAATTCAGACAGCTGCATACATTCAAATACTCTACCAATACACCTTCAGCTATAACTAAAACGTGTAACGAAACTAAACTAGAGATTATTGTACATTGTAATTTAAGATAATGGTTGCGGTTAATGCGTCTTAATATTTACTTTTGATGACAAGCTAAAATGCAAGTTTAAATGCATTTTACTATATGTGAAGTGAGATGAAAACAAGGGTAATGGAATAAAATTGAAGAAAACAAACAAATTCACCGAAATATTTTTGTTATATTTGGAGACATACAAATTTATACCAATAAAGATTTTAGAATATTTTACCTACGATATCTTATACACACAATTCGTTGTTTCCAAAAATGTTTATCTATTTAATGATAATTTTAATCCTTCAAAAAAAACCCCTGCTAAGCTTTTGTTAAATTTATTGCTTAAATGAAGTTATAAAAATCTATGCATTTAAATGACTTTTATTAGCCAATGGTTCCTGCGCTCGAAATGAAAGAACACTGTTTTTGTTACGAAATATATTTTTTTAATCAATATACTCTCCTAGAAGCTCAATACACTTGTTCCAATGATCTTCCAATAATTTTATCCCATCCTTATAATGGTTTTCCGGAAGCTCTGCAAAATAACCATCTACGGCTGCTATGGCCTCTTCATTCGACGAAAAATGCTTTCCACGAAGGAATTGTTTGAGATTTCTGAAGAGATAGTAGTCACTGGGGGCCAAATCTGGTGAATACGGTGGATTTACAAGCAATCCTTACTTTAATTCTTTGAATTTAGCCATCGTCAAAACACTTTTGTGAGCAGGTGCATTGTCTTGATGAAAAATGATTTTTTCCTTCTTAAACCAGGTCTTTTCTCACGAATTTTTTCATCCAGCTGATCCAAAAGGCTGCAATAATATTCAGAGTTGATTGTTTTACCTTTCTGAAGATAATCAATAAACAAAATTCCTTTTGCATTCCAAAAAACTGATGCCATAACCTTCTTTGCTGATCATTGTGACTTCACCTGCTTTGGAGCTGAACAAACAGCTTCAGTCCACTGTAAACATTCTTGTTTCAATTTAGTATCATGGTGGTAGATCCAAGTCTCATCCATAGTTATAAAACGATGCAAGAAGTCGGTTTTATTCGTTTTAAAACGCTCAATTATGCTGAAAAATTAGTTTTCGATCCAATTTTTGTTGAAGTGTTAATGTGTGCGGCACTAACTTTCCAAACAGTTTTTTCATACGTAATTCTTCATGTAAAATATGGAGTATTCGTTTGTCTGAGATGCCTATAGCATTATCAATTTTACGCTTAGTCAAACTTGGATCTTCACTAACCATATTATGTACCTGCTCAATGATTTCTGCTGTGGTTGCAGTTTTGGTCGTCCTTCGCGTGGATCGTCTTCAAGGCTGGTATGACCACGTTTAAATTCACCAGCCCAAAATTCAACGGTGCGTTTGGAAGGTAAGGAGTCCTTATACACTTTTAACAATTGTTCATAAATTTCCTTTGCTTTTAAACCCTTAAAAACAAAGAATCTAATGACTGCACGATATTCAATTTTTTCCATATTAAAAAAATCAATGACACGTCAGCTTCAAATGGCTTGTAAACAAAGAAAGAATTGACAGAATGACTTGCAACTATGAATGTGTTTTCAGGATAGTTATACCAACTTGCGAAAAAAAAGTTTGGAGCTAGCAGTGCCATCTCTTGGTGAGCGCAGGAACTTTTCAACCAACCTGTATATACATTATCTTTTGAAAAATTCCAAACAAGGACTTTTATTTACTAAACGCTAACTTAGCATTGACACGTTCTAGGAGAGACATAAAATGTGCATACATAATGGGAGTATTAAACTTAAACATGTTTTAGTAAAACACATAGCCAATCAATTGTTCAATTGCAAGTACGTAATAGTAGTTTTAAACAAAAGTTGAATGTATTCACATGACCCAAACTAACACTTACATATGCAACTACTACAAACATGTATCCAATATATACATATATACCTCTATAACAAGATATTCTCAACAGGACATTAAAATTGACATTATATTACCTAGGTCATGACATGCATTTTGAAATAGAAGTGAATCTGTTTCAATGTACATACGAGTCTGAGTAAAATTGTCTATGTATTGTACATATGTAACATCTTTAGCTAAAATGTCTCCAAGGATTTTAATTTTGAAAAAAAAAAAAAAATAAAACATGCATATACTATTTTCAAATAGAAACTTTAGTTTTTCTTTTTTTTTTCTAACATGGATTTCAAACAAATTGTGGTAATAAATTATTTTATAATATTAGTTTGTATTATTGGCAACAGGAAAAAAGAGGTTGGGAAAGTTAGTAAGAGTTTGCCAAAAAAAAAACAAAAAATGTAAAATAAAACACATTTCATTTTACTCACACACATTTATTCGACATAATGATTTTGTGCTCTTTTTCTACATAAAGTTCAGGGCCAAAATCGATTGTTGGTCACTACCATTTTAAGAAATTTTTGGCACATGATTTTCTTTAGTGTTTTTTTTTTTCTTCTAATGTTTATGTTTAAATAATAGACTGTTTATATGTTTAACAAAAAATTAAAAAAAAAACATTTTAATGTTTTATATGTTTGTTTTATTTCGAAAGATTAAAGTTTAAGTAACTGCTTTACGATTTGAACTTAATGTAGTGGAAAATTAAAACAAACAAAAATGCTTTAATATTTATAATACTCTTGTTTTAGACTATAATGTGTTTAGATATAAATTATAACAAAACATAGCATAAATTTTGTATAAAAAAAATTAACATAAATTTGTATTAAATCTTAGAAGTAAAGGAAAGGATGTGGAACAAAATTCAATTAAATTCAAGACTGCCACAAAATCATTGAATAAAATCGAAATAAATTCAATTAAATTGAAGATTGCCACAAAATCAATTGAAATTTAAGCAGAGTTATTAATTTTAGTGTTTTATATATAGATTTGCAATTAATTATGAAACCAATAAGCCAATTTTTTTTTTTTAACTTTTTGTCTTACATCGCTTAATTTCCAAAATATAATTAAAATTCCAAATTCCGACAATTTAAATCTAAGTTTTATACAATTATTCGAAATAATTTACTGTCATTTACCGATTTTTTTCAGTTTCATTTATTTTTATCATTTGTTTAAAATTTAATATAAATATACCCACAAAACGGAAATTCGTGGCTTATTTGTATCCGTAACAGTTATTATAAACTTAAATTTTGTTAACTGTCTGTTTAAAAAAAAAAAAAAAATATATTCAAAAAATTTAAATTTGTTTTTTTTTTTATTTAAATTGGTTGTATATATACAAAATTATTTCAATTCAAATTACAAGAACTTCATAAACACACATACATACATAAACATATTCACACAAAAAGTGTCTATAGCTATGCATACATACATTTAAAAAAAAAAAACAAAAAATACAAAAAAGGGAAACAATTTCAAATAAATGATAAAATCATTTATTTTTTAAGGAATTGGTAGGTAAATTTTAACATTTATTTTAACTGATTATATCATTTGTTTCTTATGGATCTGTTAGTTGTTTAATCAACATTTTAAAAGCGATCTACCCTTTTTTAAATGAAATATCATATCTTGTAAATGACATTTTCTGTTATTTTAAATTACAAACTATTTTAAGTGTACCTTCTTAGTGAATTATCACCAGAGAAGACAATTTCGTTTTATTTTTCTTGTTTTACTCTATTTGCTTTTTCTGCTATTTTTAGGATTTTTCAATTTTGAACTTTAACTTAGCTTTTTATTAAGATTTTCGACCTTTAAATTACTCTTTTAATATATTTTTTCTCAGTGGTTTTTTCTAATAAAAAATATTTTATTCTTTTCGTAAAAATCCCTTTGTGTTGAATGTCTACTCCGTAATTGGAAAATTTTAAAATCATAGCTGCATTAGTTTTTATTCGATATTTAAGGAGACGCCATTTCCCTTTTTAATACCAATTTTACGACGTTCCTATTGAATATTTTAAAAAGGTACCTTATATCTTCAGTAAATTATCTAATAACCAAAGGAACATATATATTTATTTTTTGATTACAAATCAAAACGGTTTGGGCTTTTTCTTTCTTTTTGGATACTTCTTCTTTACCACCGTCCTGGAGAAAATTTAAAAATCTGAAAATTTAGTCTAGGAATTTCTGACTTTTAGCTCAAGGGGTAGACAGAGATTTTTTCTTTTTTCACCAAACCCCTAAAAATTTCCAAAAAAAAAAAAACTAAAAACCCGTCTGCACAGGACTGATAAATTGAGTGAAAGATTTCATTACCATTGCATTGTACTAATAATTTTTTTATTGACATTTTTGAAATTATGAAAATAATTTAAGAATTAAAATTAATTGATACTCATTTAATATTTCATTTCATTAATAATGCAGCAGATAACATTTTCAAAAAAAACTTAAAATTGGCTAAAAGAAATTTACTAAAATAGAAAATAATATTTGTAACGCTTAACATTTCGTCATCAGTATTCTGCAATTCCACTTGTTCCCCATACATTACATTTCATTCTCCTTGTCTAGTGTTTCAATTCCATTAGTTCTTCGTTCTATTCCATTTCGTATAATTTATTTAATGGTTTAATTCGATTCGTTCTCCGTTTCCTTCCATTTTGTTCCCCTTATCTAGTGTTTCAATTCCACTAGTTCCCCGTTCCATTCCAGTTCGTTCCATATATCTAATGCTTCAACTCTTTCTTTCGATCCCTTACATTTGGTTCCCATTTTATTTTTTATTGTTTTTTTATTATTGTCGCTCCCCATTCCATACCATTTCGTTCCTCTTGTGTAGTGTTTGAATTTCACTTATTCCTCATCAAAATGAAATTCGTTTCAAAATTTTAATGTTACAATTCCACTTGTCCTTTAATTTGCCATGCTACTTTCAAAAATTCCTTAAAAGGTATTATCAGTGAATTAGTGTAACTCTAAGAAACACATGTTTTAAATTTTAGTCTTCCGGCTAAAACTGTTTGGGTACGCCATTAAAATGGAGGCTTTTACTTTTTTTATCTCCCTGGTGAAAATTCAAAAAAGTGAATTATCAGTGAATTAGGCCATAGTTTATGTATATGTTTTTAAGGGGGATCATTTTCAGTGGAAGTTACAACAACTGACGCATCAATGAATGAGTCCGTGCCACGTAAAACACTAATTTTTAGTTCAAGAATTCTAGCCAAAAAAAATTGGACTGGCGCTTAAGGAGCAAAATTTTCCTTATTAATCCCCATTTTTGCCACGTGACTTTTACACTTTTTATCCCTCCCAGTACGAATTTTAAAAAAATCCATTTTAGTGGATGTCTACGCTAAAGGAGTATAAGCTGCTGAGTGATTTTGAGTAAATCAATGACTTTATTCTTTTATATATAAAATTATAATTTTACAATGACGTTTTTTTCTGTGTAATATGAAGCGACATTTAAAATTTAAAACTTGTATTGAATATTTTGAATTTTTTTAAATCACTTGCCGTTTCGTTTTTAAAACATGTTCATATCTCTAAAACAACGGTAGCGTATACGTAATATTAAAATTCATAGATTCATATAACTCATACGTCTAGTAGAATAATTTCATTTGTGTATTCTTAAAAATTTATAAACTTTACATCGTAATCTAATTTTAATAGAATTTTTTAACAAAAGTTTTATTATAACTAGTTTGTCTTCTATGTTTTATTAAATAAAAAATCTCTTATGTTACAAAACTATTTCATAATGATTTTTTAAACAGGTTTCCATCTCTTGTTTCTGCTATTTCAAATAGTTTTACATCTCTATTTGATCCTTTTAAAAACTTCATAACATATTTAATCCATTTTACAAATCATTAATATTAAATAAACCCTATTATGTAGTACAGTAAGATTATAATTTTAAGAGAAAGCATAATGCTATTTATGATAAATGAGTAAAATCATTAGAGAACTTACAACAAATTTTAAAGCTAAACCACAGTTGCACAACAGAAGCCCACATGACAAAAAGAAAAAAAAACAAAATAAGGACTAGACAAAACAAAAACTACATAATAAGCAACCTAAAAGAAAATCTTATAAACTATTGAAAGAAAAACAACATATTTTGCATAAACATATAAAGCCATGAAAAGCTGCCAGACATAAGCCAAAAATAAAATAAATAAAAACAAACACTCACACGTAATTTTTCATATTATTTTAAGTAGCTTTATAAAGCCACTTATGATACTACTACACTAACTGTTTATATGAAAATAAATATATAAACATAATTTAACATACATATAAACAAATTTAAACACATGTGTGATATAAACACGCATAATTTATCAAAAAATTTTACACTCATACAAACAGAAACAACGTCAAAACAAGTATTTAGTTATGAAAACTGAAGACAGGAAAAAAGGATAAAGACAGAGACGCAATAAGCAAGGAGTGAGTAAATATCATACATTTCCCATTAAAATCTTTATTTTAGAAGTTTCGAGATAATTTTGAAAGAGAAAAAAAAAACTGGTGTAAGAATAGACATCTTTAAATAACATACATATACATAGTTTTAATTTTTTTTTAACAACAAAAATCTTCTGAATATCTACAAATTTACTAAATAATGATACTAAATATATTTAAGAATTTTCTAATAATATTTTATTTATTTTAATAGAAAAACACTAATATTTTAATATTTCAGAAATTTTTTATAAAAAAAACTTTTCGAAAGATGCATATATTTCAAAAAAACTATGTAACTAACTCGTTTTCTATCATAAATGTTGCCGTAACTTACAATTTTTTTACAAAAAGTTTTTTATAAAGTTAGGGTGTTTTCAAATAAAAAAATATCTCAAAATTAATTAATAAAAAATCTGTATAAAAATTCAGAAAAATTTTGCAATTTTCGGTGGAAATTTTCTTCTAATTTCTTGCTAATTTAACCGTTTTTTAATGAAACTAATTTCATATTTTTTGAATTTTTTTGTATGGAAAAATGTTAAATTAATTCTTATGAAAAAAAATTCGTGAATTTAAAAAAAAAAAATATTAGATTATTTCTAATGAAAAAAATTATGCAAAGTTAAAAAAAAAATTAGAGTGAAAATATTAAAGGATCTGCAAAAAGTTTGTAGAAAAATTATATTGTTTTTAAAGAAAAATTCTCAAATTCATAAACGTTTTATGATAAAAATACATGCATTACGCCCCTGTTTCAGTATTATCTTAATCAAAATTTTACTTATGTGCATCACAGAAGAAACTCTTAAAGCTTAAGCAATTTAGCACTTAATTCACCTACACAGACAAATACTACCCAGCAAAGTTTTAGTAATGGGATCGTATTATTAATATTTAAATAATAATAATAACAATAATAATTATTATTATTATTATTTTATATTATTTTATATTAATCATATAACTAAAAATTATATGTTAACCCTAACCGAGCACTAGCAACAAAGGCCATCGACTCGTTGTAGCGAAAACAGACCAGAGCCTCTGGTGGGGATTGAACCCACGACCCCCGCACTGATAAGTTAGCACGCTACCAACTAGCCTACCGGGGCGCTCGTAATAATATTTATAATAATTAAATAAAAATAATGAAAAAAAAATAATAATTAAAGTAACTGAAAATTTAATTTATATATATAAAAAATTGTTGCAAGTGTGTTGTGACTTTATAACTCACGAACGGTCAAACCGAATTCGAAGGGTTTGTTGGTATGGTCGTGTAGATGGTTTGCACGAAATCGGTCTTGAGTTATGACTTTTTATGTCAACATGTGATTTTGTCCATATAAAATAAACAACAACAAATACGTTGGTGGGAGCACCAAGAAATTTATTTATTCATGCACCACACAATCAAACAAAAAATATTGTATAAACTATTGTACTTAATTGATTTATTTTTTTTCATTATTTCCAAATAAAAAATAAATAAAAAAAACCAGTCAATTTGATTCAATGTTAATATTCATACGTAGCGAAGCACGCCGAGATCCGCTAGTTTAAGAAAAATGAAAAACCACATTTAAAACCGATCCACTAACTTTTCATTTAAATTAATAGAACTCATCATTTATTTAAAAAAAAATAGAAGAAATTGAATGATTTTCTATTATTTAAACTATGAACAAACTAATCACATATCCATAAAAACTAATGATATTTCCTTTATTTGTTTCTTTAACCTGTCAACTAATTAACTACAAAATCCGTAAAAAGTAATGATTTTTTACCTTTTATTTAAAAAAATATTTTAAATGCAAATATTAACTGCAACATAAAATGCGTATTAATATGTAATTATTTTTAAAATAAATGTCAAAAAAAAAATTTCAAAAATATAATACACAGAAAAAAGTATCACAAAATTTAAAGTAATTAAAAATATTTGTTAAAATTTAAACTTGATTTCTAACAATTCTTTGTTTGAAATATTTGTAAATTGTCACTTCTCATATAAAAATTCTTTGAAAATAATAATTTAAGTAACAAAAAACTAACAAAAAGTTTTTTGTATTTACAAATTCCATTGTTGGTGCCTTTTTAAAAAATACTTTTTTTGTATTTACAAAAATGTTCTATGGACGATGTTCAATATTACAAACAGAATTTTGTAATTTTATTCTGTGTACTTCGTATTTTAATTATTTAAGCATTTAAAAACAAATGTACGGATAACTTTTTAAGTAAACTACGGTGAGTTTCTCTAAAAATATTTTGAGTGTAATAATATAATTAATAAATTTCATTAAACTAAATCATTTTTACCTCTTCTTACCCGATGCATTACAAAGATAATAAATATAATTGGTTACTTAAATAAAAAGTAATTCGTGTGCTAATTAGCAATTAAAAAAAAAACGAATTCTTAAATAAAAAGATTGCTTTTATATTACTTTAAAAAAAAATGATTACTAATATCTCATTATTTTTGAAATTTAATGAGGAAGTGCTAAAAAACATGACTGCTTAAGAAATTACTTTGTCCAATAAAAATAACTAGTTGTATAAAATTTTTGGATTAAATATGTAAACACTTATTTGATAATAACAGTTTTTGCTGGGTATAAACACATACACATTCACCTTTTGGCTTAACCATACATGGGAGGTTTAGAAAAAAACGTTCAAACCGATAAATATGCACTAAAAATCCAACAAAATATATACAAAAAAATCTAGCCATACTAGTAAAGTCAATAGACGTCGACAGAATTTCGATAAAAAAAAATTACAAATTTAAATATAAATTTGTTAGAAAACATATATAAAATTCTAATAATTTCAAAATTGTGTAGCACTTACATAAAAAAAATTGAAAAGTCATTAATTAATTAATTTGATTGGTATTTTTTGTTTTGTTTTTATTTTATTTTAGAAATTTTGCAGTGTCCAATTTTTTTTTTTTTTTTTGCCAGAATAACTGTAGTATTTTTGAGGTTATGTTAACAATTCACTAACAGGTAGCTTTACGAGTTTAAAATAAATATTCAAATTAAGTCAGTAAAATACGGTTTTTTTAATTTTTATTTGGCTGTGCTAGCCTAAGGAGTAATTTAAATAATGTGGCTGAAAATTTGTTAATATAAGTGTACAAGTTTTTTTTTTTTTTTGTTGACTGTACTTCAATGAAATGTAGTGTACAGACTTATATAGGCCTAAGGACAAAGCCAATTAATTTAAAATGTAATATTATGTTTGCTTTCACGCTACATATCCCAAATATAAATATATGAAATAATATGTATGAAATTTTATACATCGATTTATAAAAGCGAACCCATGTAACTTTTGGTGAAAAACGGTCCGCTTCTAGAGCTAGTGCCAACCAGAACAACAATAGGTGATAAATTCATAAGTATCTGTGGTGGAAAATATCTGAAAAATAATTAAGTAGCTTATGAATTGTACATTCACAATATATATTCTGTTACCGCCTGTAGTTTATTTAAAAAGTAATACGTAGAGTTTATTTTTAAATGAAGAATCAATCAAAATTCATATAAATATATTTTTTAACTATTTGAAACAGTTATTGAAAAAGCAAACAATAAAAATTTACAGACATTCAGTAGGAGTTGATATTGTATGTTTTCTGTTTTTAAAAATAGAAATTCATATAATTCCTTTTTGATATTTTTTTTTACCAAAATAGTTTGTTTATATACAAAATTATTTCAATAAAAATTACAAGAAATTATTCAAATATACATACACACATAGAAAATAAAAATATAAACATCTGTGTGTGTTGTGTTTTGTAAAATTACATAAAAAAAAATCAATTTGAAAAACAAACTAAAAAAATCGTTTTTTTCTAATGTTTTGTCAGTTAATTGGTTACTTTAAACGACTTTCGATAGCTGTTACTTCCTTCGTCGATTATTAAACAATGATTGAAAATAAACAACAAAATGAGCTCAGTATTTCTCTTTTTGCCATATTTTCGATTAATTTAATATGTATTTTAGATTATTTTTAATGAAATAATATTGTGAGTGTATTCGTCCATCTGCTCATATGGACCATATTCCCAATTTTCTCATAAATGGACCTAAGATTAGTGAACATAAAAATTCCTATCTAATTTTTTAATTCTTTACCCATCTCTGACTCAACTAATTGTTTAGCCATTCCCCAACTTAACTCAGTTAAGATAATATATTTCTTAAATTACCATTGGTTTCAATGATTTAGGAAAATTTTAATGATAATTAAAAATTCCCAGGTATGATATACCTACACATAAATTATAAAATTTTCATCACAGTTTTTCATTTATTTTCATATTTTAACAATTTTATTATCTTGTTTTTTTGCACTACTTTTTCTATGCTCTATTTTTTTTTCTTTTTTTTTTTTTTGTTAGCAATTTTCCACAATTTTACGCTTCAACGCCTAAAATCACACTATGTTAAATATGATTATTAGAGTTGTGCTTTAGGTTTTTGTTTGCTACAAATGTGCAAAGATGAAAATATAAACTTAAATTAGTTCCCATATACGGAAAGCATATCAAAATGTTAGAAACTCTTGCTTGGTTTAAAAAGGAAACAGAAAGTCATAGCATACTTTTAGGTGCATAGGAAGTAAATACTAATTTTAAATTTCTTTTAACATTTCTCCTATTGAGATAGGTTACCTGCTGTTTTAATATGTTGCGGTTTTGATAATGTTAAAGAATATGTTTTAGCTGCTTTATCTATTGTTCTACAATAAGTCTGTTGTAAATTTATTTTTTGGTTTTAGAATTTTGCAACTAAACTTCTATTTGTTGTTGATTATCCTTTGACATGTTTCAAATTATTTAATATAATTTGTTATGTCTAATAAGTATATAATGTTGTAAAATAAAACCGCAGGTGTAAAATATGCCAAAAACACAAACTCAGTGTAAGGGAAGACAATATCGTGTGGCATGTTTCAAAAATAGTTTTAAGGGCAATAGTTTATTAATTAAGAATTAAGAATTTTAAGAAAATATTAATATTATTTAGGAAAATTTAATAAAAAATTATTTTAAAAAAATTGGACTTTCTGTTAAATCTGCTCTTACCAAAATTCCCATAATTTTATCTACAAAAATTGTAGTAAATACCCAGACAAAAAGAATTTTAAATTTAATCAAAAAAGTAAAATCGAATTCAAAAAATCTATGTAAATAAACATCACTTTCTATGAAATACGCTGAAAGCAATGAACAAATTTATTGTAGCGTAAACAAAAAAAAAAAAAAAAGAAATTCAATTCATCTCTTCGAGAAAAACAGCCAAATAACAATCATTTATTAAAAAATACTCTTACTCCAAAGATGAAAGATGTCTTCAATACCAATAAAATGAAAGAAAAACTAAATAAAGAAATTGTCAACGGTAATCAAAGTAAATAAATAGTATAACTTATTTTATTATATTTTTTTTTTTTTGGTGGATAAAAAGACATGAGATTATTTCGCACCAACGAAAAGATGTACATAATGTTAAATACAAAAAAAAATGTTTAAAGCAGTCCTTATATATATGTCCTTTTGATTAAAAGGGTGGGTTATTTAACTTTCGGTCTGTGTTTAAGTCTAGTAAAGTGAAATCATTGCGACAAATGTCACTTAATGTAGAGAAAATAAATGGAAAAACAAAATATTTGCTAGAATTAAAAAAAAAAATAAAAATATAAATGAAAACAAGATTTAGATGAAAATAAAGATCAAAGGAGAATTAAACAAAAATAATAAAAAATTAAATTAACAAGTGTAACACAGCTAAATTTATTACAAACTTGAAAATGGGGAAAATAGATTTTCTCTAAGCAAAACGTCTTCAAATTTACAGAAATACTTCTAACTTTATTCTAAGGAATGTTCAACGAAAATTGGTAATTGGTAATTGTGGGCGTGGCAGGCAGTTAAACATAAATGTTACAACACTGAAAGCACTACTAACGGACAGCTCCCGCAGCCGGGCAGCTTCCATAGACGGATAAATTTCTTGGTGCCTTTTTTAAACTTAATGAGAAAAAAATATCTTGTAGGCGAACATCTCCAGAAACCGGACAAAATCATCAGCACGACGGCCGGTGTCCGCCTGCGGAAGCTTTCATTGTATATAAGAGAAACGTTTTATATATCAGAAGTAACCCTGCGGGAAAAAGGACCTATCCCAGGACACGTCACATGACCGGTTCATTGTGATGGGGACCGGTCACGGGACCGATCACTTTAATATGGGCTTGCCTTAGGATGGGGTCAATTGACATATGTGATATGTCACAGGACTGGTCTAAAAGGACATGTCGTGACTTTTAAACCGGTCACGTGATAGGTACTTTAGGAACCGGTGCCCCTTCACCTCTCTCGTGATATGTTTTTCTGGAACCGGTTCAGTTTTCACCTATCCCGGGACAGGACCCAATTCCCAACTGACCCCTTATTTCCCGCAGGGAAGTTATAATTCCTCGCTCAACTTTGAGCTTGAATAACCTCAATAACTACTCAACCGATTTTCGTGTAATTGAAACTGGAGAAAAGTTTAAAGAAATATCTGGCCACAAAAAAAAAACTTATTAAAATGTATCAATCTTTCAACCGATTTACAAAGTTTTGCCAAACAAAAAACGATTTTTAACCACTGTGCTGTATAGTTATAAATCCTCTATAAAAAAATATTTCAAAATTACTTACATTCAAATTTGAATCTCCCATATTTCTATAAAAAATGCTCGCATCAAAGGCCAAAAACCACCCCCAATGCCATAGTGCAGATCCCAAATTTTGGCCAATGAAAACTAAAATTTTTATGAAACTTGGATATGTTGTATAAGTTGGAGCAATAAGTATCACACTATTGTAAAGTACTGTCATTTTTTCAATTGATATCGTATGGAACTTTGATTTTAACAGTAGCGAAGTAAAAAAGTGCGAAATTTTTAGCAATGAAAAGTTTTTAACAACGAATGATTATATGCCTTATGAATGCCCCAGAAACCGTTCGCATTTGAGAGTTTCAAGATGCACATAAGAAACCGCAAAGCAAAAAATTGAGTATGTTGGTGAATTTTAATTTAATAAAAAATATTCCAAGAATTTGAATTTTAAAATCAACTTTAAAAAAATACTTATTACAAAATCTTTAAATGCTTTTAATGTAATAACTTTTTATTTTTTATATGAACAATGAAATTTTTAACTGATCTTATCTTTATAAATAGTTAATTAATTTATATTTGTTAATCATTTTTATGCCAAGTGACGAGCTCAATTATGTCATTTTACGCTTAGGCAAAATGTACAAATTTGTTGAAAAAAATAAAGGAAAATAAATTAATTAAAAAAAAACGCAAAGTGGATGATTTTTCATCAAAATGTTTGTCGAGGCTAATTTTTATTACAGCGACCAAGTCAATAAGCAAAATTCTAGACATTCCGGGTCGGAAAATACACGCATAATTCATGAAGCACCATTACACCCTCTCAAAGTCACCATGTGGTGTGCAATTTCACCGGAAAAAATGATTGGATGTTATTCTTTTTAAAGGAGCCGACGGAAACGCTATTGCGATGAATGGCGACCACTATAGCGTCATGCTAACTGAATTTGTCTTACCGGAAGTTGACGATCTGGATTCGGGGGTTCCAACAGGATGAGGCCACTTGTCATACTTGCTGCAACACAATATAAGCGAACCAGCCCTGCACCTTGACAACATTTGAGTCCAAATTGTCAAGGTGACAGGCACTACAAATGATGCGCACATTTATGGAAAATGTAATCAAAAGAGAATAAATTTGCATCAAGGCAGGCGAAGGCCATTTCTTGAACAAAATTTTTCCACAATTAATTGAGACAAAATTTACAATTGCAAATAAAGATAATCAGTTAAAAACTAAATGACTTTTCACTTTAAACAAAAGTAGTAGCAATAGAAAATCGGATGATTATTTTTGCCCCACCCTTTACAAGCAAATAAGCTAAAGTCGACGTACCTGGGCTTCAGGGCCGCCTTGGGAATATAAAGACTCTACTACAATTGGCTAAACTGACTTAGAAATGTACCGGGATTACATTTGGTTGAGACAACCAAATAATTCGGTTGCTGGAACAAAAATATTTAGTTGGAAAAAAAATCCGATTGTCACTATAAGTCTGTTTTCTCTGTGTACAAAACGAAATTTGTAATTTAAAGAAAGTTTTAATTTTCATTTTAAACCGATACATAGCTTGAGTCCCTTAACCTAATCCTAGTTGTGTGTTGTTTTGAAAATATTGTCAGAAATTCGATCCTTTTTTTTGTTTTTTGCTTTTTTTTTTGCATTTCATTCGAAGGAACCATATGCAAATGTGGTATCGTTAAAAAAAATTTTTAAAGGGTTTTTTTTGGTACCATCTTTTGGTACTTTCTATCTTTTGTTATTTTGGTCAAACTAATTTGTAAATTTTTATTATTTCAGAATATTCCCGCAATTTGAAGAGTGCTTTAAAATCAAGGTTTAAATATTAATACAAACAAGTTTGGCATATGTCATCTCAGTACCACACTTTCAACGCAGTGTAATCCCTGGAGTACTTTATAAAAGTAATTAACATAGAAATTTTTAAATAAACTGCCAACATTGGCCAACATAAATCAAACAGAAAAATACAATAACTTCTATACCTATAGCAACTCAAATACGTGTTTGCAAATTAAACTCATAAATAATATCAGCACAACGTGGAAGGGGAATTAAGGTAAGTAAATATTAAAACACCCCTTTTTTTAAACACAAAGTGTGAAACAAGAAATTAAAAGATTAAAATCTCATACTTTATAATTGTAAAAATATTATTTATTTTAATATTTTAGCTTAAACTATAAAATTTTCCATTCTTTCTTTTTAATATAATCATCTAATCTTTTGCGCTATTTTTTTTTCTACTCTTCACTCGCACACTTTATTTCCTAAACGCATTTATTTTGCATTTTAAGTAGTTAATGTAAGCGAATAACTTTGGGTTGGACGATGGCTGTTGATAAGCATTTGAAACCGGAGATTTATTTTTCTTGTTATTCTATGCAAATATTTGCAATGTGACACGTTTCATTTACACTATTGCATTAAGATTTGCTATTTTAGATAAACCAAAGATTGCAAAAAGAAAAAACCCCAACACAATACTGCAATGTATACTAATCTAATTAAAGTATTTAAAGATAAAATAAATATTTGCATAAACAATTTAATTAAAAGTATAAGATTTGTGATTCAATTTAAGAAATACTTTAAATGCTTTTAACTTTCTCAGTTCAATAACCTTTTTTTTTTTTTTTGTATTTATTTGTTAACTCCATTAAGACCTCAACAATATAAAATTTAAAATTTATTCATATTCATATTTTGTATTGTTTAAATTCAATTTAACTAATAACATACAAATGTTTACTAATCAAGTTTTTCCATCCCATCATACAATTTCATATATATGAGCTTTTACACACCAACTGTCCTGCTACAGAAAAAAGCATATCAGATTAATACCAAAAACAACTTTCTTTTTCTTAAATAATGACAAATCGAATAATGATCAACGAATTATACCAATATAAGCGGGAGGAGGTACTTCTGTGCCAAATTTCTAGGTTCTGCGGTTTAGGCACGATTTTATTGAAAATTTAAAAAATTAATAGCAATGGTGTAATTTTTTTTACTATTAACATCACTTAAAAAAAAACGTAAAACGTAGACAAATCTCTAATATTGAAAATTGATATTTAAAATTGATAAATATCACTAAAATTAAGAATTGCTTCACCCCATTTCGTTCCCTGTATTTAGTATTTTAATTTCACTCGTTGTCCAGTTCATATCGGGTGTTTTAATACCCAGTAAACCAATTGTCATATGTTTCATTTTTTTCTCATTTCATTCCATTTCGTTTCCCATTAGTGTTTCAATTCCACCTGTTTCAAGCTACATTCCATTTATTTTTTGCTTCCACTCGTTGCCCGTGAAACCAGATGTTCCGTTTCATTCTAGTGCCGCTTGTCTAATCTTTTAATTTCACTTATTCCCCATACCATTTCGTTCCCCTTGGCAATTCCACTCGTTCCTCACTCCATTTTGTTCCCCCTGTATTTTGAATTAATTTTACTTGTTCCATTCCATTTCGTTCCCCTTGAATTGTGTTTAAATTTCCCTTTCCTGGCCAATATCCTAATGACATATTTTTAATTATTTCAATCCCTTGGCTAGTATTGCAATTCCACTCGTTCCTTACTCCATTTTGTTCCCCTTGTATTTTGTTTCAATTTCGCTCGTTCCTCGTTCCATTTCGTTTTATTCCCCTTGAATTTTGTTTCAATTTCCCGTTCCTGGTCAATATTCTAAAGACATATTTTTAATTATTTCTATCCCCAACCTCTTTGGCAGGCCGTCAAGGTGGATGTTAAGCCAGTTTTTTTCCTTTTTTCTTAAGGAATTTCCAAAAGTACCATCTTAATATGTCTACACCGAAGAAAGAACATGCCATATTCTAGCGTTATTGACTGGGTGCTAATAAAGTTAGTCAGTGACTTAGTAATGTTACTCTTATAACTTTTCTAGAAATATTTGAGATATTTTTCTATCGATTCAGAAAGTTTTAGCATTTTACAATAAAGATTCATTGAATATTGTACATCAGAAATTTTCAGAAAAATTTAATATTTCTGAATGGAGGGAATCACTTTTATTTAAAATAAAACACAGACTTATCAAATTAATAAAAAAATTTGTTACCAATCCTTTTTTTTAAGAATAAAATAAAAAAACATCTTTTATAGAATACTTTTGTAAATACACTTAAAATTTTTTTTTAAAAAGGCACCAATAATGGAATTAGTAAATATGAGTACAAAAAACTTTTTGGTACTTTTTTGTAACTTTAATTTTTATTTTCAAAAAATTTTTATATGAAAAGTAAAAATTTATAAACATTTCAAACAAAACATTGTTAGAAATCGAATTTAAATTTTAACAAATATTTTGAATTACTTTAAGTTTTGTGATACTTTTTTCTGTGTAATTAAAATTTATTCTCTTTGAAAGCAAACGTGGTGAAAAGTTTCATGTTTTTTTGCACTGTAAATGGCGAAATGGACTTAATTTTTTATGTTCAGTATTATCTGAAAAATTATCAGTGAAGGATTATTTTATCATGATGGAAAAAAATTAATTTTTGACTTTCACAAATAGCTGAATAAAAAATTCAAAATTAGAGCTTTCGATAGCGCTTTAAAGAAAGTGCTTGAAGTTCACATATGCCCAAAATTTTTTTTAATTACTAAATTCCAAATAATAAATACAAATTAAAAAAAATTCTTTACGTGTTTTCTTTATGTGTTTTATGTTAAATAAAAATACTACATCATTAAAAAAAGTGCCTTTATTAGGGACACCTAAACGTATAATTAATATAATATATTAAACACGTATACGTATAGAGTAAGGGAGTCCTAGTTTATATGGCAATTTTTTAAAGGGCGAATTTGAAGAGTATCGCCTTCCAATTTGTTTCCTTTCTATATAAAACTAATAAATATAAAGTTTTGGAGCAATCGGATAAAGGATAATTGAGGTGGATATCGATTGAAAATTTCAAGAGTGTTTATAAGGGAAAAATAAGTCTTTTTCTCAGTTTTTAGGAAAATTTTGTTCTATATTTTAATTTTTTCAACCACTTGTGTTATGAATCGATTTCAGTATAAAATTATCTTTTTAAAAAACTACATAACTTCAAAATCGGTTAATAGCTCGTCAAGAAATAGTAAGTGCCCCAGACCAATTTTGCGACAGAAAACACTTAGTTATGAAATTTGATGGCAGTTTTTTAAATTTCAGAAATTGATTAAAGCCATAATTGTTTATTGCTCTCTTATAAATACTCAGATATGAAATATTGTTTTATTACGTGTTTGTAAACCTATCGCGAAATAAGGCAAAAAACGCATAAAATTTTTGTCATAATTTTCAAAAGTCCAATTTCGATTTTTAAAAAATTTTTTTAAACAATTTTTATAAAAATGGATTTTGCACTTCAAGTGATTGTTAAATACATCCTAGAGATGAATTATGTAAATTTTGAGGTAAATCCCTTCAAGGACCTGTCGGTGACAAGCATTTATTTTTTGTGGATCCCAGCGTGCTTCGCTACGCATGAATACGTATTTGTTGTTGTTTCTTTTATATGGACAAAATCACATGTTGACATGAAAAGTGATAACTCACGAACATGTCGACCGATAGATAAACCATCAACACGACCATACGAACAAACCCTAAGAATTTGATCGAATTTAGTTTGACCGTTAGTGAGTTATAAAGTCACAACACACTTGCAACAATTTTTTATATGTTATAAAAAATAAAGTAAATTTACTTATTTTAAGTACTTTGTATTAAGAATGAATCATATTTGTACTTTTAAATATTATATTTCATCTTAATAGCTTAGCGGCTTAGAGAAAAATAATATGACCTCATTAACCCTTTTGGACATGGGGTCACATATGATCCCAAGCTAATAAAGGACAATTAATTAAAACGAAAATATTTTGTAACTTCTGAATTGAGTTTTTATAAGTAATGCTTAAAATATAATAGCAAAATGTGGAGATCTTCCATGCCAAAAATTTGAAATAAATCGTACAATGTTAACAGATTCCTTGCCAGGACCAAACTTTGAATTTTTGCAAAAACTAAGAAAAAGTCATATTTTTCCCACATAAACACTCTTGAAATTTTCAATCGATTTCTGCCTCGACCCCCATATATATTATTTAAATATAAAAAGGAAACAATCTCATTTCGTTTTATTGGATACCCTTGTATAGAGGTACTGATTATAGAACAAATAGGATAATAAATACTGTAAGTTTAACACTGTTTGATAAAATTTGCTATGGATTGCCTCATATGTCGATGAAGGATTATTGAATATTAATATTAAAACAATAGCCTACTTAAAGATGTTTGTTTGAATAAGTAGATAAATTTCAAATTTTAATTACAATTAACAGGTTACACAAATTATTTTGTGGATTTATTTTTGAGGTTAAAGTTTAATGTATAATTAAAATAAATTAAGGTTATTGAAATTGTTAATTGATTTAATATTAATGCAGTAATTGGAAACAAATCAAACAACATTTGGATTTTTAAGGAAAACCGCACAAAATTTAGAAAAATGTTTAGCTTCAAAAAAAACATGAAAAGTAGAGCAATCATTTAGCTTATGTTGGGAAAAATATAAATAAAAAATCTTTCGAAGGAAAACCTCATTGCAAACTTTGAAAATTTAAGGCCACCCTTAAATATTCAATGAATTTATAATATCTCAGAAAAAGCGATAAAATTAATAAATTTTTATAAAATTTATTATCTTCGTTTAAATCCATATATATATCGATATATAGCGATATTTATGTTCCATTGAAATATTAGTGTGTTTGATTTTTATGAAAATTTGTCGAGTGTGTCGATAGCTATTGATTAATATTTATCGATATTACTGATATTTCTTTCGATTTTTAAATATCTTTTTTCCGTATAATCGATTTGAAGTTATTTGTTGCTAATTATATTAGAATTTTTCTTGTCATTTTCAGTGATTTTCCTTCATTTGGTGAATGCTACTACTTTATTTAAAAAATACAAATCTACCCTTTAAAACGTAAAAGTACAAATTTTTACATAAAAAGATATTAAAAGTATATTTGGAAATGTGGATTTTAAAATTTTTTATTTTATAGTGAAGTTTCTATTTTTTATTTTATAGTTGATCTTTTTAATACTTATATGTATGAAAATGTATTTTTAGTCTGGTTAGAGATCAAAAAGTTTTTTTTTTTTTTCATATGAAAAAAATTTCTAATTTTTTATTTAGTAATCATGTCTCCATGAGAAAGTTATTTATTTTTATTGTATAGATTACTTTGAAAATTAATTTTTTTTTTGTGTCGATTTTATATGGATTCTACTTATTGCTACTTAAACTCTATATATTGAATTATTTTCATTGCATATTTTGCGGATGCTTATAAACCAAAGATTTGCTGCATACTTTTACAGAAAAAATTCCCAAAATCAGTCTTTGTGCTGAAATATTTGCAAAGCTTTACAAATGAAACTCTTCTTAAAACAAAATATTTCTTTAAAAACAATTTGTAGTTTCCATTTAAAAATTCAATTAGCAACATAAATTTTGTGTACCATTGCTAACAGCTGTTTATTCCTTTTAAGCTATTGAGTCTATTAAACTACATTTTCTTTTTGTGTTATTTTTCATAATGCATTTCATTTTTTTTTTTTCTAACCAACAGCTCTTTTATATGTCAAAAACCAAAACGTTAGAAATGAAAGAAATTAAAAATATGAAAGAAATGTACTAGGTAACGCACCTAAAAGTATGCTTTAGTTTATTTTACACAACAATGATAGAAAATAAAATATAAACTGTAGCCGTAAAGTAAACGGAATTTGGAAATAGAAATATTTTAGGATTTTGCTACATAGAGGAAAATGTTTTTTCAGGTGTTTAAATTTAATTTTTCAGTAAACAAATAAAGTGTTTTTTAAAAAATTTAAATGAAAATATTTTAAACTGGTTTCACATAAAATTTCATTGTGTGTAAAAAAGGTCAGAAAAAAAAAATTGCCCGAATAATTCATTTAAGCACATACCGGGGACTAGGTCCAAATATGGTTCGATTTTCTTCAAATTGGAATGCGTAAGTTATAGTCCATTTTCAACCCAAACTTTAACCAAATATCTACGGTTTTCTTTGTCTAAATAATATTTAAGCCGAATTTAGAAGGAACAGTCCTTACTATGGGAGGTCAATATTTACCAACTCTTACCAAATTTAATATTATATCCAAATTCGAAACGTATGAAATGAAATTTTAACCAAAAATTCATTTGGGAATTAAGTCCAAATATGGTCTGATTTTCTTTAAATTTAGAGTCATAATTCATGATCCCATATAACATGCACAACTCAAATTTCAAACAGATATCTCTGGTTTCATATGTATCTTAATACTATTTAAGTCCAATTCAGAAAGGACCTTCTATGGACTTATTATTTCCAAAATTATCCCTGGGTCCTTGAAAAACATATGCAGCAAGTTAAATTCAAATATCTTTATATTTGCGACTTATAGTTTGATTAGAAGGTTTACAAGGACACACGGACGGACATTATTAAATGGAATAAGGAAGTGAAGTTAAGCCGAATAATATTCTGTAAGTGGGTCCAAGACCTATAACTGACCACGTAGAGTTGTAGGGTATAATGACAAAGTTATTTTTAGATTTTTTTTTCAAAACATTTAAAAAAAATAAATATCATTTATTTTTACGAATTTCGTAATTAATTTGTTGACAGTAAAAAAAAAAGAAAATAAGTAAAGAAACTATCATTTGTTTTTACGGATTTTTGTTTGGTTTATTAACACTTAAAGTAAATAAAAAATAATTTATTATTTAATGATATTGTACGTTATTTCATAAACATTTAACGACAAATGAAAACTTCTTTTTATTTTAATGAAACGTTAGTAGACGGGGTTTAAATAACATTTTCGGTTAATACAAACTACAAACTACTTTAATTGTATTTTTTTTTTAAAGTTAAAAGTTAAAGAAATAAATAAAGGAATTATCATTTGTTAAGTTTGTTAACACTTAAAGTAAATAAAAAAAAATCATTTATTATTAAAGGATATTTTAAGTTAATTTATTAACATTTGAAAATAAATGAAAAGTACTTTTGATTTTTATGAAAAGTTAGTAGAACGATCGTAAATGACATTTTTAATTAATATAAACTACAAACTATTTTCAGTGTAATTTTTTTTTTTAATTTCTTTTAAAAATAAGAAGATTTTTCTAAAGAAAAATAGTTTAACCTATTTAGTGGCCAGTGACAACATATGGTATCATGCGGATTCCGTAAAATTTTTAGTTTGGCGTACATAATCGGATCCGGTTGTAGATCTATATTGTAGACAAAGGGCTTAACAAATATTTACCAATCCCCTTCCCCCTTACACTCTTCTGACATGAACAACGTCCGTCCCAACCAGAAAAAAATTAAAAAATTTTTAATATTCACCGAATTTGAATTCGGGACTTCTCATTCCCATTAACCCAAAAATCAGCATTAAAAAAAGTGCTCCGGCCGGTATTAAAATAATCTCCTCATCTCTATCAGAAAAATATCTTTAAGGACACAAACTTTTAATCTATTAATTGTGCCTACTTTTTGTATATAGTGTGCACTTATTGAAAACACACACACATACATACACCTTTAAGCTACTAAATATAATGTCAAAACCAAAAACAAATTTTTTGCATGCAATCCTTTTACAAATGTATACAACAAGTTAAGTTAGGTAAGAAGAACGTTATGGAAGCCAGTTTAAACTAAACCAAAACCATTATGCATTAAACAAACAAATAACTACAAGAAAGGTATCAACCACCCAGACAAACAACAGAAAACCTAAAGCAGCAGTAGAGCAATAAAGGTATAGAGAACTAAAGTTACCATAAGCAACTGGTGTTTCATATAAAAACAAATACACTAACACACACACACACACACTCAGGGACATTCTCTCGTGAATACATAAGCAAAACCTACAACCACTATACTTTTAATATAATAGTAACTAACTACTATTTTGCAAAATGTATATGTATTCTTGCCTTACCTACCAACAGCCAACACAGCCAGTGTGTCAGTCCGTCAGCTCAACTAGTCATTTGGTTAGCCTGCTAGCTAACTTTATGCACAGGATATTATTTTACCATATAGTTTAACCACCAGTATAAACATGGCGAGAATGGTTTTTCTATATTACAGTGGTTTTGCACTGTGTGGGTTTGAGCATTCAAGGTAACTCAGCTTTACTGTAGAATTTCATATTGTAAAGTAGTTTTAGAGAAAAAGCCGGTTTTTTTATTGTACTATTACTTTGTTTTTATTTTTGTTAATGGCTTAAATGGCATTAAATAAATTTCCCATAATAAAGACATTTTCTCAGAAGAGGCTAAAGGTTTTAGAAAAATGAGAATATAATTACAGAGAGTAAGGATTAAATATTTAAGAGATAGAGAAGAGAGAGTAATTGTATTCTAAGTAAGGAGAAATGTTATTGGAAATATTTCCCCTTAACAAATGACATCATAAAGGATATTTTTAAGGGGTTTATTTTTAAGGAGTTTACTAAAGAAATCAAGAATTATAAGTTTTAAAATGAATGTATGTTTAAACAATTTTCTAAAATTCCTATAATTTTTATGCGAAAGCAGAAAGTCTGTATTTAAATGAATGAATGCTTAAACAATTTTCCTAAATTCCTATAAGTTTTATTCGAAAGCCGAAAGTCTGTATTAAAAACTCCTAGGGTAGTCAGCACTAAGTAAGATTTTTGTACCAATTTTGACTTAACTAATAATTTTATTTGAAAATATTATACTTAAGTAAAATTTGAGTAAAAATTCGTACTAAATGCTGATCATACTACTAGCTCGCCCTAAGGGCCAAGTAAAAAAAAGTTCAAACAAAAATTCTTACTAAACAAATTTTAGTAAAAATGTTCACTTAGTAGATTTTAGGGAACACTTCAGTTTATAGTGCTGTACCTACCACTTAAGTGAACGTATTCACAATTTTTTTAAGCTGTATAGTCTTATAATGAGTATCTCAATCGTAAGTAAGGCTCAAAACACTTCATATCTTAAAATTTTAAAAAAATATTACACTTAGAGTTGAATTTAACTTAAGTAATAAACGGTTTTACGATTTTTAAATATAGGGTCCGCCAAATAACTTTTTTTTTTTTTAAATGCTACAAAAAAAACTACTGAATATTTTCTCAAATTTCTTTTTTTATTTGAAAGTACAATCCTTCCGGTTAATAATGGAAAATAATTTCATTCAAACGGCTGCCTCGGCTGGCCATGCAGTAGCCTACACGATCGGTCCAATTTTTAAGCACATTATTGATTGTGTGCAGCTGTATTTCACCAATGGCTTCACGAATATTGTCCTTTAAAGCGTCAATTGTCTCTGGCTTGTCGGCGTCACACTTATCTTTGACGACACCCCACAAATAATAGTCCAACGGTGTCAAATCGCATCTCCAAGGTGGCCAAACGACATCAGCCCTGCGGCTGATAATGCGATGTTCAAAAACAGGGCGCAAAACATCAAGTGTAGCTTCGGCTGTGTGGCACGTAGCGCCGTCCTGTTGAAACCAAATGTTGCCAATATCCTCCTCTTCAATTTTTGTGAACAAAAATTCGATCAACATGGCCCGATAACGATCGCCATTGACCGTAACGGCCACTCCTTGCTCATTTTCGAAGAAAAATGGCCCAATTATGCCTCTGGACCAAAATCCGCACCAAACAGTGACTCGTTTTGGGTGCATCGGCTTTTCAATGTATGCGTGCGGGTTTTCTGTGCCCCAAATGCAACAATTTTGCTTGTTTACATTGTTTACCCGCCAAGATCAAAATAAGCTTCATCTGAAAATATGACATTCTGCAACATTATCATGATTTTCAAAGTAATGTCGCAATATTTCCCAGCGTTGTTCAAGCGTATACACAACCATATTCGTTCAGCGGAAGGATAAAACTAATTATCTGTCAAATTAGAAATGAGCTAAGTGTTACCATTCACGAAATAAGCGCTAGTTGAAAAAAAAAAAACGTTAGATGGCGGATCCTATATACGACAGATTTTTGTAAATGATTTTGTTATAGTGAATGGTTGCGTATACTTAATTGAAATATTTTTAATTAATGTTACTCATACGTAGTTTAATGTATTTATATAGAAAAAAGCTCGCCACAAAAGAGTTCAAACTAATTTTAATAAAATATAATGAAATAAATATTTATTTAAATACAAAAAATATACTCTTTAAAATTAACACTAAAAATATATATATTTTTATTCATTTTTAAATAAATTGTCATTATTTTGCTGTCCTTCAAATGACCAATCGAAACTGTCATTTACAATATTTTCACAAACAAACAAAAATAAACAAATTTTATTTACAACTTCCATTTTTTTTTTTTTTTTGCATTTTATTTACAACATATTTTCATCAATATATTGTGACATTTCATTGAAGCATGCAATTGAGGAATACTGCCAATAATGGTGGTCTCTGCTTCCTGTACTTCTTTTGTTAATATCTTCCACTTTATCATGTTTTATGGAGACAAGATTGATTTTTAATGTCAATTTGAGTTGTATATGTGCAAGAATTTTTCTGCTGTTGTTGATATTTATCGAGTCACTTCGTTTCTTTGTCAAGGGGTCAATTTACATTTCTTTGCATGAATATATGAACTTAATTAACTGAATTTTTTTTCAGCATTACAAGTAGCAAAGTGGATAATGGAGACTAAGATATCACATGGGAAATCAAAAGAATTAGTAATGAAAATTTACTTTAAATTAAGAAATTTTTTTATGAGAATTAACAATGAAATGCAGAGAATTAAATGAAATATTTGCATATTTTACAAGAAATATTATTACAAGGCAATTTAATATATTTTCCTTAAAGAATATGGAAAGCTTAAAATAGGCTTTATACGAATGGAATATTAAACTTTATCCGTGATTTTTCCTTTATTTATAATTAATAGGTAGAAATAAATATTTTTTTTTTTCATATAGAAAATAAAACTTTAGTTGTAGCGTCTCTAGCATAATAATATTTCATGTTAAATATAAAACTTGAATTATTTTTTTCGACATTTAAAAATTCCAAAGTGTTTTGAGTAAAACTGATGATTGAGATTTTAGGATTTGCTCAAAAAAAAAATTTGTAAAAAGTTCACTTAAGTGGTCTAAATTGTTTACTTTAGATACAAAGGCAATTTTTTTAAGCTGAAGTAAAAGCTTTTGCAGTCTTTTGTCTTAAACAAGGAATTTTCTTTCCGAATAGAAAATTTCTCTATAAACACCAGGTAAAACTTTAGTCATAATTTTTTTGAATAATTTTTTTCGTAAGTCGTATAAAGAAAAATTGTCATTATCTTCAGTAATATTAAAAGCTTTCGTTGTAAAGTCGCGCAATATTAAGAGTTTGCGACAATATTAAAAGGATTTTTTGTTATTTCTTTTAAGCAGAATATTAAAAACATTATTCGTTTTTTTATTCTTTGATAATAATATTAAAAACTTTTTGTGGCTTTTGTAACTTTAAAAATTATTGTATGATTTCTTTTTATGAAAACAGTAATATTTTTAAAACACAATAGGAAAATCTTTGATTCCACATAAAAATATTCGTAATCGTACTTTTTTTTAAATATAAAAAGCTTTTTTAAATTTCTCTGAAAATATAAAAAATTAAAATGTAAAAAAAATTTTTAAAACTTTTGTTGTGATTTTCCTGAAAATAATATCAAAATTATACATAAATTGTGTTAATTTTTAAGGACCATTAAAAGCTTGTCCCAAAAAGCTTAAGACGCGAATATTAATATCTTATGTGTGAAAAGTTTTTTTTTCGGTTTAAAAAGATCATCAAAATTTTTCTTTTCCATAAGACTAAAAAATTATATGAAAAGCTTAAAACGCTTTATTTCTTTAAAAGTAATTAAAACTTTAAGTTTGTTTTTTTTTATTAACCAATTACAAAAATCTGTAATAAAGGTTTTCCAAAGATTTGTTACGCAATATAATTTAAAGCTTTACTTGTGCTTAATATCAATGTATTATTAAAAGCTTTCATGGTAGTTTTTTTGAAGAGAATATTTATTTATATTTATATTAATCATATAATAACAAATTATATATTTTAATACCCTAACCGAGCACTAGCAACAAAGGCCATCGGCTCGTTGTATCGGAAACAGACCGGAGCCTCGGGTGGGAATCGAATCCACGAGCCCCGCACTGATAAGCTAGCACGCTACCAACTATCCTACCAGCGCGCTCAAAGAATATTTAAAAATCTTGTTTTTTATTGTCCTTAAACTAAACTTCTAATTGTGATTTTTGTTTAATTTATTATTAAAACCTTCTACATTAGCTTTTGTTAATATTTTCTTTAAAAAATGTTAAACCTTAACTGTGATTTTTATTAGCCAAGTATGAAAAGCTTTAATCGTATCTTCTTAAAAATAGCATTAAACGTTTTATCAATTTTTTTTACCAATTACAGTTTAAAATTTTATTGTGTCTTTAACATTTAAAGCTTTCATGACAAATTTTATGGAGAGAGTAAAAAAAAAGCTCGAAAGTAAATAATTGAAGATTTAATTGGTTAATAAAAATAACCATTAAAATTCTGTAATATTTTCATAAAAATAACATTAAAACTTTTATTTTTAAGTATTTGAGAATTATACTTTAAAGCTTTTATTTTACTTTTCATGAATTTATCAATAAACAATTTTATAAAGAAAATATAAAAAGCTCTTTTAAATATGTAAACTTTTAATTAAGCTTTTTATGTGTAGATATAAAAAGCTTTAATCGCAATTTTAATAAAAGCAGTATACAACGTTTTATCAACTTTTAAATAAAATTATTATTAAAAGCTTTTATATAAAATGCTCTAAGGTTTTTTTTTTAAAATTACAGCTTTAATTGCGATTTTTATTATCCAAGTAATGGTGTATGAAAAAATATTAGCAGCCTTTTTCGTATTTAAAAATAGTTTTGAATAACTTTAATAGAGCTTTTCATGAACACAGTTCACCAATCTTTAATTAAATTTGTATTAATAAAGAACAAAAAAGCTTTTATTTAGCTTTGAGCTTTCAAATTCAAGAACACGAATTTTTTATTTTATTTTTTAATCTTAAAGCTAATTAAAAGCTTTTACTGTATTTTTTATAAATAATGTTTTATGTAAGTAAAATAATAATTTAAAAGCTTTAATAAATGCTATGAAGAAAATATTGTTGATTAATATCTTATCCAATTCTGGAGTTCATCAAATCATTTTAATTGTCAATTTACTTTATAAGATTTTTCTTTTACTAACCGCCCACAGATATGCTGTATGCTGCATTGAAATAATAATAATATATTAATTTGTTTTTTTATTAAAAAAAATCTTATTTTTAAATGAAAACAAAAAATCGGCAAAAAAAAATATAAAAAATTAAGAAATAAATCCGAACAAATAATTTTGTCATAGCAACAAATGAGCAGCAACATCAATACATATATAAAACAACTTTAACAAATAAACTACAGGCAAAATATGAGACACATGGAGTTTTTATACAAACAACTCTCACTGCCATTAAAAAAAAACAAAAAAATATATGAATGAATGAACGATTGAATGACTAAATGTTTGAATAAAAGGCATAAATGTTACGGGCGAGGTATGGATAGATTAATGTATATATGAATAGACAATGAAACGTATGGTAAGCGACTGATAAACCATGACAACACTCCTTCTACTTTCAAATAAAAAAAAAAAAATTAACAGTACACAGCGCTGTCATACCCCACACAGAGAAAACAATTTAATTAACACAACCGAATTTCTGGACAACTTAATACTTCAGTTGCAGCAACAGATATATTAAGTGTACACAATTAATATATTCCTAGCATAATTGATATATAAATAAAATCTATAGTACTAACCAAAGTTATGTTGCCACAAAAAATATATCGGTGGCTCCAACTAAACCTTAGGGTTGACAAAAAAATTTTAATGTCTGAAAGCATCTGTTTTCTCTGTGCAAGTATTTAACAACAGCAGGCGACTTTAAACAGCAGCAATATCAAAACAGCATACAGTTGTCAAGGATTAAAGGACAAAGGAATTTAAAACATAAACAACAACAACCAATGAAATACCCAAACTAATTTCAAGGTTTGGTATGTAGCAAACCTACCTTTGTGTTTTTGGACACAATCATTCAAAGCAAAGGGTAATTGTGAATTTATCAAAATAAAAAAAAAATCTTCTACTACTGAGACTTTGCAAATAATCTGAAATGGAGTATAAAAATTAACGCACATTTTCCATTGCATACTTTTACTTCATTTTACTTGATGTTGTTCATGAAAGCGTAGTCATTTAAGGCTTTATGAGTAGGAGTTATTATTTCAACTCCATTTGTGATATATGTTTACTAGACACAAAATGTCACATTGTCACTGTGTATATTGTATTTTCCATGTTGATTTTCGTTGTTGTTGAAATGAAATCAATTATTCATACGCTCCGGTTCTACAAAATCATGCTAACATTCAAGTTGCGCATAAAAGTATGCAAAGTATTTTATTTTTTCGACTATTGTTAAACGTATGCAACAGTTTTTTTGTTGGAATTTGTTATTGGATTTGTTTTTGTATGCGGAAATACGAGATTAAATAGAGAAATTGTTTTTTCACTGTCTGTTGGAAATTTGTGACATTTTTTGTTGTTATTGTTGGTTGGTCAATGTTATTTGTTGGTCTGTGATTAAATGTTGTTGTTTTTTGTGCGTCTGTTGATTTAATTTAAGTTTAATTTATTAGAATAAATTTAAAAATAATTTAATAAAAATAAAAATAAATAAACCTAAATGATTAATTACGGCCAATAATTAAAAATAATACTAAAAAAATTACAGCCAATATGTATTTTGAACTCAGGGTTCTCCCCTGAGTATCTTAAATTCATTGGATTTGACTGAAATTTTCATCAGTTAGCTGGTGATACTGATTTATAATAATTTTTATATAAGGACTTTGAGGAGAAAACATCATTTTTACACTCGTAAGCTTGAGGTTGGTATTATAACCTCAAGCTTGCGGGTTTATGACTCTCAATTTTTTACACCAAATCGGAATTGAGAAAATTTCCCATTTTACCATGAAGTTTTTGCTCTATTGCTATTAAAATTTGCTGGATTTTAATACAAACCGAAAGTCAAATAAACCCTTATCTCAAATTCTAGAAAAGGAACGCAGAAGTTGAAAATGGAAATTCCTCCTTTAAAGCCTGTCCAATCTCTTTTGACAAAATATCTGAAATTGAAAATATATATTCTTAGGGTATAGGCTGATTTACTGTAGAAATACGTTTGATATTTTCAAATACTTAAAGAAAAATATACCTTATAATTACTCAGCCCACACTAGAAACTTGAGATAAATTCTTCCTCTAGCGTAGACATCTATAAGGTTAAAACAGTTTCTATTTCTGCTGGATTCAAAATCCTTGGTAGGACATCGAGTCGTTTCGGTGCATAGAATCGATTGTCTTTGGAATTCACCTTTAAACGAACGGTTATACAGATCGCTTATCACACATTGCTGAACAAGGAAGAAACCTGCGAGTAATTCTGACAAAACTAAGATATGACTGGTGCAGCAATCATAATTCTTACTGGGCAAGAATTAATCCCGCCATCCCAGACACTTTCCCTGCATGTGAAGAGAGTCCTCATTACACCATACAGCTCTTCAGTTTCACAGCTAATCAGTCTCATTTAAGGCTCAGCCCTTTTGGGATCCATCCCATTTATGTGGCCCGTTATTGAACCATAACATAGATAAATCAACGATCATCAGCAATTAAAAAATTTCATTTTGCCAATCTGAATATAAAATGGAAATATAAAATATAAAATATGTACGCCCCTAGCTAATTCCTCGAAGAGATACTTTTTGGAATTTCCAGTCAGAACGTAGAAAAAATATGGATCAAAAGGAAAAAAGTGCACCCTTAACAACCAGGACAATCCAAAACATGAAATACTCGAACCAAAGTTTTAATAATTTTTTTAAATTCTAAAGCCTTTTCCTGAAAGTCTTGGCCAAACAATTTTGGTTAGAAATCCGAAACTTAAAATATATGCTTCCTATAGTATATAAATGGAAAAAGGTACCTCCTAACAAACCCAGCCTAAACCACTGGAGATATGAAATTTGAATTTGGCAAGGAGGTTCCTCCTCCGGAGTAGACATATACAATGACGTTATTTCTGAATCTTACGTCCCAAACCCCTGAAGAAATAATTGATGAAACTCCCAGTATGAACGTAGTTAATAAAGTTATTTGGAAGTGAAAAAGTGCGCCATTATTGCCAAGTACAAACCGCTCAAGTAAGATTTTTTGTCACGTTGCTTCCTCCTTCGGCATAGACATCAACTAAAATTTGATTTTCGTAAATTTTTTAAGGGAGTGACAAAAAGGCAGTAGTCTCCCCCTTGAGGGCCTTATATATCCCCTTTGACTACACTATAAAAAATGTTTGTAAATGTATTACAATAAAATGGGTAAAGTTTTATGTAATATTATGAAAATTCGGTAAATATAAACAAAAAATGCCTAAAAATGTTTTCTACACACTTTCATATACAATAATACAGACAAGAAGTATTTTAAGACATAATGTGCTTAAAATTAAAAACTTTGTGCCTAAAGTTAGTATTCTTTTGTTAAATTAAAATCTTACCCACAAATTTTGTAAATATACTAACTTATGTAATAAATAGTTTGACATTTGGAAATTGGAAAATATTAAAAAATTAAAAAAAAAACTAAAAACGAAAATTTATTCTTTCAAAAAAAATATTTTTCTGCAGTACAATTTAAACCATGCGTTGGTAAATGTAGGAATTTTTTTATATTATTACGCATATAGAAATGCATTTTTAGGCTTTTAATGCGTATATTTACTCTTCAAATAGGTTTTTTACGCACAATTTTAGTAAATTTTCGAATTACTTTAAAAATTTCATTTAGTTTTTACGCACTTTCAATGTAAAATTACTCATTATGTGTGTACCAACTTACGCATAATGTGTGTACTTTTTTTTCGTTGACGCACACAGAGTAAATTTACCTAATTTATAGTATGACAGTTTCCTACTATAACTTGGGTAAATTTCAACAGAAATTTATTAGGGTGTAGAAGTCCGAAATATTAAATATATGCATATATATAGGAGCTTAAAATTTTGAAAGCAAACATCAACCGTAACATGATTTCTAAAGGGGACAAAAAAAGGGAAAACACATCCCATTGACGGTCTCTCTAAGTACACTTGGGTAGAAATGTAAAATATTAAATATATGCTCCTTGGTTTTATTTACGAAAAATATACACACAGATAAAATTTTTGCCAGTTTCCAACTGAAATTCTTTTTCTATGACTAAAATTGGTTAATATAACTAAATACTGGTTTCAACAACAAACCGCTGAAGCCAGAAACTTAAAATTTGGCAAGAAAGTTTATCTTGCATCGTAGACATTCTCAATGAAGGATTTGGTTTTGTTAAAAGAGAAGCAACACTTAGGAAATTCTTCCCGCGAATTAATGGGTTGCTTTCTTTGGAAAACGGATAGAAGATTAAGGATGGAGGGCTTCAAATATGGCAACATCTACCCTTAAAAAAGTTTGTAAGTTAAAATAACTGAAAATATAATTTAAAAGAAATGATATTTCATTTAAAACCCGGTCTAGTTAATTTTCATTTAAATTAAATGCCTTTTGTTATTTATTTTTAAATGTTGATTAATCAACTGACACATCCGTAAGAAACAAATGATATAATCAGTTAAAATAAATGTCAAAATTTTACCTATCAATCCTTAAAAACAATGTTTTTTTTTTTCATTTATTTGAAATTATTTCCGTTTTTGTATTTTTTTTTTTTTTTTTTTTTAAATATACTCGTACAATACAAAATGTATGTATGCATATGAAGCTATAAACACATTTTGTATGAATTTGTTTGTGTATGTATGTGTGTTTATGAAGTTCTTGTAATAAATAAATGAAACTGAAAAAAATCGTTAAATGATAGTAAATCATTTCGAATAAATGTATAAAAAAGTTAATATAAATATTTCCTTGAAAAATAAATGTATGTTCCTTTATTTTTAAATGAAACGAAAAACTTTTTTATTAAACTACAAACAGTTAACTACATAATATTCTGAGTGTATATATATATAAAAAAATATTTGTTTTCTGCGGTAAAACACTATATATAACATATAGCTTTTCGGTTTTGATGAAAACGTGGTAAAAATGAGGTTTAAATGGACTAAGTGCCCCCTTAAATGGTCTGTGCCAGCCTTTTAAGTTAAAATAATAACTTATACATCTATAAAGAAATTTATTAAAGAGGACTTTTTTTAGAAAACAAATTTAATTTCCTATTAAATTTATTCCAAAAATTAAAACTTTCGGTTAGAAGTATAGAGCCTTAAAGCTATTTTTTATATATATATTTTTTTACAACGACAATTTACTGAAATTATTTCTTAATCTTTAAATTTATATTTTTTTTCCATACTCATAAATAATTTCTTAGATAGAAGATAATTTTTTAACTTAAAAATAGCACATTTCATATTATCGAAAGAACGTTATCTAAAAATCTATTATTAAATTAATAAGTATGTAAGTATTAACCTTAACAACCTAAGTATCTATCAACTTTCTGCACTTGTATCATAATATGATATTAAATCCCAACCCTCTATTCAACCTACTAACCTCTAGCGCCCGGTATTATTACAATCATTATGAGGGTGTTTTTGCGTAGACAGGCTTAAATAAATGTGTTTTTTTTTTTTTTGCTCTTTAACTAATAATAATGATGATGAAAATGATTACTATTATTTAGATATTTTTGATATGATACTATTATTATGAGAGTAAATATGATATACAAAATGTTAACAACATTTAAGGCTTTGTGATATGACATGATTGATTTTCTAGTGAAAAGTAAAGATTTTTATAAAGTTGATTTAAAAAAATTAATAAGTAGAAGGTTAAAGTGGCAGGTTGTAGTTTAATTCAATATTTTCTATTTAAAATTATTTTGAATGTTTAAAATTATAGTATCATAAAAAAACCTTTAATTCATCCTTATGTTAGGCTTTAATTTATTTGCATTTTTGTATCCAAAATGTATGCTTTAGTTATTTTTCTACTTATATACTAATTCCCAAGTTATACTCTAAATTTTTAATAATTTAAAATCCAAATCGTATGCTTTCTTTTATGAAAGTTTCAAAAACCTTATTTCTGTTCTATAAATATTTTTAATATCAATTCTAAAGAATTTAAATTGATTATCTGTTATCTCTTCAGATTTCCCTAGAAATGTTACCAAGAACATTTTGAACTTATCCCTTAAATTTAAAGATTTAAACTTTAAACACTTTTTTTTCATTTAAAAAGTATACTCCCACAGTGAAATTTGGTTGGAAATAAGTCAACTAATTAATTTTTTGAAATTTTTAACTAAGCTAAAGATAAGAAAAGTTTTGTTTAGTTAAAAACAGTTTTTAAAAATTTTATAAAACAGTTTCTTTAAAATTATGAAGTTTTTCATAATAATTTTCGTTGATTTTATTAAGAAAATTTTATTTCATGGCTAAAACTTTATTGCATATTTTCTCTGTGTTTATTTGTTTCCCAGCAATTTAAGTTATTTTAATCCTAAAGTTATGCTTTAAATTTTTTATCATTTTAAATCCCTAAAGTATGTTTTACTTTTTTATTTATTTTTTCAAAATTTTGATTTCTGTTGTGGTATACTCACACAATTGTTATTTGAAATTGTCAGACAACTAGCAAAATACAAATACATTTCCCTTTCTAATATACATGACCTATCATCAAGGTTAGCTAGACCATTCAATGTGATGATGTCAACGACTATGATGATGAAATGATGTTGTTTATTGACAGGCTACTAGACAAAATGTCTAGCCGGAAAAACAATGACAAAAATCTCGTACAACTCTCTTTTATTTCAATTGGTTTTATGTGCACAAAAATAACAAATGAACACACCTCTCTTCAATTTCAAGTATTATTAGATTATTATGAAACAAAGGATAAGGAAAGTAAAGTATACTTGTAGGCATACTTGAAATAACTAACGAACTATCATCAAACACCACATTCTTAAAAGGCTTATGCAGAATGCAAAATTAATAGGCACTGGGGAAAAGATAAACAAAACTTTTTGTGAATTCAATTAAAGTACAATCAAGCGTAAAGTGTTAGATTTCAGTGGTCATTTATTGAAATTCAAAGATAAGTAAAGACTTACCACCAAATCACTGAACCAAATTAATTTCCTCCACAAAAACTTCACTGCCTTAACTTACAAAAAGGAATTTATAGTTGAATATCAAAAATCTTTAAAATTAAATTCTTTAAATTTTAATTTAAAACATCTCCCTCTTAAAAGTATGCTATCATTTTATGTGCTAATTTATTACAGCTAATTTTATTTGTTTGCTATTTATCACTAACCCGTTCATTTATTCACTTTGTCCGTCCGTCCATCACTTTACTCACTTATGCATTAACATTTCATTACTGTTCTATTTTATGGTAATTAATTGGTATTATTTAAAGCTTCCCTTTATTATCAGGATTTTCTGGCCTTGCCAAGTACAGTCAGTGTCTAATGCGTTTGTGGTTCATCGCCAAAACTGCATTGCATATTTTAGGGTTATGTGTTGTTGTGTAATTAAACGAATTTTCAAGACAAATTTTCTATGTGGGAGGATTTTTACACAAATCACAGAATCCTTTGATGTGTTTGTCAGGAGAATGTTAAAGAGTAGAATATATAAATGCTACGATTTAACAAGTGATTGAATAATTTGCATAGAATTTATGGTACATGATTTGGCTAAACATTTGGGGGAATATTAAAGAATATTTAAGGTATTTAAAATATAAAATACATTAACCGGCCTAGGGCTTCGCTCAAAAATTTTTGTTTAAAGACTCATAATACTTTAAACAAAATGTGGCGGATTTTTTTTTCTTAAAAAAAGCAATCCTCAGGAAGTTCTACCTACTAATAAAGGAGAGTTGAAAATTGGTAAAAGGTGAAAGAAAGAAGAGATGAAAACTTTCAGTCAATTCCGTAAAAAATAACCGATTTATTTGTAATTGTTTACCTTTTTTTTTTTTTGAATTTTTGTTTATTTTTTAAACTTTAAAATATACACTCACACAGTCTATAGACACATTTTGTGTGAATGTGAATTTGTGTTTATGAAGTTTTTGTAATTTTATTAAAATAATTTTGTATATAAAAAAAACAATTTAAATAAAAAACAAATTGGAATTTTTTGAATACATATATTTTCCTTTGAACAAGACAGCAACCAAAATTTTAATTTGTAATAACTGTAATCGAAACAAATAAACCACAAATTTCCGTTTTGTGGATAAATTTTAATTAAATTCAAAAAAATAAACGAAATTAAAATATCGGTAAATTACAGTAAATCATTTTAAACAAAGGTATACAAAAGTTAAAATAAATATATGTTCGGAAAATAAATGTATGATTCTTTATTTTCAACGAAATGTAACACACATAAATTTATATAAAAAAATAGTCACCCTGTGAATTTTTTTATAACAATTCCGCGGGATCTCTCCCGAACCTACACGCTGAAGAAAAAACTCCGTGGTGGTAATATACATATATTTGGAAACGCTGTTATTTATATTTGCCTCATTTATAATAAAATATGCTTGCCTGGAAATATAATATGTTTGCTTGTAAACATATATATGTTTGCATCCTTTGAAATGCATCCACCGGCATACATATATATGTTTGCCTGTAAATAAATATATGTTTATTATTGTTATGTTTGCATCCCACAAGTATAATAATGATAAATTTACAATTGCAAATATATGTTTATTTAGGTGGGAAAATACAAATATTACAATGTTTGCTTGGAAACATATAACTATAAATATAAAATTCTTGGAATTCTACTTCAAATATACATATGGTAGTTTCTAAAAAAATCTATATTTTAATGATATTTCTCTTTGCTTTAAGAAATCAAGATTGCTTTTATATGCTGATGACTTAAAAATATTTCTACAAGCAGACTCATTGGGGGATGTTTTTGATTTACAAATCAATGTGAATAATCTTGAAAAATGGTTTAAATCAAATAACCTGCATTTAAATCTTGGCAAGTGTCATCATATCTCATTTTATAAGTCTTTGCAAATTATATCTATTCTTTTTAATATTAATAACTACGATTTAAAAATAATTAAATCTAAACTCAACTTAGGTGTGGTGTTTGATACCCCACATTGAGTACATTGTTCCTTAAGCTTGCTTCTTTAAAGAAAAATCGCTATGAGTTTTCCGATCCTTACACACTTAAATATATTTATACTTCCTTTGTGAGATCGAAGTTAGAATATGCTTTTGTCGTTTGGAATCCTCTACCCATATCTCCCGTATTCAGAGTGTTCAACGTTTATTTTTAAAATTTGCTTTAAGATCACTTTATTACCTAGATTTACCTAGAATTACCTATATTTACTAACTTTAGAATTTCGGCGAACTTTTCAATCGGCTTTACTTCTATTTGATATAATCAATCATAATATTAACTGTCCTGACGTGTTATCTTTGGTTCCATTTTATCTTCCATCAAGAAGTCTTAGGTTCATTGATACCTTTAATGTCCCAATTCATCGGACTAATTATGCTATTAATGGTACTTTAAGTCGCACATTTATTACTTTTAATGATATTATACTGAGTCTTCAGAAAAAATCTATATCGTTTATTGAATTTTACACAACTAAAGATAATTCCCAATAAGCATTTTTGCTGGAATTAAAGCCAAAATCAAGTGTTATTCAAGTCATATTTTTCAATTTCAAGCCTTGATTTATACTTTAATTACACTTAAATTCAATAGCATATTCCAGCAAAACGGATACTGGAATTCAAGTCGAACATTACAGTGAGAATATATTTTAATTCAAACCTTGAATCACAGTGCAATTCAAGTTCAAACAACATAATAATTACACTTGTTTTCAAGCCCTAACTTCAAGCTAAAACAATGCTATTAAAACACGGAAATGATTGGTTTGATTAAAATTTATTAACTCTTTTTAACATACATAGATTTTTATAATTTTAGTTGATTGATAATCTTGATTTTTATTTTTCGATGGTTTTTTCACTTATCCTTCTTTTATTCAGAAGCGTAGAAAATTGTAGAATTTCTTTAAAATAAAAAAAAGATAATATAAAAATAGTCTTTAGCTCCAAATAAATGTGGCTTATCTTTTGGTTAAAATCCAAGAAATTCTGATTTTATAAAAATCTTCACAGAAAAATTGTAAATAAACGAAAAACATGAAACAAATTATTTTTATTTGTATGAACTGGACTTTGACTGTAAAAAAACACTTAAAATAAAGCACAATATAAGCAATATTTAAAGCACTTGAATTTTTAACTTTTCAATGTGTATTTCTTTTTGCTGTATTATAATAAAATTTATTTTTATTATAAATATTTTGTATACTTATTTTAAATTATTATATATATTATATATATTTATTTTAATCATAGTCTGTAAAGAGTTTTGTGTTCATAGACTGAAATAAATAAATCTGTACAGAAAGAATACTGTTTTTGTTACGAAATATATTTTTTTATTCAATATAATCTCCTAGAAGCTTAATACACTTGTTCCAATGATCTTCCAATAATTTTATCCATCCTTATAATGGTTTTCAGGAAGCTCTGCAAAATAACCGTCTACGGCTGCTATGGCTTCTTCATTCGACGAAAAATGCTTTCCACGAAGGAATCGTTTGAGATTTCTGAAGAGAAAGAAGTCACTGGAAGCCAAATCTGGTGAATACGGTGGATGTTCAAGCAATTCGTACTTTAATTCTTTAAATTTAGCTATCGTCAAAACACTTTTGTGAGCAGGTGCATGGTTTTGATGAAAAATTATTTTTTTCTTCTTTAAACAAGGTCTTTTCTTACGAATTTTTTCATCCAGCTGATCCAAAAGACTGCAATAATATTCAGACTTGATTGTTTTACCTTTCTGAAGATAATTAATCAACAAAAATCCTTTTGCATCCCAAAAAACTGATGCCATAACCTTCTTTGCTGAGCGTTGTGACTTCACCTGCTTTGGAGCTGAACAACCAGCTTCAGTCCACTGTAAACGTTCTTGTTTCAATTTAGGATCATGGTGGTAGATCCAAGTCTCATCCATAGTTATAAAACGTCGCAAGAAGTCACTTTTATTCGGCTTAAAACGCTCCAAATTATGCTGAGAAATTTGTTTTCGATCCAGTTTTTGTTGAATTGGTAATGTGTGCGGCACTAACTTTCCAAACAGTTTTTTCATGCATAATTCTTCATGTAAAATATGGAGTACTCGTTCGTCTGAGATGCCTATGGCATTAGCAATTTCACGCTTAGTCAAACTTGGATCTTCACTAACCATATTATGTACCTGCTGAATGATTTCTGCTGTGGTTACAGTTTTTAGCCGTCCTTCGCGTGGATCGTCTTTAAGGCTGGTACGACCACGTTTAAATTCACCAGCCCAAAATTCAACGGTGCGTTTTGAAGATGAGGACTCCTTATACACTTCTAACAATTCTTCATAAATTTCCTTTGCTTTTAAACCCTTCAAAACAAAGAATCTAATGACTGCACGATATTCAATTTTTTCCATATTAAAAAAAAAATCAATAACACGTCAACTTCAAATGGCTTGTAAACAAAGAAAGAATTGACAGAATGACTTGCAACTTTGCATGTGTTCTCAGGACAGTTATACCAACTTGAGAAAAAAAAAGTTTGGAGCTAGCGGTGCCATCTCTTGGTGAGCGCAGGAACTTTTCAACCAACCTGTATTACCGAAGTGTGATTTTTACCAAGCTTTGCAAAAATTTTGACTGCTATGTTGCTTAATTTTTGAGATATCGGTCATTTTCTAAAACGAGAAAACGGACAAAAATTTTGCTCTACCAGAGTATTAATATACCCCGTTCTGAGGAAGATCCCGAGGGATCAATTTTTATAAAACAGTCAATTATGAAAAGCAATTTAAACATCCCCTTGTAAACATCCCCTGGTAAACAAATATTTGTTTTTGTTCAAATCTTTATAGTTTTTGAGGCATTAGTACGATTTCATGAGCATTAGTAAGACAACAGCTAATGCCAGAAAATTCAATTACCATTAAATTGTAATGAATTTATTTTTTGCATGCCAATGATAAAATCCCATATATGATTTCTAAGCATAAAAATAATTTAAAAATTTCCCCCTATATAATTTTTAGAACTATCAAAAAAATTCATGTTAATTACTGTACTTACTCTAATACACCATTTAGATTATATACATATACTCGTACCTTATATAACTACTCAACTTACAACCAACAAGTCAAACACACACACACACAAAATTATAGTAAATGATGACCATGGTTTCTCTATATAAATAAATGATATACAATAAACAGTATATTTAACTCAAACCTTGATTGTGTCACTTCATATACATGATACCATCAAACATTAAAACTTCACAGGACTACTAGTAGTTTTGTTTTGTTTTTAAAACCTGCTAGTATACATTTGATGTTTTGTTGTGTCCTGTGTAAAATTTAGTGATAGTTGTTGCCGTTATTGGTATTTGTGGATATTAACTATCTATCTCCTGTGCAGAATGACTAACTAGTAAGAAGGCCATGGCTAAAATTGTTATTTTGTGTTTATTTTAGCATAGAACAAGTCATAAAGTAACGAGAATCTACAGTAGTCTGAGTAATAATAGCTAAATACCGTTAGTTTTTAGCTAGTGCATGGTTTAACAGTGACAAACTCTAAATGGTAACGGTTGACAGTAGACTGAATGGCTTATAAAGTCATATATACCTTATGGTATATTATCCTGAATGTCTGTCGGTTGATTTTGGTTTTTGCAGCAGTTGTTGCAAATATTAATACTGGCTGCCTGCTACAATCTTTAATGTCTGTCTAAATTTAGTTGCATGCTTGTCTTGTTTTTACAGTTTTTATAGAGTGATAAAATTTTAGAGATTTATATAGATTTTATACGCTTAGAAAATGTATTAAACATTAAAAAAGGCAAGCATACATTTAGGGATTTTAAAAACCAAGATGGAAATATTTATACTGTATAAAAAATCAAATTTATATATTTTTTTTTTTTAATTAAAACTCTTTTAATACTAAAAGTAGGATTTAAAATTAATGGTAAAAAATTAAAATTTTGCTTTAAAAAAAACATTTATTTCTTTATTTCAAAGGCATAAAAGTTTCTATTAAAAAACTCTTTAAAGTATGCCATACTTTCTTATTTACATTCATCCATAGGAATCTCCTATAAAATTCCCTTTACATACTGTTAGGCCTTAATAAATGATTAAATTTATTGTATAAATTTAAGCTTATTTTGTGTAAATTTTTATTTATATCATCAAATTTCTAAATTAAAATTTAGAGTTTTATAAAAATTTATTACTTCTAACTAGACTTTAAAATTACAAACATAAAACTGTCATTTATTTACAAAAAAAAAAAATAATATAAATTTTCTACCATATTAGTTACCACCACTAAATTTACCACATAACTTTCACTAAAAAATAAAAACATTACCATAGACAGTGAAAACATTTCATTTGAAAACCTTCATCACATCACAATGACAATAATCATAAAAATAAATATTTTAACTGTTGCAGACACATTTCTTTTTATTTACAACATTTTTACATAGACATCTATTAATTTTAATACATATTTGCCATATAAAGTGCCAGTCTCTGGTATACTGTGTCCCCTTCATATTTTAAATATCTGAAAGTTATTGGCAGTTTCATTTTTAAAAAACAAAACTTTTTTTTTTATTGACAAAAAAAAATTGCCCCAAAGGCCCACTTTATCTTAAGTCATAAATATTGTTCTGTGTATGTGATAATGAAAAATACAACAAAAGTAACAAAAGGGTTTTAAAAAATTTGTTGGAAAAGGGTAAAGGAATTTTTTGAATAATACGTATGCATACAATATGTTTCAGACAGAATTTTAAAATTGTCAGTTTAGTAAATGAAATGTAATTTCCATAGAATGTTAAGTAGAATTCTTATAAGAGAAAAAAAATTTATTGAAATCAATTTTTGACAGGTGTTTTCCAATTTTAAACGTTTTTTCAAATTTTGTGGATTAATAAGTGGTCAATGATATTTTAATGGGCTTATTTTCTGTGATGTGAAAAATTGTATTTAACTTCGGTTTAAATATGAACGATTAAACTACTTGAAGATTTTACCCCATTTACTCTATTTACCTAACTTATTACTCTAAAGTTTATATAATATATCTTTCAATTGATAAAGTTATAATCGTCCCAAAATACTATGAATTCCTATATAAAGTACAAATCAGGGACATCTTATGGCAGGGTACCAAACTATCATGAATCAATACGAAAAGTATCAATGGAGTAGTGGGGAAAAATATCCCCTTTAGAACTACTTATTATTGTATTAAAAAAAGGTACCAAAATTTCACAAATAAATAATAAAAAAAATAAGTTAGCACCAATTCAAAAAGTACCAATCGCTTATTTATAATTGGTACCAAAATATCGTAAATTAATACAAAAATTCTAGTTTAGAATAAAACCAATACATGTCATACCAAGAATGCACCAAGACTGAATGCATCAAAAGTATCAAAACTTAAAGTGCCAACTGTGGATTTTTTTACAAAATGTCGCAGACTACATGTACATGACTAAAAGTATAAATAGTATTTTTCATAGCAAAAGTACAAAGGCTACATGTGCTAAAAGTATTAAAACTAAAAGTACAAATCGTGATTTTTTTTACAAAAAGTAATAATTCACTAATCTTGGATCTCTTTACAAAAAGTACCACTTTAAAAAGTATCATTTGTAGAGAACCAATACAAAAAGAAGCAATCGTGTATTTATTAAACCAAAGGTACTAAGACGTAAAGTACCAATCGTACATTTTTTATTAAACATACATTTTTTATTTAAAGTACCTAAGTACCGTTATTAAAAGTACCAAACCCTAAAGTACCAAATATGGGTTTCTTTACCAAAAATACCAAGACGTAAATTACTAAATGTGGTTCATATCAATATTGAATACTTTTACAAAAGTACCAAAATGCTCATCGTGGGGTTCTTTATCAAAAGTACCAAGACAAAAAGTAATGATCGTAGATTTCTTACAAAAAGTATCAAGCAAAACGTAAATTTTTTCATTAAAAGTACCAACACAAAGTTACCAGGCAAAATGTACCAATACAAAAAGTACCAAAACAAAATATAAAAGACATTAGGACAAAAAGTAGCAATCGTAAAATAGAAATCGTAAATTACTTTCTTTGAATCAAAAGTACCAAGACATAAAGTACCAATCGTACATTTTGTATTAAAAGTACTAAGACAAAAAAGTACCACTCGCTAATTTCTTTACCAAAAGTACCAATTCCTAAACTACCAAATATGAATTTCTTTACCAAAAGTACCAAATGTGATTTTCTATCAAATGTACCAAAGTTAAATTTTTTACCAAAGTAACAAAATACCCATCGTGGGGTTCTTAATCAAAAGTACCAAGACAAAAACTACTAATTGTAGATTTCTTACAAAAAGTATCAATCATACATTTTTATACTTAAAGTACCAGGACAAAATGTATCAATGCAAAAAGTACCAAAACAAAATGTAAAAATATAAAAGACATCAAAACAAAAAGTAGCAATCGTAAATTACTTTCTTTGAACCAAAAGTACCAATGTAAAAAGTACCACAACAAAAAGGATCAAAACAAAAACAAAAAAGTACCAAGATAAAAAGTAAAAATCAAGAATTTCTATACAAAAATTGCCAATAAAAGAAATATTAATCGTTTTTGCTTAATATAATTTTTTTTTCACAAAATTCTCTTTTAACATATAATTTTCATTCATTATAATTCTTAAGCAAACGCACAGTCTGCTGTCATAGTTACCCCACATGCACATCGAATATATACAAAAGCATCTTTGGAACAATACAAAATTTGATTTTCTTATAAGTCTTAATTTCAAGCATAAGGTTTCTCATACAATCATGAAAATCAAAAGACTCTTACTAGATGTTTTTAATAACATATGATATGTCTAGTAGATTTATTTTTTCTATCATAAAAGAAAATCTTATTAAAATTTAAGTTTGGTACCTAATATCATAAAGCTACGACATACTTATTACCTATTATATCATATCAATGTTCATTTGTGCAGAAATTAAAATATGATTTAATGATTATTGATTTCTTAAGTCTCTTTCTATATATATAAACGAAAAAATAATTAGTATAAATTTTGATGTTTTCAATACTAACTATTGTTAAAGAAAAATAAGCTGATTTATGTTCAATAATAAGAGCAGGATGGTTTTTGACAAGAAATTATGCAATTGGGAAAAAATTTAAAGATAATAGAAGCATAAACATTAATTCAATGTTTTAGTCGAATAAGAGCAGCCAGGTAATTAAAAAAATATTTTTAATTTTTAGACTTAAAAATCATTTTTTGTTTAATTATAATTATTTATTTTATTTTTTAATTACTTAAATTTTAAAACAAATATCATGGGCTTTAATTTTAAGTACCAACAATATCTTTTGTCATTTATATGTACAAATTTAATTAGTATAATATAAAGTATACTTTAATAAACTAATAATTAATATTAATCATACGCTCCATATACTGAAAATATTGAGTTATTTTAGGTTCATAAATATATATAACAAAAAAAAAAACTCCCATATAACAAAAAAGAAAATTATAAATTTATTTTAATTATATTCCAAAGCTACCAACAAAATTTACTAGTAAATTAATTATAAATAATAAATGAAAATTTTCACACAAAACTATAGTAAAAAAAGGTGTTATAAATATTTTGCCACATTTTAATTGTCAGTCTTTGTTTGTTGATATTATTTTATATAAATATTTGAAATATTTTATGAAATTTGTAATATTATACAATTGTTTATATTTATTATGTAAATAAAAATTTGGTATTGATATCATTTATTATTTATACAATGCATTTGTATAATTGTTATAAATATAGACATGTACCAGCAAAAGTTTCTGTAATCGGTACTCATTACTAATATCTCAATAATAATCAGTAGGATTTGGGTCTTGTGGTTATAAATCGCTGTCAAAACTTATAACTTCAATTAGACAAAGTTATTTTTTTAAAGTAGTTGTACATTTTCTCGTTCGTCTAATAAACAACAAAGTTTGTAGTTGCCATAATAAGTAGTTATTCCTAAGCCATGTTTTCAATGTTATATTAAGAGCTAAAACCCTAAAAATATTGATTTTAAATTTAATGTTATAATCGCTGAAGCACATAAACTATTTTTACAGCTTATTTAAATGGCACTAAACACTTTTTATAACTAAAAATATTCATTTAGCGCCAGCATAAATCTTTCCATCGCTAAACCCTTTGGGGTGACTATTACACTAACCTTGTACTTTGGTTTGATGTTAAAATTAACCACCCGTTACTCCATAACCTTAAATTTGTCTCAAGCTTATTAGCAATTAAGAGATAAGTAGCATCCAATATCTCATTATCTTTATAATTCAATAAGTAGTCAGGCGTAATTTCTACTGCTTATTACAAAGACTTCACCTAATATAAATAAATAGTTCTGACGCCAAGTTACAAGGTGTATAAAATAAATTAAAAATCCATTTATTTCATAATAATGAAAGCTTTTGCTGGGTAGTAGAATTATATTGTTGGACATAGAAAAATGTTTTTAAATCATGCAGAAGCAACATTAATTTAATTAGAAACTAGTAAAAATATTAAATTACATCATGGCGACTATATGATTCTCTTCACCAAGTATAACTTGGATTCTTATTCTTTATTTATATACATAGCGAAATATATAGAGATAAACCTTAAAAAAAATGTCGAAAAATGAAATTAAACAAATATTGGAAATGTTGATTTATATATATGGGTACTAGGTCCAAATATGGTCCGATTTACATTAAATTTGAAAGGTATGATTTATTTTTCTACCAGAGGTAGGTCCAAATAATATAAAACTTATGAACCAAATTTCACACAAATATATTTTTAATTGCGACCTGTAGTTTCATTATTCATTCAAATTCATTTAAGCAAATGTTAATGTAAAGGAATAATTAATCGTTTCATATACCATTTACAACCAGAATTTTAATCAAATAACTATGGTTTTGTTTGTCAAAATACCATTTAATACCTATTTAGAAAAGACCTTCTATGAACGTAGCTCTGATTATGTAAAAGGGTTCATCCTTTGGTCAGTAGAAACTTATGTATTAAATTTCTTCCAAATATCTTGAAAATTTTGCGATTAGCAGGTTCACATGAACACACACAGATGGATAGGCATTGTTAAATTGATTTCGAAAGTGAAAGAAAGGAAGTGAAAAATAAAACATAAAAACATTTTTGTTTCTGAATTTTTTATACAATTTTATACATTATTAGAATGGTCTCTGCAACACGAAATTTTCATATTCCAATAATTTTCAAAACGAGCTTTGGCTACTTGTCTATTGATATTATTTGTATTCCACGCTTCTATGATATCTGTGCTGGTTTTGTTTTTTCAAAATTCGGTGTAGTTTATGGTGTATAGCGGCTCAAATTTTAATACTTTATGATAGCGAGAACTTTTGAATTTCTGTATAGAAAAAACTACACTCACAATATATTTTCCCTTACCGACTGAAATTTATTTAAAAAGCAATACGTAAAGTTTGTTTTTAAATGAATAAACAATTGAAATTCATAGAATTATATTTTTTAACTATTTAAATCAGTCATTCAAAAAAACAAACTATAAAAATTTACAGACATTCAGTAGGAGTTGATATTTTCTGTTAAATGTAAAATTTTATGTTTCTAAAAATTCGTTTTTGTTTTTACCAAAATAGTTTGTATATATACAAAATTATTTCAATAAAAATTACAAGAATTTATTCAAATATGCATACACACAAAGCCAATAAAAATATATACATCTGTGTTTGTTGTGCTGTGTTGTATTTTTTAATTACATACAAATAAAAAAAACTTTCAATTTGAAAAAAAAACACAAAAGTCGTTTTTTCCCAACTTTTGGCAGTTAAAAATTTATGGTTATTTTTAACAACTTTCTTATTGTTTTTACTACTTTTGTCGATTATAAGACAATGATTAAAAATAAACAACAAAATGGTTTGAATATAATGAAAAATCAGTAGTCCTCCTTTTCACTGTATTTTTGAATAATTTAATATGTAGTTTAAGTTGTTTTTAACGAAATAATATTGTGAGTGTAGGAAAATCTCGGAAAAAAATATTTTGAGGATCTCAGATGGGAAAAAAATGCTTTTTCAAATATTCGCGAATACATAAAGATTTCTTAAATTTTTTGAAATCTTTCCAAAGGCATCCATAAATCTAAAAAAGTCTCTTGGTCCGGATGGCATTTATCCACTAGTGCTGAAGCTATTCTTACCGTTCGGGTGTCTAGAAGTTTTCCAATTCCCAAAATTGGTGCGGATAAAAACCAGAAAATTTCCGCTCAATCGTAATATGTTTTGCTCTCTCAAAATCATGTTTAATCAGACCCCTTCTATGCTTGTTGAGTATCTAAGATCATACCGTGATATTAATTTTGTGGTCACTCTTTTTGAACATCTTCTTATGGGTTTTCCCTTCGGAAACAGTTTGTAAATATATCGATAAAACTATGAGTAGCATAATTTCTCTCCTAAAATACATTTTCTTTGGTTTAACTACCATAATTTTTTTAAATATGTAGCTTCTCTTACTCAAAAAACAGAGGATACAAGAGACATAAAAGGTGGTGAAAGACGAAGGGCTTCAATTGAAGCTACACTGTATTTTCGTAAGATAATAAATCTTAGAACATAATAGACATTCACTTCAAAAATAATTGTTGTATCATGAAAGGCATTTTAATAACTTTTTCAGTGTGGTACCAAAAATAATAAAAAGTTTTAAAACAAACAGCTTCCATCAACTTTGAAAACCATTTTTAGATCCTTAAAATGTGATTGGGCTGCTAATAAGCTTTTCTCCTTTACGTTATATCTAAAATCGATTGAAATCTAGAGGAACCCTTTTAAAGATTTTCCTTGTTAGTACGCAGTTTTACTGTACATAGACTCTAAATGCACTTGCATATCGATTTGTCCATTTATAAGTATAAATGTATACAAATTTGTCACTAGGTGTATTTTTAATATATGTGGCGTATGATTAATATTAATTAATTTTAATAAAATATTACTTTAGTATAACTTGGCATAACTTTAAAACTAAAATAGATATTTTAACAAATCAAGTGGTAAATAAAAGAAAAGTTAGAAGAACAAAACAAAAAAAATCTATTTAAAACTTTAACAATTTAGGATTATTCACAAAATATATACAATTTCTTATTCATTTACCTGCCAGTAACTACAAATATATAAATTATTATAAACAAATGTTTATAATTTCCATATGTGAATTCACAATAAATCTAAATTTGAATTGTTGTTAAATATTATAACATAAATATAACTATTATTAACAATGTCAGTCAGTAAAATTAATGTAATATTTACCAGATTTTCTAGTTAAACCATATACAACTAACTCAAAATGTTTGTCTATTTATTTAATGTGGCCAACAATAAAATAAACAATGAAATATTTAAGTAAAATTCTATTAAATTTGAAATTTATGTATACCAAAAATTTATGCAAAATTGCATAAAATAATTTATGAAAGCAGAAAATATTGATAAAGCTAAATTTAAAATGATTGATTAGAAATCATTATAAATGTTAATATATGTACAATGAATATGAATACGAAATATACTTGAAATAATATTGAGAGAATATTAACATGGTGTATAATAAAGAAAAGTTAAAAAATGTTTTAAAATTTATGTCCTCCAACTAAAAGTATGCTACATTTTTTAATTATATAAATATGTATTTTTTTAAAACTCTCATATATTATATAACCTCAGGTGAATTTTTCATTTTCATGTTATAGTTATTTGCATTTTTATACCCTTCACCACAGGTCGAAGGGTATATATAAGTTTGTCATTCCGTTTGTAATTTCTACAATATTGATCTTAGACCCTATAAAGTATATATATTCTGGGTCCTTATGAAGAGCGAAGTTGATTTAACGATGTCCGTCTGTCCGTCTGTCCGTCTGTGTGTTGAAATGGGTTTTCCGAAGAACCCAGACGTGATGAGGACTTGATTCTTTTTTATTTCTGTTACATGTGATCCATTTCTGTTTGCTATTAAAAATCAGACAGATCGGTTAATAAATGGCTGAGATATTAGCAAAAATCCAGGACTACCTCTAATTTTTCCAGTAAAATCCCTTTGTTTAATATGTATGTAGAATTTTGAGCATAACAACACATCCATGTGTTAAAATTTTTTTCTTTCATTTAAATAAAAACTAAACAAATCCCTAATGAAAGAAGACTTTTATAAATGTACATCTATTGGCGATGATTTTGTGTGAGCTTCAATAGCTCAGTTGTCTAGACGCTGTGTCACAAATACTTTTTTTCTCTAAGCTCGCGGGGTTCGAGGTTCAAATCTCGGTCAGGTCAATTCACTTTTTTTTTTGTACATTTTTTTTTATTATTTTCTTAAGATTTTTTTTTGCTTATTTTTTGTTTTTTTTTAACATTTAATAATTAATTTATATAAAATTTTATATTAATAATTAAAATTCTTTTCTTTCATCTCCACCTTTTATACACAAACAACACACATACAAAGATTTGTCATTTAAATAAAAACTAAACAAATCTCTAATGAACGAAGACTTTTATATATGTACCTCTATTGACGATGATTTTGTGTGAGCTTCAATAGCTCAGTTGTCTTGACGCTATGTCACAAATACTTTTTTTCTCTAAGGCCGCGGGTTCGAATCTCGGTCAGGTCAATTCACTTTTTTTTTTGTACATTTTTTTTTATTTTCTTAAGATTTTTTTGTTTTTTTTTACATTTAATAATTAATTTAAATAAAATTTTATATTAATAATTAAATAATCCATAAATAGGCTAAAAACATCAAAATTTTTATAAAAACCCTCTGATACAAACAAAATACAAACGGTTTTATTTCTTTTTTTTGCTCCGATTTAAAAGAATTTATAAAAAGATTTTTAAACCATTTTATTTTTCACATATTAAGAAAATTTTATACATAATTTACCTTTGAGTGCAACTATTTTAGGTCATAACTTATAATAATTTATAAAAAAAATTATAAACTATTTTCCTTCAAATTTTTAAAATTAAGCTAAAGAAATTACAAATATTTCTAATAAAAAAGCGAAATAAAATCCCAAATGTAAATTTGCCATCTAAATCAAACTATTTTGTAGAAATAAAACACATGCAGTTGTAGTGATTTCTTTTAACGATTTGTTGAAATTCTTTTCTTTCACCTCTTCACCTTTTATACACAAACAACAAACACTATTCTAGAGCTGTATTATGACCTATGTATACGTCTTATATAGCAAAAGATCGAAAATCTTTAGTATAACATATTTGCTGAAAAACTCGGAAATATCGGTTCAGATACAAAAAAGTTATGCCCAAAACATAAATTTTTTTAAAGTACCTATATTCCCGAGTCCAAGTTTTATCTCCAAACTAAATGGTTAATTTCCTCTTAAAGGCGTCCGTATATAAATCTGTCCATTCCATATATGTCCATATATAAACTTCAGTTTTTTCCCAACCATGGTGAAGGGTATATAAGATTCGGCATAGCCGAATTTAGCCGCTCTTACTTGTTTTTTTTCAACAAATTAATTTCATTTATTTCAATGTATTATTTTCCGCATATTTTTTAACGTATTTTTTTTTTTTTTTAATATTTGTTTTTAAAACAATTTTTTTTACCTTTAGTTTATTTACATATATTCTTCACTACATTGACTTTATTATTAATATTTACATACACATTTTTGTAGGTGGGATTTTTTTTTTATAAGAATTTAACATATTTATACTGTATATATAATTTCATTACATTTCATTTCCCAGATTTATATACAATTTGTAACATATCTCATACACAGGTGTTTAAAAATTTTTTTATATACATATGTATAAACAGTAGATAAAGTTCATAAAAGCTACGATGAAATATATAAATTTTAAATTTACATACATATGACAGACAGTCAGATAAACCCACATTGCGTATAAACAAATGTAAATGTTACTGTTGGTATGTTAAGATATGATATACATTAAAAAAATATGCAAAAATTAAGAACATTAATATTAATAAGAATCTTCTTTTTTAATTTAAATGATTAATTAAATCATACCTTAATAAAGTGTCATTAAGATTGTAATATATATATATATATATTTCTGTACACAAGTTATTCAAATTTTTGTATGAAATTTAAGAGCATTAAATTAATGAACTTTTAACAACAATTTAAATTATTGTTTTAATTTTTTAAAGTAAAATTTCAAAACCAATTAAGTATGAGTTTAATTTTACAAACTGAATTAATATTAATCATACGCCTTATATGTGAAAAATAGTATTTGAATCAATTCATTTAGGTCAGATTTTGATTTTGTTTTTTTTTTTCTATATTTTTAACAAAATCTTAAATTCTTTTCAACAACAACAGAGTTTTAAAACAATTTTTTCTAATAATTGAAATAATTTCTTTTTGACAATAAAAGATTTAAATTAATATTTTTATGCCAAAACTCTTTCAGTCCTTTTTGAAAAAAAAAGTAAATAATTTACTCGTTTGTATGAATGTATTAAAACAATTCTTCTTCATATAAAATGTGTGCTTTCTAATTACATTTGAAATTTATGTCACGAATTCGTATAAATTTTCGAGACACTGAATAAACTTTATCCTCAGCAAACATAATGATGTGGTTCCAACACTAAAAAAAGAAGAAGAAAAATAAAATGAAATCATATAAAACAAATGAAATAAAGACTATAAACTTTAAAATAAAAAGAAATCTCAATAACAGCAGGCTTTACAACAGAACTTAATAAAAATTTGTTTAAAAAAATATAAATCCAGTTTAAAAGCATTCCAAAAATAATCTCCTGCATGCTTTTAAAGAAAATTCTGTAGTTTTCTCAAAAAAAAAAAAAAATTACAACCGTTTAAAATAACTTGTCTGGGGTAATCTGAAACTTAAATAGACAGTTATTTTTATTATAGTCTAATATAACCCACAATTGCATTTAAAGTTGTTTCTTTTTTATTTTTTGCTTTATAAATAAAATTTAAAATGCTAAACTTTGTAGAGCCCTACAATATGGAATTGAAGATAATATTAGTTTGAGTATACATCAGGTCACTTCATACTTTGTCCTTTACAACATGCTCACTTTGGCTACTAAAGCTATCGGTTCTTTGTTGCATTACCAACAAGGTCCTTTTGTGTAAATCGAAGTAGCATTGAAATGCTCTTTTGCGTACTTTTAATGGTACATCTGCTCGTCTTCTAAAGAAAATGCATTAATACCAAAAAGGTATCTTAAATTCGTCTCCGTCAGTTAAACAACAACTATTTGTTTAGTTCTTGTCTTGGCGCCCAAAAAACAAAAAAAAAATAGACAACGACACGCATCTTCCTAAGGAGTATTTGTTACAACACATTTTTTTTTTTGTATACTTGTCTAGTTTTCAGTTAAACTTTTCCATAACCTACACTAAAAACTCCGCCAGCCTTTCATCTCTTTGCCATGATTCTATAACATACGTGGGACTAACTCATTGAGTGTATTGATTAATTGATGATTTCATTACTACATATTTACATTGATATCGATTGTAATAAAATTATTCCAGTCTAAGCCGCTGAGGCTAGAAATTTTAAATTTTATATCCAGGTTCCCAAAATATTCTTTTAGCGGCCTTCCAAAACAGCTTTAAAATTTTCGATAATATTTCCATAAAAAATGGGGTTAAAAAGGAAAGAAGTCACAAATAAAAACTATAGATTGCGTTCCTCCTTTGATATACATCAAAGAAGAAACGCAATCTATAGTTTTTATTTGTGACAAAATTTTAAAAAAATATTTCATCTAAATATATATGCCAATTTTCACAACTGCCGATAACCAAATATCGATATTATAGTTTAGTTACATGAAAGTTGAAAAAACGAAAAAATATGCTCAAATTCAGGAAAATTTAAAAATTTAAATTTATTACTTTAACCCATAAAAAAATATCTATAAATATTGATAAAAATCTATATATAACGATAAATACCGATTAAATCCATTTATCGTCCAATATCAATACAATCCTTTCTTTCGATCAAATCAATTAATATCGATACTTTCGATATATGTATATCGCTAAAATAGAGATATAAATATAAACGATATATATCTATAATATCGATTATATAACAATTTGAAAACATCGACTGATATCGATAAAAATTAAAAATATCGATAAATATCGATAAAAATCGATACATAACAATAAATACCGATTAAATCCATTTATCGTCCAATATCAATAAAAATCCTTTTTTTCCATCAAATCAATTAATATCGATACTTTCGATATATGTATGTAGATCGCTAAAATAGAGATATGCATATAATCGATATATATATATAATATCGAAGAATGTCGATTAAATATCCGCTAAAATCCGGATATGTGAATCGGTAAAATTGATAAATATCGATAAATTTCCAAAAAAAAAAAACATTGATAAATATCGATAAAATGGATAAATATCAACAAAATGGATACATAGCATTAATATCGATACTTTCGATATATGTAGATCGCTAAAATAGAGATATGCATATAATCGATATATATCTAAAATATCGAAGAATGTCGATAAAATATCCGCTAAAATCCGGATATGTGAATCGGTAAAATTTATAAATATCGATAATTATCAACAAAATGGATATATAGCAATTTAATTTATAAACATCAATAAAATCGCTAAATGTTGATAAATATCGAGCAAATTAATTTTATCGATAAATTTAGATAAGTATCACAAAAAATCGAAATATATATCGATCATTGAAATTAATAAATATGAATAAAAATCGATAAATATCAAGAAATAAACTATAATTTCGATAATTATACAAAATATCGATAAATATCATAGTTGGTAACCGAAACTATGCGGTTATCGATTAAAGCAACTTTACCTTTTTCGAGTACAGTATTTAAGTGATAACGCTATTTCTTGCATTTCGGTATTGTAAGGGTAAAGGTATTTCAGAAATTTCTGAAGTAAACTGAATAATCCTAAGGGTATCGATATTTTTTATTTCGGTAATGGTATTTTAAAGATAACAGTATTTTAGTTATTAACGTGATGGTATATCAGAGATAACTGTAATTCGGTATTGGCATTTAAAGAGTAACAGTAGTAAGTTGAAGGGGTTTTTAATCGATAGCGGTATATTATCGATATTGCCTGCCAACAATGAAAAATAATGATAATAGACAAACCCGTACGTTAATTTTCAAGATGTGGAGGCTTAAAATTTTGTTCTATCGAATTTTAAAACTTTTTGACTTGTTTGAATTTAGGTTTCAATTAGGCAGTATTCCAAATTAAAGTCTCTTCATCTCTACGAGGATTAGTTTTAAATAAATACTATCTAGTTTGGTCACAGCTTGGTTCCCATATTTAGGTTTTGGGAGTGGTTTTTGACCTGTGATGCAAATATTTTGCTCTAGCTTGTTTTGTTTTCGAGATTGTACGAAGGAATACAATTTTATCTAAGCGAATTTTAAAATTTTTCTGACAGACCCTGTCAGTAATCTTCAGTAATCTCATCTAAAGCTTTCATGTCTTTGCGAGGCTTAGTTTTAAAGATAAATGTAATTTAAAAATCTACCCAGTTAAGTGAAATTTTAAAGCCCCAAATCGGGGTGTATTTCGACCCCCGTTTAGTTTAGTTTTCTAAATACGGACAACAAAAGTTTTTACTAAACCCGAGGTCTTATTTTTGCTTCCTTGGGCCAAAATCGGTGCCTGTTTGCATTTCAATTATATTCAAGTAAAAAGAGACTTTAATGGATTTTTCCAAATGGGGTAATTTTTGGTGATTTTTAACGACGTTTTTTCCATTTTTGGTTATTTCAGATTTTTTTTAATAAATACCTTTTTAATCCATTGTAATTCTTATATATTTTTATGTATTCGCGATTTTTCAATTGTATAGATTTTTTACCCATTTGCAATCGTTTCTACTAATAGTAATAAATTGACAATGTTAATGAAAAACTCCCACGTATGTTGTAATACAAATGTGTAAGACAATATGCATACAAATGCTTATTATGTACTTCACATAAAGTTAACGGAAAGTAACAAGTTCAAAATAAAACAAGAACATAGAACTTAACTGTATGCATTCACTGATATAGCCTGCTTATGCCTGGTTGTGCATGAATCTGTATCTAAGGTTTCTTCTCTATTACAGCCCTTTGGCTAAAATTAATGAGGTGATAGATTCATGTTTAAAACAAAAAAAAATAAAATAGGAAAAGTGGGAGAAAAAAAATACTTCTTTTATTGTTTTTAACTACAACATGAAACTTGTTTATGGATGTTTGGTGGGTTATGCTATGGGTTTGGGTATTACTTACTATATAACTTTGTTGGTTAACTTAACTGAAATTTGTGTGACTTTTTAATAATATATACTGTTGCTTTAACTGGAATTTAAATTGTATAAAGTTTAAGTTTATAAGTAGTACATTAAAATATGAGATTGTTCATATAAATCTCATTATACATATTAAATTTGAGAAAGTTAGAATTATGCAACAAAAGGAAGTTTGTACTTAGGAACAGGAAGACATTTTTTGTATATCCTTGAGAGTTTTAGCTGAAAGAAGAAATAGCCTGAAATAATCAGAAGAGGTTTCAAATGCTGTAAAATATAGAAAATATTTAAAAACACGAAAATTTTATTATTTATACCTATTTTTTTTTTAAGAAAAATCGCAGTTTGTTGACCTTTGTCATTTGTTTTCTATATATTAAGTATATTTTTTATAATAAATATTTCAGATTTTTTAATAAAAGCTAAAAATAACCACATTTCTGTAAACATTGATTTTTATATAGAAACACTTTTCATGAACAAATTTCTTAGTAACGTGGCTTGAAATTTTCATTATTTTAATAAATATTGATTTTTTTGGAAAGCGTACTAAAATTAAATAATAAATTAACTCCTTCGAATTACTATATGCAATTATCAGATTTTGGAAGCTGCGATCGTAATGCGCAAACTCCAAGCCTGAACACCTATATAGTGTACTAATGAATTGTTAATTAAAAATATACTGTAAAATATAAATTTTATGCCCATAAAAATAGAAATACAAATTGAAAAATATCCTCTTAAAATTTGCTCTTTAAAAATCCATATTTTTAAATATATTTTTTAGTACAATTTAAATTTTTTGTCAAATTTATTTTAATTACCAAAAAAAAAAAAGATTAAAATTGTAAGGAACAAATATATACAATACTGTCATCTTAAAGAAATTTCATTCAGTTTTCGTTAAACGGGTTTAGACTGAACAAAAACTACGTAGGTTTTGTACAAAACTAGTTTTTGCTTATTTATAATATATTCGTTTTTACAAGTAGAATATGGCAAGAGCCATAAACTGGGTAGTTTTGTTCACTCTAAATATAGTATAATACTTCTAAAGCCTTTTTCTTTCTGCGATCTAAAAATCAAGGTATTGTTATTTTGACAATGTGAACAATTAAAATTTTAGTTATTTTCTCAGATTTTGATGATATATGGATATGTTGTGGAGGAGTTAAAATTAATGAACACCCAATGTCATATTTAGTGCGTGAAATGTATGGAAATATTGTATGGGAGCATGTCTGAAATTTACTAAATTCAATTTTTTTTTGTATCTAGGCCCATGATGATGCTATAGGCACCAACCGGATTCTGTGAAATTTTTAGTTCGTCCGAATACTATAACCACAAGCAAACATGTTCGGACTTCGTTGTGTAGCAAAATCATAATCATTTACTTCCCCTTGGATGGAAACCATGTCTCCTCTTTAATTTTACACTCACAATATATTTTCCGTTACCGGCTGTAGTTTATTTAAAAAGTAATACGTAAAGTTTGTTTTTAAATGAAGAATCAATTGAAATTCATAGTAATATATTTTTTAACTATTTGAATCAGTTATTCAAAAAACAAACTATAAAAATTTACAGACATTCAGTAGGAGTTGATATTTTCAGTTAAATGTAAAATTTTATGTTTTCTGCTGTAAGAAATAGAAATTCAGTTGTATATATACAAATATATATAGTTTGTATATATACAAAATTATTTCAATAAAAATTACAAGAAATTATTCAAATATATATACACACAAAGCCAATAAAAACATATACATCTGCGTGTGTTGTGTTCTGTTTTGTAATTACATATAAATAAAAAAACTTTCAATTTAAAAAACAAACCACAAAAGTAGTTTTTTCTGACTTTTTGTCAGTAAAAATTTTATGGTTATTTTAAACGACTTTCTTTTGTTTTTACTTTTGTTGATTATTAAACAATGATTAAAAATAAACAACATAATGGGTTGAATATAATGGAAAATCAGTAGTCCTCTTTTTGATTCTATTTTCGATTAATTTAATATGTATTTTAAGTTGTTTTCAACGAAATAATATTGTGAGTGTATATAATTATCTGCTGTATAAAATATTTTGTCATATTTTCTACCGGACACCTAGACGTGAATACTATACACTCAGAGTAATATGTGGTTATTTTTCTAGGAAATATTTATATTAACTTTTTTATACATTTGTTCAAAATGATTTACTGCCATTTACCCATTTTTTCAGTTTCATTTATTTTGTCATTTGTTTCAAATTTAGTAAAAAATTAAAAATTGGGTACCCGGTCACAGTTGGCATAAAGGCAATGAAAAAGCTGATAAACAAGCGAGACTAGGTGCGGAATTGCCGTGTCCTCAATTTGGTTTCACGAAAAATTACATCACAAATATGATATCAGATCTGATCAAGACGAAATCCATTGAATATTTGAACAAACAGAAACCACTGAAACATTCAAAGAAATTCTTATCATACGATGAAAAGAGGAGCAGAGAAGCCCTTTAAATGAACTGACCAAATCTAAGACTTCTATGCGAAGCACTCACAGGACACTATCCATGTAATTACATCCTAAACAAAATGGGACATGATCGAGATACGACATGCAGATATTGTATGGAAGATGAAGAGATCATGGAGATAAATGTCCTGCCTTTGCATACCTACGATTTATTACATTTGGCAGACCTGATATCATGGAGAAACAATACAAGAAGCTGGAAGTGAAGAACATTATACTGCTACTCAAGCTCTGCACTGGAGAACAACTGAGGAAAATACTAGAGGGTACACAATAGACTTCTTGGTCGCGGTGCCGGAGGTACAGACTATTTAACCCAACTACATCGTAATTAAAATTTATCCACAAAATAATAATTATTTATTTTGTTAGATTATTATTTATTTTGGTGGAAAAAAATTGAACATTTACTGACACTGATGTGTCAGTTGTTTAAATAACATTTAATAATAAATAACAAAAACCATTTGAATTAAATGAATAGTAAGTAAACCGGTTTTCAAATGAAATATCATTTTTTAAAATAGCCTAGTTTAATACTTTTACTTGCTTTTTCGACATGCTGCCTAAACATCGAAGATGGCACTTAAAAATGAGCTTAAACTTTTATTTGGTTTCTCTATAGCATATCCGTATTTTATCAAAATCGGTATGTAAGCTATGGGAGGATTCCCTTGTCAAAGATAAATCTGTCAGATACCTCTGATTTGACATTAAATTAGCTATAGATGCTTTGAAAAAATATGGGAAAACTTTAAAAAACCATTTTGTTTGAGTTTTTAAATTTTGATAAAAACATTGGTATAAACATAAAAGTTCGCCTCAAAAAATACGTGTTACAGGGCCTTAGCATTTTATAACAGTCTTCTTTAAAAGAGATGTTGTAAACTACATTATGCTGTCATATCATAACATAACGTAAGTCTAACAGCGAACAATTGTGAATAATTTATGTAAACCTTTATTATATTTCTACATTTTAAAAACTAAGATAAGTTTCCAACCCCTATAGAAAAAAAAGTCCTTAACTCAAATTTCTTTAACCCTTATATTATCCATATATCCTTTACTAGGAAAATTCTTAATGTTATAGCAAACTAACGAAGAAAGCCAGTATTTGGATAAACCGTTTCATGTTCGAATTTACTCCGAAATGGTATACATTATTTTGTATTATCCCTTTATCCTTTTTATAGCATAAAATGTATATTACTGTGAATTGTTATGATATAAAAGAGAAATAATGCAAAATAATTTTGTATTTATTTTTATATTATTTAAAAGTAGAAAAAGGTTTTAAGATCTACTAAATATTGAGAGAAAAAAAACTAACATGTTTTTTTTTCGTGTATTTGGTAATTATGTGTATTAAAATCTTTTCAAAATTTTTGCTTGAATTATTTTCCATATTATACGAGTACTACAATTATAAAAACAACATATTTTCTAATTCACTGATTTTGAGTGATCTATTATTTTTATTTAGTTCCTGAGTTTTTGTTTATGTTTTTTTTTTTTAATAAAATCACAAATCTTCTCAATTCACTTAATATTCAAAACACGCACGTTCTTTCTTTAAGTTGAGAATTCATATGGGGACGATTACCTTATATTGAATATAAATAAAACAAAAGTAGGTTTGCCACCGACAACAACAATTTACTCACGATTATGAGTTTAATTCAACGTAAAATTTTTTATAATTTATTCACTATTAAACCTAAATACGATAAATTAAAATTAAACGAAAAAAAAAATAAAAGTGTATTTATAAAAACAAACATAAAACCGAAACGTAAAGCATTTAATGTACTTTAGTGTTGCCGGACTTAAGTCTAAGATTTCGCCTTTTATATTTTTAAAAAAATCTCCCAGGTTTAAGTGATTCCAAAAAAAAAATCTGTCGTAATTGCAATGTAAACAGGTTAAAGCAAGGTATACCGAGATAAACAAATATTGTATGCCGATCGACTTAAAATAACTTTTTTAAGTCGATTTAGCGATGTCCGTCCGTCTCTCTGTCCATTAAGATATTTTAATGAAATTTGGTACTCTGGCCCAATGACAAAGCTTGTTGTTCTTGGTTAGAATCGGTCCATATTTAAAGCTATTGTCCTTACATGGGTCCCGGAAAAATTGATTTTAATTAAAATCGTTTCATGCTTAGACCTAATCCATATACAAATGTCACCCATAATGGATTTTAATGCGACTAAAGCTGACAAATTTATAACCGCCTCTTATTTGGTCTAAATACACAACATAATTGTAGTGGATAGTACAATTACATATGGACTATATTTCCAGATTTCTACTAAATATAGCTAACATTAGGCAAAATTAAAATTTCTAACTGATTTTTTAATTATTTACCCAATTAAACCAAATATTAACATTAGTCAATCTAACCCAATTAAAATTTTGTTTGTACGATTTTATAGCTTTACAAATCAAATAAGCAAAATAAATGAAAATTCGTTTATTTTTATAGATTTTGTAGTTAATTTTTATGATATTTAAAAGGGCGAAATAAACAAAATAATATGTATTTTTACGCATTTTGTAGTTAATTTGTTGACATTTAAAGTTATAAATAACGGAAATATCATTTGTTTTTACATATTTTAAGTTTATTTATTACAATTAAAAATAAATAAAAAAAAGTCTTTTCATTTAATCAAAAGTCAGTAGACCGGTTTTTAAATGATTTTTCATTTGTTTTAAATTACATTTTCAGTTAATTTAAACTACAAAATAAATTAGTTAATTTTGTTTCATTGTTTTTTTTATAGATATTGGCTTTCCCCAAAATATTCCCCTAAATACAAAAAAAAAAATCACTATATATCGGAATTCTCCCAAACTGGCAACTTTGATGTGCTTATATGTTAATTTAATAAATTTGTTTAAAAAATGTTATTAAAATTAACAACTAAATAATCATTAAAATTAAAGTCAAGTTCAATGACTTGGTCGGACAATTTCAATAATATTAATATTATTATTTATAATAAGTTTCTTAAAAAAAAAACGCACTTTTTCATTAAATATAAATATGTGAGAAATAAAATATAATTTACAGTTTACTTGTCAATTAATAATAATTTCAACCAGTAAAAAACCGGAAATACAGTTCAAAACAAGTAATGAGTAACTAGTAAAAAGTATAATAATAAAGACGAATATTGAGTACAAAAAGTCTCAGTAGACAAAGCAAAATAATGTAAAGTTTTTTTTTTTTTAAAAAAATCTAGATTAAATAAAACTACAGAAACATTTAAGAAATGAAATAAAAATCTTAACATTATTACAAACAATTCTTTTACTCTTAATAACTTTATTATTTTATTAAAAAAAATGTATTACAAGCAAAAATAAATTCATATTTTTTTAACTCATAAAATTAATTTTTCGCTTTAATTTATAAGATTATTTCTTAAAATTTAAAAATCTTACATTATAAACTAAACTACGCAGTCCGTTTTATTAAAATTAAATGAAGAATGTATAATTTATCCAACACTCCCTAATAACCTTCAATTTCCCGGCAAACGCCATAACTATCACGTCTCTTACCCGGAGCACAACGTTCAATGCCATCACTGAGTAAAGCCTTAGCCTCACCCTCCAACAAACTATCACTATGCAATTCCAATTCCAAATCATCTTCTAAAGGCAAATGTGCAGGTGGTACAATAATTTCAGCATATGACAGATCAGATTCCAATGATTGTTTACCATCTAATTCATCAGAATTGGTGGATGCAGAATGTTTTACATCAAAATTACGTGCTGTTTGAGAATAACTAAAATGGGGTATATCTAGTGGTGGATATAATTGCGAGGCACCCAATGACAAATCAGACCTGTAGAAAGGAAGTTGTTGCCTTCGCAAAGAGAGTCCAGCTTGAGGTACCAGCCGATTGGAGCTGGTTACACGGTTTGTATCCAAAAAATTATCACCTCTTATGTAGCGAGCAAAACGATAATAACCGGCATTATGTGATTGCGATGATTCTAAAAGGAGAAAATTTTAAAAATTATATTTGTTTGAGGTTAAAAAATTTAATCTTAAATATAAAAATTTATACGGATTTTAGAGACTTTTTAGAGATGGTTTTCAGAAGTTTTAAATAAAATAAGAAATGATCTAGAATACTGAAAGCAATAGCACCTTCATTTAAGATCTATCACTATGTAAAAAATTAATATTACGTATCGTCTATTAAAAATATATCAATTTATGCTGGCAATTTTCTCCCAACTTGGTGGTCTGGTGCTTGTGCCCCATGATCAAAATCAAAAAAACATTTTTAAGTTTACAAAAAGGCATTGATGAATAATCAAATCAAAAAATCCTGCCTAGCTTTAAAATACCTACAATTACCTATTAGTGTTAACAACATTGTTAATTAAATCAATTAATTTTTTTGTTAATACAACAATCTCAAGTTTTTTTCTCTCTTTAAATATACACTAAATTTTAAAATAATAAAATTTTTTAATCGTTTAATAAACGTTTCTCAAATGTATCTATACCGTTTCCCAAAAGCTGTTACTTTTTTTCCTAGGTACCGTATTTAACTAAAAATTGGTTTCATCTTTAGTGCTCTAGTGCTGATAAATTCGCACTCTATACTATTCGATATTTTTAATTCGGATACTCGGTACTACTCAAAATTTTTTTAGGAATTTAAGATTATTTTCTTATATTGGAATTATTAAATTTTTAAATTAAATAAATTCTAAACTAAACACAGATTGACAAAAGGGTTTATTTTTTTTTTTTAGTTTTAAAAATTTGAAAACTTGTATTTAGTTTAGATTTTATTTTACCAATTCGCACAGGACCTTAATTTTTTAACAATATTTTTAAGCTTCTTTATATACTTTTTTCCTTTTTAAAATTAAAATTTTTAAGGCTTATCAAATACTCGATACCCATTACCCCTTCTTTTACCAGCACTAATCTTTACACATTTTATTAGTATAAGATATTAATAACAATTGAGTCGACTGTCAAATAACGACAGCAAAAGTCGTTACGATTAATGTTTAATAAACGACAAAACCAGAAATTAGTTAAATATATTTATTTTCTCATGATTTTTCAGCAATTTTATTCATTTTGTATTCATTTTTGTTGTTTTGAATAACTCTGTATTTTATATTGGTTTTTGGTCCTAAATTCCGTATTTTTATGTATTTTCATTTAATTTTTTTCTGTTAAGAATTACAACGTTTTATTTAACAATTCTATACAGAAAACTAGTAAAACCTTGGGGTAACACAAACTTGTAGAAAATCGTATCATAAAAGGACTTGATCCCCACTTATAAAACCGCCCTCCTGGTATTTACCCTAATGACTTTAATTAAACTACAGTATGAAATTTAGTAGTTTAAGGGACTAGTAGAACAAGAACGAACAGTAATTTGGTTAGAAATGGTACATATTCAGATCAAATAATATTCTCAGATAAATAATATTCAGATAAGAAAATCATAAATATCTGCTTAAAATTTAAATTGCGAATGTTATTTGAGACCGTAAATCACACCGACAAATATTAATAAAATCGGATCATATTTGGAGCTTGTCCCAACCTCCTTATATTTGCTTTAATGAACTTGAGTAAAACTACACAATATAAAGATATATTGATAAAATTTAAGGTCATGATCTCTGGCGAAGGTTCAGACTAAAGTAAAAGTAGGTACAGTCAAATTTTGGGCCATTTATAACTTTGATTTTTTGTCAATTCTGTATGAAATAAGACTCGAAAACCAGTAATACCCACAATAAAATTTTATAAATTTTTTCATATAACATTTTAACCCTATATCTACCATTATTATGTGTCATTTCAGGTCCCCTTAAACGGGCTTTATAATGTTCTGCAATTGTATTCTACCACAAATTTCACTGGGATTTGTCATAAAGAGAATTTTTTCAGGTAGGTGTACCATCTAAGAGGTAGCTGTAACATAACTTGAAATCATTTAAAATAATAATGCAAATGCATAAAATTTTTAATTACACTCCTACAGGAATTTTTCGTTGAATATTTATAGAGGTTTACTTTTACTAGCTTAAAAAAATATCTAAAATTACGATTAGAGGTGAGAGATAATGGGTTAAAATATTCAGCGAAAAAATTTCTCATAAATTTTTCTTTCTAGCGTTAAATGTCTTTTTAAAGTTTTACATCTACCGTATGATTTTTTGTTTAAAAAAAATTTGTTATTTAACGCCAAAAAAAAAATTTTACGAAGATTTTTTTTTACAAAAAAAAATATTATTTTATTTATATATAAAAAAAACATTTTTAAATGTCGCGAGTGTACAATACCCTGGGCAAGTACAACATTCTAACATACAAAATTTTTGTTTATTACCTGAATTTTGTAGTCCTATTTCCGAGGGAGGTAATAGGGAAGATTCTGCCTCCAAATGATAAGGTTTCATAAGGTGTGGATAAGCCAAAGGATAGGAGGGTGGTAAAACATCAACTTGTCTATCGGGATTTAAACGAGCTTGTATCTCTTCTTCATTTAACGCAGAAATATCCACATGATAAGGAGTACGTCCTTCAATAAAATCCTCCTGTCGCGAAGAACCGCCACCATTTAATTGTTCATTTGCTCGTAAGCCTAAATAATTAAAATTAAGATTATTCAAATCCGAAGACTTTAAAGATTGACGATATTTTGGACTTTGAGGTTTAAAGGAAGTTGTAGATGAATATTGTTTCTTTTTGCCCTTAGAAGTATGAGAAGTTCTTCTTAACGAGGACTTGGTAAGTAAATCCAATAAACCTAAACCCTCGGCTGGGCTGGGTGGTATTAAAACTATCATAAAGTTATCCAGATCAGCTCTGATATTATATTGTCCCTCCTGACGTTGATCGTAGGTTATAATACGACGTTTTGGTAAATCAATTTCTTCCAAAATCGGCGGTAATGATGCAGGTAATTCAGAAATAACTTCCTCTATTAAATTCGATGGGGAAGTGGTAGAGGATGAAGCAGGTTGAGAGGAAGATGAAGAAGATTCTTCTGATGATTGAGATGATATTTCGGATTTCATGGTCGTCATTTCTGTAACAGCCGAAGTGGATTCTTTAAATAACCCACCCTCATATGAAGATGTTTTATAACCTGAAACAGCACTTAAAAGCGCAGCATATAAAATTAAACAACGCATTTTATTTTGTCCACTACTCTTTCTGATTCACTTTAGAAATTTCTTTTTTTTTATTATTAAAATTTTTTTTAAAACTTTTCACAAAATTTCTCCTTTAACCGCTAACTTTCTTTTAATACGCAAAAAATACGTTCTTCTCACGCGCTCCCGCTGTAAACAACTGAATGTATTGAATTATTGTTAGCCAAGTTAACACTTCGTTTTGAATTGTTCTATACTCACAAAAAAAAAATGCTTCAAAATCACACATTCATTCTCACAAAAAAGAGGCTTACAGTGTTGAAATAAAAACTTGACCACTGTTAACATGATCATCATTATCATTAAAATTGGGGTGACCATATTTATCAAATATGTTATTGAAAAATATGTAGTTTTCTCAACAAAGATATGAGCGTTTATTTTTATACCACATTTTATAAAGATTTTAAAATTACACTAGTTCACAGATATTTCGCGCATATAATTTTCATGCGCTGACTTAAGTCAAAAATCTCATTTGCTGGCCATAACTTTGGAATTTATCTAGAATTCTATTGAAATCTACCTTGTTCTCTTGTTTATAATATGAGCTCTTATTTTAATTTAAAAATTAGTTTTCAGTACATTGCAACTGTTTTTGTTCTTTTTTCTTAATAAAAATTTGAATTCAGTTGAAGTATTTTTATTCAAATAATTTAGTTGCAAAATATATGATTATGGCTTCTTTAAAAAAAATTTTTCAAAATCCCAACAGTTGGTCACTTTAATTCATAATATGTGTAAGGTGTTGTTTTGATTCTCATGATCTTTTACAAAATCATTAAAAACAACAACATTAAAATGGTCTTTATTTAGCTTTGTTGACTTTCGCCACCATGTTGTTGTTGCTGATGTGCTGCAGCGTTCAAGTCTTTGTTGTCGATACTATTAATATACTCAGATTACATGGGAACCTATAAAAAAAGTTTGGCTTGATAGCAGCAGCAGCAGCTTTCTTTGTATTACAGTTTGACAATATTTCTTCTTTTTTTCCCTTGTCATGTGCTTATTTCATATCTTTTGATAAACGTGAATGCTTCTTGGATGAAAAATTATTAACAATTTTGCTTTTTTACATCAGAATAAGAACAAACAAAAATAGAATGGTTATGGAACAAAGGGTATTAAAACAAATGCAATTTGATTGGAAGATCATAAAAACTAAGAAAAAACAAGTATTACTAAATAGAAAGTTCGCTTTTTTAAAGTCGAGTTAGAACGAAATTTATCTAAAGAAACGAAATTGAGACAAAGAATATAAAAGACGTTGATTTTATAACATAAATCAATTTGAAAGATGGTGCAGCAAAATTTAGATGTTAATGCGAAAAACACGCCATTTTAGAATCAATATTTTAGATTAAATGTCATCATCTATGCAACAAAATAAAGGTCATGGTCTCGGACACTGAACGAATGCAAAAAACAAGCTGACTTTTAAAAATATTCAGAAATTTTAAAACATCTTCTTTTACACTGTGAGACACCATTTTCAGAGTTGAATAATTTATATGCCAGTAAAAATTGCAGTGTTTGGTACAGTAATTTTTCATTTTTTGGCCAATACTGTATGATATAAGACTTAAGACCACTGCAAAATTTATACTCAGCTTATTTAAGTCTTCAAATACCTACAATGAGGAATTTTTTCGAAGTACGTTTTATCCCTACATGCGGCATTTTCATGGGAATTTACATTGAAAATAGTTCAACGAATATATTCTGCTATAAACTTCCCTAGAGGTTGGGACATGATCGAGATACGGCATACAGATATTGTATGGATGATAAGGAGACCATGGAGCATGTAATGGCTAAATGTCCTGCCTTTACATACCTACTATTTATCACATTTGGCAGACCTGATATTATGAAGGAACAATACAAGAAACTGGAAGTGAAGAATATTGTACTGATACTCGAGGCTGCACTGGAGAACAACTGAGGATATACTAGAGGGTGCACAATAAATCTACTTGGTCGCGGCGCTGGAGATACAGAATACTCAAGCCAAATACATCGAAAATCGTAAATCCCTAGGAGTTTCCAAAGACAAAAAATGTACCCCGTAGATGTAAAATCCTATAAAGCTTCTACACTCAGAAAAAAAAAGTTAGTAGAAAAATTTGTAAACGGTTATCAATCCCACTTTAATATTTTTGTACTGATTTTTAGTAAAAAAAAAATATTATTAAGTAAATCTTTTTGCTATTTACATTTTACAAATTACAGAGTTTTTACAGCCGAAAGCCTTCGTTGCTAGTGCTCGGTTAGGGAATTAGGATATAATTTGTAATTATATGTTTAATAAAAAATAAATAAATATTTACAAATTTTTGTTGCTAATTTCAGAAATCATTTTACAAATTTTTAAAAACCGGTTTGCTAAAATTAGCAAAAAAAAAATACAAAATTTTAAAAAAGTGGATGTTGAAGGAAATGTTATTTCTAATCTAAATCAAAACAAAAAAAATGTTACATATATTAAAAAAGGGATCGGAAGAGAATATGCCGACTCATGTCTGAAAATAGAACATCCACTTAAAATAGCACTAAAAAGTTTTTTTGTTCTAAAAATCAGCCCTAAGAACAATTAAAATTTGACCTTAAAAGTAAAAAAAAAAATCACTAAAATATTTTTCAAAACAGAAATTATCAAATAAAACAAAATGAATTAATATTCATTTATGTTTTCACAATTTTTAAGATTTTTTAAGCCTTTGATTTTGTTTTTAATTTTGTATAAAATATTTTTTGAAAAAATAAATAAAATATAAAAAATTTGATTCTCGATAAAAAAAATTTTACTAATATTAGTAATATTTAGTAATTTTTTTTTTTTTTGCTGATTTTAGCAAACATATATAATATTCCACTTTACAAAAAGTATACTAAAATTTAGTAGCAGCTCTAATTTGTCTACAAATTTCATTGTACTACACATCAGCAGACATGTGTTGCTAAGATTAGCAAAAAATATTGCTGGGTTCAAATAAGCGAAATTTCCCGTAATAACAGCAAAATTTTCAGTTGCCATTATAACCTTTTTTTGGTGAGTGTACGAAAAACTTCCTCGCAAAATGTTACTCCTCGTCTTTGACGACGTCTTGTTAAATTTGTAGAAGATCACATTCGCAGAACATTCTAAGTCTTAAAACGTCGGTTTTAAGGTTTTCGTTTAATATTTCTTGAGGACTAAAATATCCCATGAAAATGGCAGATGGCTAAAATGTCCTACGAAAATATTTCTCCAAAATTTTTTTTGTGTAAATACAAAGACATTCTTTTGCTTAGATAAACTTTCACAAAGGTTTTTTAGGTCATATTTCAACGAGTATTGGCCAAAAAGAATTAAAAAATATATATTTCACTGTACCCACAGAGCTCCATAGCCTTTGAGACTTTTTCTATACTAACCTGGTACATTCATTTGCCATAGAAATTTTCCACACACGACAACCGCGATGGCCTAAAGGTTTCAAATATATTTTAACAGCCATCCTCAGAAAAACTACAGTGTCCCCGTCTAGATATAAATTTTAACCGGAATAAAAAATTCAGACTTATACCTTGAGAACTCGAATAGTCGAATCAATAAGAATTTAAAATCCAATACTGATGTGATTTAAAACAAGAACAGAAGATTCAGTAAAATATTTAAAAAAACAAAACGGCTTAAGAATTTTCTGAACCTTAAAAGCTTAAAATTTTATGCATTACATGCATCTACAGACACACCACCATCGATACCGCAATAAGTGAGTCAAAATGAGTGTTCAAGGTACCCAGGATTTCAAAAAAGATTTTATGTTTTAAGAATTTCTTTGCTGATAATATAAAAATTATAAATCTATTTTGTTATAGGTTTATTCCAATAAATTTCTTTCTATATATTTAATCACAAAACCACACTATCAATCATTTATCGTTCACGTTTAAATGTATATTTATTCAATTAACATAATTTCATAACTATTAAATACACTTTAGGCATTTACACTACTGCATCGAAGCACAAATCTGTTATGACTTCTTTTTTTTTAGAGAAACAAGTTCAATGACTTCTATTGACTGGTGCAGTGATCAATGGAATTCTAATTCTAACTTTACATTCTCTTCATGGTTAAATGACGAATAGAAATTTGCTTTTCCACCAAAGAAAATAGTGGCCAAGAAAATAACCACACACAAAAACAAAACAAGTTTATTTGGTCATGACTATCATGATAAAAATGCTAGGAAAATTTTAGAGTGGTATAAGTAAAGTAATACAATGTCTTAAAGAAGAAGTATGCTGAGGAGAATACTTCATGTATTAGTGAATAATTGTACCAAAGGTCATAAAATAGAATTGTCATCAAAGCAATCAGTTAAAATTCATAAAGCTAATTATACTTATTCTGGGTGCACTCAGATCTCTAGGATCTCCTAAGCTCTCTAGGATCGTAATAAGCCAATATGAAGACGTACTTAAAACATTACCAACTGTGTTAACATTAAATTCCAAAGCCAGCCAAAATCAAAACAAAGTTCGGGCCTAAGTAGATTTCTTAAACAACCAAAGATATTTGAGCCACAATGATCCGACATCTAGGTCTCCTAATCATGGTTTGAAGATGCTATACTAATAAGAAATAATTCCCAAAACAGTTAAAGTCAAAGATTTTTTAGGCACAATTGTGGCTTTCGAAACAAACAAAGACGTAGATTCTATACCGATAATACTGGATTTCTATAACCGCCTATAATCCATTCCTACAATCATAGATTCTTAAAGCCACCAATGTTTATTATGCAGCTCCAATAATCATAAATAGTCCCGACTTATAAATAATCCAATTCGAAGATACCTGACCAATATATTCGTAAAACAAACATAGATAGAGATCATGGACCTATAAACGTAACATCCTAAAGTTACCAAAGTCAAAATTCCTTGATCTATGATCATTGACTTCTAATAAAAGCGAATACAGAGCCATAATCAAGGGTTTCTAATGTCAACGAATTGGGATGTACCTTATACAGAATCATAAATCCTAATGCAATAAAATTCGGAGATAACGGAATTATAATGGTGTATTATTAATGTTACCAAATTCAATAACCCCGAAAATATAATTGCGAATTTCTAATGTAATTTCAATATTCCGGATCCACAACTAAGGATTCCTAATAAAACACTATTCGACGAATGCAAACCAAATTAAAATTCCGAATCGAAAAACATTTCCAAAGTTACTAAAGTTGGTGATTTTAGATCCTAAATCGTTTATTTCTAAAGGAAACCGAATTGGATCCCATTGCATTAGATACAGACCCATTGCAAAAATCAAAATTAAAGATTCCAGATTTAAAATTAGAAATTTTTAAAGTAACCACATTTGCAGATTATAGTCTCACAATTGCATATATTTAAAATAAACAAAGTTGAAGATTGCGAATTGTAAATCAAATTCATTTACATTTTCCTATGGAATACTTCTCTCATCAAATACCATGCAACATTCAGTACAAGTAGTTCTTTAAAGTAAATCTTGATTGGATAAAAATTATTTATATTTTAAATAAACATGATTATATGAATCAATAAAATACTTCCTAGTTTGATAAAAAAAATAATTGCATCTAATCTGTAATAAAAAAAACTTTTTAGAATTTCATTTTAGAAAGTCGATGTTGTTTTTAGGATGTATTTCTACAACCCCAATTAAGTCAAGTCATATTCTAGTTATCAAGTCAATGTTAAGTTTTATGACAACAAAAAATTTGTTTAACAACTCATCTTTGTAAATAAGTTTTTTTTATTTAGCAAACATTAATATTTTATTTATGAAAAAAAAAATAATATTGTTATTAAGATTTGTTGCCAGTCATTCATTTGTTTACCCTGAAAAACAACGGAAATAATATTTTGTTTATACAAACGTTCAACATTTGAGACGCACTCAACACATTTCACATATTGTATTTATTGTGTAAAAATTACTATAAAGTAGTTAAGATTCTCAAGCTAAACTCATATAGGCCTAAAATTTAAGTGCTAATTGCTTGGAGTTCATAAAAAAAAATATTAAAAATAGTTTACAGTAGCTTTAATTGTTACAGGTGGAATGAATGTATTAAATCATGTAATTCAATTTGAATGAGACATAAAAACAAACTTTTAAAGTTGTATATGGATGGTAATAAGGTGATATATTACTACAGACTACTTCTCAAATAACTTTATAAAATTATGCCAGACGATTTATTTAAATTAGTGTGTACCAACTTGTGATCAGCAATATACCAATTGATAAGTGCGATTGATAATAAACTTCTTTTCCTTTAAACGTGTAGAAATATCTTTGGATCTAAAGAACAGTTAAGCCCTGTGTATGTACAAGGCTATATTACATTCGATACTTATGGTTCGCATGTGTGCTAAACGGCCAATGACAAGGATTACCTTAGAACTCAACTCGTTCGACATGGTGTTACCGCTGCATTCCGCATACGTCCCTCGGTGGTGCTTAATTCTATAATTCACACCATTTTCCCATAGATTTCACTATTAGAGCAATCACAACTATCAGTGTCTACACTCTCCAAAAAAAAAGACTGTAATGACATATGAAAATTTTGCTGTTATTACGGGAAATTTTGCTAATTTGAGCCCAGCGGTATTTTTTGCTAATCTTAGCAATACATGTCTGCTAAAGAGTAGTACAATGAAATTTTTAGAAAAAAATTAGCTGCTTTTACTTAATTTAAGTAAACTTTTTATTAAATGGAATTTAAAATCTGTTTGCTAATATCAGCAAAAAAAATTTATTTTATATTATTAATATTAGTACAAAATTTCAAAATTTGTTTTTTTTATCGAGCATTAAAATTTTATTATTTTATTTATTTTTTTCAAAAAATATTTTAGACAAAATTAAAAAAAAAAATCAAAGGCTTAAAAATTGTAAAAAAACGAATTAATCATTTTGTTTCAATTTGGTAATTTCTATTTTAAGAAATATTTTAGTCAATTTTTTTTTCACTTTTAAGGTCAAATTTTAATTGTTTTTAGGGCTGATTTTTAGAACTAAAAAAACTTTTTTGTGCTATTTTTAGACATGATGCCCTATTTTTAGACATGAGTCGGTGTATTCACTGCCGATCTATTTTTTTTTAATCTATGTGACATTTTTTTTTTATTTAGATTAGAAATAACATTTCCTTCAATATCCACTTCTTTTAAAATTAGTAAATTTTTTTTTGCAAATCAGTTTTTGTAAAATGATTACTGAAATTAGCAACAAAAATTTTTAAATATTCTGTAAAAACTGTGTAATTTGTAAAATGTAAATAGCAAAAAGATTTGATATATAATAATTTGTTTACTAAAAATCTGTACAAAAATATAAAAGTGGGACTGAAAACCGTTTTCTACTAACTTTTTTTTTCTGAGTGTACTATATATTTCATTACAAGAATGAAATTCGACAAGCCATTTGGATTTAAATTTTCTTCGAGGTGGAAAAAGCATAATATTGTAGATCATTTTAATATTTAGGTTTAGGTTGATTACTGCAAGGTCTTATACACTCACCAAAAAAAGTCTGTAATGGCAACTGAAAATTTTGCTGTTATTACGGGAAATTCTGCTGATTTGGACTCAGCGGAATGTGTTGAACTCAGCGACATGTGTTGCTAATCTTAGCAACACATGTCTGCTGACGTGTAGTACAATATAATTAGTAGAAAAATTAGTAGCCGCTACTAAATTTTAGTAGACTTTTTGTAAAGTGGAATTTAAAATCTGTTTGCTAAAATCAGCAAAAAAAATTACTAAATTTTATTAATATTAGTAAAAAGCTTTGAATTTATTTTTCTTTTCGAGCATCAAAAATTTTGAATATATTTTTTAAAAAACGAATTAATCATTTTGTTTTAATTTGGTAATTTCTGTTTTAAAAAATATTTTGGTCAATTTTTTTTTTTTTACTTTTAAGGTTAAATTTTAATTGTTTTTGGGCGGATTTTTAGAACTAAAAAACCCTTTTAGTGCTATTTTAAGTGGATGTCCTTTGTTTTAGACATCCGTCGGTATCTTCACTTCCGATCCCTTTTTTAATCTATGTAACATTTTAAGGAAATTTAAGTTTGTAAGTCTAAGTTTTAATTAGAAATAACATTTCCTTCAATAACCACTTTTTTAAAATAAGTAATATTTTTTGCTAATTTAAGCAAATCGGTTTTCCAAAATTTGTAAAATGATTTCTGAAATTAGCAACAAAAATTTGTAAATATTCTGTAAAAACTCTGTAATTTGTAAAATGTAAATAGCAAAAAGATTTGCTAAATAATAATTTTTTACTAAAAATAAGTACAAAACTAGTAGAGTGGGATTGAAAACCGTTTACAAATTTTTCCACTAACTTTTTTTTTCTGAGTGTAGCATGTGCGGTGATGTTAGTACTTTTAAGGCGGAATTTCTACCTAGAAGGGAGAAGTGTTGATAAATTTATCAAAGTGAATCATGCGACAATATAGAAAATTTTTAGACAGTTCTTATGTCTCTGTACTCTCACCTAACTGCCAGAGATTTTCACAGCCGGACCACACTCAATTCACTTAATACAGAGAATTGGGTATTCGCTAAGCCCTGAACGTTAAATATTCAGCAATTAATTCTCACCTTTGTTCTGCGTCGAGAGAAAATAGGCTTAAATATAAATCTTCCTAATAGCCGGCTGGCTTAGCATACACTTTAACCCACTATTATCATCGGATTTTCAAATGACTATCTATTTCGAAAATATTTCTTCATACGACCATCACCCGATATTACCAGCCTATTTCGAAGGCAGAATACACAAATTCGTATTGAGATTTGAATTTGTTGTCAATGTGTTGGCTACAGTAACAGAATTATTGGGTTGGGTATACAGAAAGTCTCTTGAGACCAAAGAAATTTGACTGTGGCAACATAATTTAAATTGACTCAACAATACTTAAATAGTTTGAAATCTCTCAGAAAAAAATAAGTTTAAATTTCATTCTATTAATTATAAATGATTTAAAATACAGACAGTGGAATACACTGTTACACAATTCGAGGCTCATGGTCTGGGGGGTGGATTATTCCAACGCTGGATGAATGCACTAGGTTAGTGTAGTAAATAAAATTTAGATTAGAATTAGTATTGATCCAGTTTCTTATAAAATCTGGTTTGTCTGCCATGCAAGTATTGTTTTGAATCTTTGTCTTTAGCACCTGTTTTATAATTTTTTCTAAAATTAAAAATTTATGCATTCTCTTCTAAATACACTTTATTAATAGTGATAATATTTTATTTGTGTTAAGTATGAAACTGTGAAAAATATTTCTAATTGTAATTGAATTAACAAGCAACAAATGAATGTGTGAATGTGAATGTGAGTTAATTTTTTTTTTTAGATTTACTTCGTATCTATTCTTTAATGGCTGAGAGTAAGGCGTTATAAGAAAATGCAGTTTTTATGATCTGAAAATAAATTGAACAAAATCAATTGTTTAGTTGCAATTAAGTATAGTTAACCTACTTACATAAACCAAAAGACTACGATCAACTTCAAAAAATAAACCTCTCAAAGCGGATGGTCTTTGGGAACGCATCAGAGGTAACATCATTAATTTTCTCTCTTTAATAGACATTTTATGCCAAGGAAATTGTAAATAAAAATCCATGCACAGCATATCATTCTGAAAAAGTTAATAACAACAACAACGTCATTCAATTGTTGTTAATGTTGAACTTAAAAATTTACCTCAGTTTTAAGTTTTTCACCACCAAAACAAAAAATTATTAATTGCATGATTACAACCACTAAAACCATACAATTAAAAGGTTTATTAGAAATATCCGCATCATTATTTAGTGTATAAATAATAAAACATATTTGTAGACAACTTAACATCACCTCGATCCACAAAATATAACCAAATATTGCATTCAAATCTTTGACAAATTTTAAAGTCTTATTATGATAACAAACTATAGAATCAATTTCCTTTGTAAAATTTCTACAATAATCTCCTTCCAGCTTTAAGGCTGTATTTGCAACTTTGTTTCTTAAAATATGAAAATGACCAGCTACATTGTGGATATACCAACCAAATAAGGTATCTAAACCCACAGTCATATTGAGCAGAGCATAGATGTAAATCATGGATAATATATAGTTTACAATAAAGTGTAATAAACTACCATTATCGTATGGAAATCTGTAAATATATAAACTTATCTATATATGTGAGATATAAAAATTATCTACTCAGCACTTACTTTCCGCCAAATGGTAATTTTTGTTTAACTTCATTCCCATTATAATAGTCATGGACCATTAAGATTATCGGTAAAATACCAGCACATCCAACACATACCCAGCAAGCATAAAAGTAAATTTTTCCAATCAACTGGAAACGTTTATTTTCGGATAAACATTTTTTATATTCTCTAGGATTAGCTTTGGCAGAAAAAAATCCATAAAATTATATTATTTATTTATATTAATCATATAATTACAAATTATATCCTAATACCCTAACCGAGCACTAGCAACAAAGGCCATCGGCTTGTTGTAGCGAAAACAGACTAGAGCCTCTGGTGGGAATCGAACCCACGACCCACAGTGCTTTGTTCCCATATAACGAGTGGATAAAAATAGAAGGAGTTATCGTAGCTTACTGAAATTTGGTACGCGATTTTAGTTTGAGTTAATTAGAAGATAAACGAAATTTTGGGAAAATTGGTATAAGGACACGCCTACCTCCCATATATCCTGAAGTTTAAAAATGTAATAAAATCTTCAAATTTGGTCAGAACCTAACGAAAATTGATAATTGTTATTAGAACAAAGTTATTAACGTGCCTGCCAATTTTCTTTTCAATCGAAGGAAGGACTCGCTTACCTGTCATATATCCTTTTTTAAAAAAATTACATAAAATCTGTAAAAGTTAACCGATTACATTCAAACTTATCAAATTAATTTAAATAAACATAAAAAACATGTATACTAAAATTCGATGACTCGGTTTTGTAACTAAAAAGTCATTTTGTACACTCACAATATTATTTCGTTAAAAACAAATTAAAATACATATAAAATTAATCGAAAATAAAATCAAAAAGAGGACTACTGATTTTTCATTATATATTTAACCCATTTTGTTGTTTATTTTCAATCATTGTTTAATAATCGACAAAAGTAAAAACAATAGAAAGTCGTTTAAAATAACCATCAAATTTGTATTAACAAAAAGTTAGAAAAAACTACTTTTGTGGTTTGTTTTTCAAATTGAAATTTTTTTTATTTGTGTGTAATTACAAAACAGAACGCAACATATACAGGTGTATATATTTTTATTGGCTTTGTGTGTATGTATATTTGAATAATTTCTTGTAATTTTTATTGAAATAATTTTGTATATATACAAACTATTTTGGTAAAAAAAAACAAAAAGAATTATATGAATTTCTATTTTTTGAAGCAGAAAACATAATATTTTACATTTAACTGAAAATATCAACTCCTACTCAATGTCTCTAGATTTTTATAGTTTGTTTTTTGAATGACTGATTCAAATAGTTAAAAAATATATTTCTATGAATTTCAATTGATTCTTCATTTAAAAACAAAATTTATGTATTACTTTTTAAATAAACTACAGTCGATAACGGAAAATATATTGTGAGTGTATATCATTTTTTAAGTCTTTATAATCCCTAAAAATATTTTTAAAAAATATAAAAAAAAATTTACTTACAAAAAAATAAAATATTTTTAACGTAATAACAAATAACTTAATACTATATTTAAGAAAATAAGTTTTTATTGAAATCTGACTTTTATAAAAATCGAACTTGAATTTCAAAATTTCTTTTGTATATTGACAACTTGGGAAGTTTCTAAAATAAAAACTTAAAACGATAAAAAGCTACACTTCCAATAACCATTAAACAACCATTCAAGCTACAGCTGAAACTTAAAATAACAGACAATATGATTAACCTGCTAGTGATTGAGATGTTTGATGTATCTACGAAACTGTTGATCGTGGATCGAATATCAACATGACTGACATATTTTGTAGAAAAATAAATAGACGAAAATTGTTTTAAAATACAAAATTATCACTTACTTTATATTTCATGAAGAAATATTTAAATTTTTTAACCGAATTTTGTTAGTTTATAAAGTTAAAAAATTTAAAAGAGATGTGCCTGCTAATTTCTTATTTTCCACATAAAAATGGTTGGTTCTATCGAGCTACCTAAAATAAAATATTATTATATTATTATAATAATATTTAGCGGCCTCTGGCTTAGGTTTTGTCAACCATTTGATTTTTATTTAATAACTTCTCACTATTTCTTTAATCTGATTTCAGATTTTTATGTAATTTCATATAGGTCGTTTTTTTACCTTAACATTGCCACACCTAGATAATAAAATTTTAAGTAAAAATGTGAATTTAGTACATTTTTAAAACTCTTTTTTTTGAGTTGTGGCAAAAAATCGGCTCTAAATTTTTTTTGGATCTTTTAAAAACACTATAAACTGACTAAAAACAAAATAAAAATATGTTGGATTTTTTCGGATTTTTTTTAAAATTCCATTAAACTTTTATAAATTTTGAAATTTTTTAGAAAAAATTATTTTTTGTGAGGTATTAAAAATTACTCTAGATAAGAAAACCAACCCAAATTTTATTTTTTTCCGTATTATGAACGTATTGAATAACACAAAAATCAAAATTGCATGCACTTTCTTAAAAAAATGAATTTTTCGGAACTATTTTCCTGAAGCAATAAAATGCAGTTTTTAATTCATTCATTTTTGCTTAAATTTCACTAACTTTAGCGCCCTCTAGTGCAGTCTAGGAGAGCCAAATGATACCAGTTCCTTAAAATTTATTTGAGTTGTATTGTTATCTATCGATCACTATAAATTTTATCACATTTTGAGACAATTTTTTTTTTTTTTTGATTTTTGTCTATGGGTCAAAGCACAGTGCGACCCCGCACTGATAAGCTAGCAAGCTACCAACTAACCTACCGGGGCGCTCATATATAAAATTATATGTTAGAATTATAAAGTTATCAATTCAACAAAAATAAATCTGATTGTTCTTAAGAACTTTTCCTATTTACAACGCTTAAAATTTTAAGGGTTTTCCAAATTGAATGTGCGAGGGCGTATCAATAAGTCCGTGACTTTTTGATTGAAACACAGTTTATTTTTGCAAAATAAACAAATTTTTTCCAACATAATCTCCCTTTAGCTTAATACACTTAGTCTAACGTTTCTCCAATTTTTGTATCCCTTCCAATAAATAGGCATTTGTTTGATCAATAATTTCATCGTTCGTGCTAAATCTCTTTCCTCCGAGCCATTTCTGTAGGTTTGAAAATAGGAAATAGTTACTGGGGGCTATATGGCGGATGAGGTACCAATTCGTAGCACAATTCATGGAATTTTGCCATTGAGACTACACACGTGTGCACCCGTGCGCATTATGGTCAATTGAGAGCAAACGCGGCACCCATATTGTAGACAGCTTTCTTAAATCCAACTGATCATTTAAAATGGAAACCACACTGCCATATTAAAATGCCTGTGGCATCAACAATCCCACGCACTTTTACTCTTCGATCGGCCAACACCATATCGTGGATTTTTTCGACATTTTCGGGTGTATTGACCTCAATTGGCCGTCCAGAACGTTCAGCGTCATTTGTACTTGTACGACCACAAAAAATTGAGTAAACCACTTTTTTACCATTGAAATCGATGGTGCTAGTATCTATCAAGCTTTTCCTTGGTTTGATTGACGGTTTTTTTTTCGCAAAAAAATAATGTTTAATGAGCACACGAAATTCACTTTTTAACATTTTTAAAAAAATCCACGAGGTTATATGTTTTGAATAGCTGTTAAACGCACAGAAAATGACGGAACTTGCTCAAAATTGACAGTAGTATATTAACAGGTGGTACTTGATGGGAGCAGTGCTGCATTTCATAAAACTACGAGGAAAGTTCGAAAAGTCACGGACTTATTGATCCGCCCTCGTATATTATTTTCTTTTTAGAAAAAAACTAATAGATGACAGAATTTAAAATGAATATCAATTTCATTTGCGTTAATATTTGCTATTAATGTATATTTTTATTATGATCTTAGACACATCACTCTTTCTATTATGTTAGAGTCCGGCGTTGGGCGCCATTCAGCCATCAAGATTTTTTCAATTAAAAACTATTGTCACCCATTCGAACATTTTTTTTATTTCTTTTCTATACTCACCCATTTCGGCCAAATTTTTCATTTCCCATATTAGTTCTATAACATAATCTCCCTTATACAAAAATACAGACATTTTCAATAGAATCAAAATACCCTGATTAAACACAGACAATGATCCAGTGACCATATCAATATTTGAATGTATTGCAAATTTTATCAAACCATATTCCAAATATATTGTTACACTAATTAGAATTATAAATTTCCAATAATTTTTTAACAAATCCTTGCCCCACATAACATTTAAATCAATACCCATTTGTAATAGAGTATGACGTTGTAACGTTAAAAATTCTTTAAATTCCGAAAAAGACATTTTCCGCGTTTGGAAAACTTAAAACTGTTATTTTTTTTTTTTTTTGTTATATATTATATTTGTTTTGGCAGAAAACATAAGTTTTGAATAAAATATTTATTAGTATTTTGTAGTATAAACTACAATTTTTGCATATACGATGGGGGTGGGCGGAATTTTTTATATATACTATCGGACAAAATAAAGTAAAAAACTGTAAAAAAGTGTTATTTTTGGGAAAACTTAAAATGTTCAAATTTATTAAAAGTACTTAACAGAACCACAGATTTTTTATATGTAATAAATGTTTTGGCAAACCAGGCTTCTTAGTCTATATGTTAAATGTCACGCTCACTATATATAAAAGGGGCGGAATATTAAAACTAACATTACACATTACTCTGTAGGCTTCTATAATTAATGAATCGTGTCATTTACATGTTTTCAGATCAATTTGACAAATTTTGTACAGTTTAAATTATGCTAAGATTTTTAACTTTTTACAGCTTTACACTTCATTTTGTCCGATAGTGTATACGAGTAAATTTTTTTTTTTTAACTACACTCAAATCAAAAAGTCTGTAATAGTTGCAGACAAATCTGTAATTGTTACCAAAAAGTTATATTATTTTAAGCTAGCAAACTGTTTAGTTAATTTTAGCAAAGAGTATCTGCAATTTCTAGCACAGATAACGTAGTATAAAAAATTAGTAAACATAACTAAAATTTAGTTAAATTTATTCAAGCATTCAAGTATTTTAATTTTTATAGTTTCAATTCATTTTAAATATCTTCTGAATCTTTCTTTATATTTAACAATATTAAAAATAATTAACATAAAAGAAAAATTGCTGTCTATTTTAAAAAAAAATTGCTAATTTTAACAACTGGATTTTAAAATATTACTAAGACTATAAACCAGCCACAAAAATTATTAACCAAATTTTTAAATTGTAAATAGAGAATAGGAAGAATTTTTTTTTTTATAAATCTAAAAATTACTACAAAAACTGTAAATGTGAATACAAAACATTTTTCCAATTCAACTTACATTTTTTTATATGAGTGTATTATACAATTGGTTTTATTGGAACAGAAAAAAAAATACGTTGCAAATTTTCTAAAAATAATGTAAATAATGTGTATCAGGGCTGGAAAAATTATGGCACAAATGTCAGTTGTAGGACTCGATGTCAGATGACCTGACAATTTTACCAAACTATGTTTGAACCATATTTTTACAATAAAATATATCAAAAATTCTGTAAAATGTTCTCAAAACTTAAGATAGACAGAACTTGAAGTGTAATAATAGGCAAAAGAATCAGAGGTATAGAAAAAAATGTATAGCACTAGAAAAGAATCTATAGTTAAAAAGGATCCAAAAAAAACGAGTTTTTATTAAGATAAATTTACATATTTAAAAGTAAAATTATTGTATGGACGTTGTGGTGTTATGGTTAGCGCGTTAGACACCAAAGGTTGCGGGTTCGATTCCCAGTTACGGCAACATCAATTTGGAAACAAATACGTAAGTGATTTTCTATCCCTCATATATATCGCAAAACCCTCCTTCGGTTTACCCATAGCACTTAATCCCATCGATGTATAATAACTATAAACTACACTCAGAAAAAAAGTTAGTAGAAAAATTTGTAAACGGTTTTCAATCCCACTTTACTATTTTTGTGCTGATTTTTAGTAAAAAATCATTATTTAGCAAATCTTTTTGCTATTTACGTTTTACAAATTACACAGTTTTTACAGAATATTTACAAATTTTTGTTGCTAATTTCAGAAGTCATTTTACAAATTTTTGAAAACCGATTTGCTAAAATTGGCAAAAAAAATTACTAATTTTAAAAATTTAAATTGCCTTAAAATGTTACATAGATTAAAAAAGGAATCGGAAGTGAATATACCGACTTATGTCTGAAAATAGGACATTCACTTAAAATAGCACTAAAAAGTTTTTTTAGGTATAAAAATCAGCCCTAAAAACAATTAAAATTTGACCTTAAAAGTAAAAAAAAAATTGACTAAAATATTTTTCAAATCAGAAATTATCAAATAAAAACAAAATGATTAATTCGTTTATGTTTAAACAATTTTTAAGATTTTCAAGCCTTTGATTTTGTTTTTAATTATGTATAAAATATTTTTTGAAAAAAATAAATAAAATAAAAAAAAATTTGATGCTCGATAAAAAAAATAAATTTTTTTTTTTTGCTGATTTTAGCAAACAGATTTTAAATTCCACTTTACAAAAAGTATACTAAAATTTAGTAGCGGCTACTAATTTTTTTTTTACAAATTTCATTATATTACACTTCAGCAGACATGTGTTGCTATTATCAGAAAAAAAAACCGCTGGGCTTTAATTAGCAAAATTTCCCGTAATAACAGCAAAATTTTCTGTTGCCATTACAGACTTTTTTTGGTGAGTGTAAAAAGCTCCAACAGGTTCGCCAAATCTCCACTCGCTTCTATCCCCTTTCCAAAGAAAACAAACCATTAATTACTATTAAATATTTGCTGACTGTTGCTTCTCTTTACTATAAAAGAAAAAAGATGGCACACAACAAAAACAGTCTTGTCATCCCAGCTTTATGCAATGAAATAGTTGAGATTATTATCAGTTACATCTTATGAAGCACTTAGGTCAAGTAACTTTTATATGCAAATTGTTCTAATTTTAGCGCCTTCTGTCACTCCCATTTTGCAAAATAAACGGACATTATTGTAAAAAAGTTCTATCATATAAAACAGAATAATAAACGATATACGAAAAAAGGTATAACTGTATTGAAAATATTTTTTCGAAAGTACTTCACTTTTATAAACCTTAATCAAAACCTGGCTTTCAAATCCTAGCACAAAAACTACAATTAACTGGACTCGATTACTATTCTTGCAGTTTTAGCTTAAATCTAATTCCACTTTGTGCACCAATTAACAATAATTTTAAAAATAAAAATTGTTCATAACAAACCTAACTTTACCTTTATAATAATTTTTTTCTAAATTTAAGTATTAAATTAAACTAGAATTAAGTTAAACTTTGCAAATAGTGATAATTAATATTTGTGTTTATTAAGAAACAGTGAGAAATATTTTCAATTGTGATTCAATTAACAAGTAACAAATTTGTGTGAAAGTGCGTTGTCTTCCTGCATATATTTATTCTTTCATGGCTGATAGTAAGGCGTTATATGAAAATGCAGTTTTTACGATCTGAAAACAAATTCAACAAAAAACAATTGATTAGTTTTAATTAAATACAGTTAAACTACTGACATAAACCAAAAGATTATGATCAACTTCAAAAAATAAACCTCTCAAAGTGGATGGTCTTTGGGAACGCATCAGAGGTAACAGCATTAATTTTTTCTCTTTAATAGACATTTTATGCCAAGGAAATTGTAAATAAAAATCCATGCACAGCATATCATTCTGAAAAAAATTAATAGCAAAACTTAAAAATTTAATTGTTGTTAAGTTGCATTCAAAAATTTACCTCGGTTTTAACTTTTTCACCACCAAAGCAATAAATTATTAATTGCAAGATCAAAGCCATAAAAGTTACTACACAAAAGGGCATTTGAGAAATATCAGGCTTATTATTTAGTGTATAAATAATAAAACAAAGTTGTAGACAACTGAACATCACCTCGGCCCACAAAATATAACAAAATATTGCATTCATATCTTCAACAAATTTTAAAATTTTATTATGATACCAAACTATAGAACCAATTTCCTTTGTAGAATTTCTACATTCATCCATTTCCAAGTTTAGGCCCGTTTTTTCAATTTTAACTCTTAAAATACGAAAATGTGCTGCTATATTATGTACATACCAGCCAAATAAAGTATCCAAACTAACGGTCATATTAAGTAAAGCATAGACGCAAATCGTGGTTAATATATAACTTAAGATAAAATGTAATAAACTACCATTATCGTGGGGGAATCTGTAAATATAAAAAAAAAAATTCTATATGTGCGTATAATATGAAAATATTAAAATAAATACTTACGTTACACCAAATGCTAAATTGTATTTAACCTCATTTTCAGTATAATAATCATACAACATAAACGCTATTGGTATAACGCTAGCAGAAACAAAAATTGTGCAGCAAGCATAACCGTAAATGTTCCCCATTAACTGGGAACGACGATTTTCTGATAACCATTTTCGATATTCCTTAGGATTAGCTTTGACCAAAAAAAAAATTCATAGAAATAGATGTTAGTTTAAAAATTTTCCAATTCAACACAAAAAAAAAACTCTTATCCCTATTATTTTTCAGAACTATCAATATTAGCAATACTATGCCGAAATTTTCCAAGTTGTGCAAACATTTGCATGTGTGTTAGATTGAAAGTTGAGCAATATTATGTAGGGAATGAAATACGTTTAGTTTTTATTGTGCAAATTGCAAGGAGCTTCCAGTAAATTAAACAAATTTACTGCAACTCCTTGCATTTTTCATTTTACGCTATTTATATTCGTGCACATTTTTAGGTTATGGTGAAATATTACATAACATATATTGAAAATATTATGTAATAAATTTATTGAAATTTTTTAAAAATTTCAATATTATAATTGTTTTGGGAGCGAAAACAGGGCTTTATTTAAAAAAAAAACACGCAAAAAAGGTATAAATTCGGCTGTGCCGAATCTTTGAATACCCTCCACCATAGGGGCTGAAGATGATATACGTATATACTAAATTTTGCATGAACTGTAATATGAATATGTTTTGTCAATTTATGCAACGAACTTTTGTTATTTAGTTTTAGTAATGTTATTTATTTAGTTTAGCAATGTTATTTACAGAGGTCTGCTCTGTTAGCGACTTTAACATTGTTGATTTTTACGTTAACTTAGTTATTAGAGTAACACACATATAGCTTTAAGAATGTTATTATTCTCATAGTATGTAAGACAATAAATGTAATCGAACAAGACTTAAAAACATTTTTACTTACTTTACAGAAAAAAAAATAGATACAGAAAAATTGTACAAATTTGTATGGAAAATTTAAAGGTACCTTCACATTTTCACTCATAACTTTTGAACCGCTGAACCGATTTTGCTCATTTTAAATACCAAACTGCTCGGGAGGATGTTCAATAATCTTGGTAAAAATAGGCAGCCCGGCTTGCGTCTTCGCCTATATTTCGACATGTTACAAACGGAATGACAAACTGATATATACCCTCACCATATATGGTGGAGGGTATAAAAACATTGGATGTCAGAATTTACAATTATTAAGCATTTATATAAATTACTAGTATATGACATGAAATGATATTTTAATTGTGAACTAAAAGAGACATTAGTACTTCTAAAATAATTTCAAAATACTTACCCTTTTCGGCCAAATTATTCATATCCCTTATAAGTCCTACAAACTCATCTCCCTTATAAAGACATACAAACATTTTCAATAGAATCAAAATAATCTGATTAAAAACAGACAATGATCCAGTGACCATATTAATACTTGAATGTACTATAAAATTCATCAAACCATATTCCAAATATAGTGTCATAATAACTAGAAGTACAAATTTCCAATAATTTTTCAACAATACCTTGCCCTTTATAATATTTAAATCAATACCCCATTGTAATAGAGTATGTCGTTGTAGTCCTAAAAATTGTAGATTTTGTTTAAATTCCGGAAAAAACATTTTTTGCGTTAAGAACTGTGAACGAAAATGCTTTGTAAAATATAATATTTGTTTTGGACAAGTAAAAATTACTATTTTGTTGTATAAACTGCAATTGTTGCATTTATTATGGGGGCGGAGTTTTGTAAATTTTTTGAAGGTATTTAATTATAGGTTTAATGAGAAATGTAAAACAAATGTGTCGCTAATTAACTAAAAATAATATAAACATGGTTTAAAGAAGAAAAGTTAGCAGGCATGAGTGCAAGTAATGGAACGCGATGGGATTTTTGATGGGACTCAACGTTTTGTTGTATATTTTCAATAAAATCCTTATATTAATAAGTGGCTAGCAAAATATTTTGTAAACCAAAGTATGATAAAAAAAACTATAAATAAGGCGAAAATTATAGAGCTAAATCTTAACGAAATTCTTGAAAAAATTAATTTAAGACAATTCCGGGAAGATGAATTTATAAGGGGATTATGTCTGATTTTCTGTTATAGGCGGAATTTACGGTCTGTTCCCATCCCATAACCGAAAATTTAACCAGATATCTATAATTTTATTTGTCTAAATACCATTTAAGCCCAATTCAGAAAGCAACCTTCTTTGTGAGATAGTTAAAAATATGGACCGATTCTAAATTTTATCTAAACATCTTTATATTTGCGACCTGTAGTTTGAATACAAAATTGACATGGATAAAAGGACGTACATAGCAAAAACGACTCAGAAAGTGATTCTTAGTCGATTTCTATACTATAAGATATTTTTGGTAGTTACAAACATTACTTCAAACTTATTATGCCCTCTCTATTTAGGGTTGCGAGTATACCATATTATAATTGATACACTCACAATATAATTTCGTTAAAAATTATACAAATGATACAATCAAAAAGAGAACTACTAATTTTTCATTATATTTCATTATACTGATTTTTCATTTTTTTTTTTTTTTTTTTGTTTATTTTCAATTATTGTTAAATAATCGACAAAAGAAGTAAAAGCATTCGAATGTTGTTTAAAATAACCATCAATTTTTAACTGACAAAACGTAAAAAAAACGATTTTTGTGGTTTGTTTTTTACGTTGTTAGCGTAGAAACAATGTTGCTCGGGATAAAGCCCTGCATTGTCGGACTCTTCAGACACATATTAAAAATTTCAGGTTTCTAGGCAAAAGGGATGTGGGGTGACCGCTAAAGGGGAAAATTCTCTATTCTCGTATAAATTTGGAAAATCGGTAATTAGTCCATAGCAAAGAATTAAGTATATAAAATTTCAGGCTTTAAGCCAAATTGGTGTGTGCAGTTCTTTTTGCCTCATTCACGTATGAATATCCAAAATTTTATTTTTACCAGTTACCAGAGATTGGGGTAAATCTAGCGAACACGTATTTAAATTTTAGGTTTCTAGCCAACATTTAACCCTCCACGTAAGAATTTCCAAAATCCCGTCTAAGCAGATGTATATGCAGGAAAAGGAACATTCATACAAAATTACAACTTCCGGCTTTTCAGCGGCTTATCAGGCCGTCATGGGGGTAATTTTCCGCCTTTTTGCCCCTCCCTGTTGGATTTTCCAAAAATTTCGTGTTGGCCGATGTTCACGCCGCAGAAAGAATCTTTATAAATACTAAATTTCAACTAATAAGTTCCAGCGATTTCGGCAGGCCGTCAGAGTTAAGAATTTACTATTTTTGCCGCCACCCAAATGTTTACATCGGCTGAGGAACTTTCATACAAAATTTTGACTTCCTAGGTCCAGTGGCTTGGGCAGATCGGTAAGGGGGAGACTTTTTGCCCTTTTGTCATTTTTACCACGTCCCTGGTCCCTGATTTGGTCCATACTCCAGGGAAAATATATTTAAAATTTCGGGTTTCTAGACAAAGGGGTTTAGACAGGCCATCAAAGACGATTTTTTCTCCCTTTTGGCCCCCGGAAAGGGGACCTACATAGCAAAATTTAGCTTCCTAGCTCCAGCGGTTTGGCTAGGCGATATGAAATGAGTGAGTGCGTCGGTCAGTCAGTAAAATTATTCCTTTATATAAAGGGTGGTTAAATTTTAGGGGCCGATGTTGAATGTGAACCACACCTTAACGTCAAGTTTTTTTCTGCATTTCATTTGACATTTCTCAATTTCTGAATAACTCAATTTAAACCATGGAAAGATACACAATCGAGCAACGCGTTAAGGTTGTTCAGGCTTATTATGAAAAAGGGCGTTCGAATCAAAATGCACTTCGTGCACTTCGTGATTTTTTTTTTTTTGGTCAGCATAATCGACCAAATGTGTCCACAATCGGGAGAATTGTGGGCAAATTTCAGCAAACCGGGACTGTGAAAACACCTGTGCATGCTCGCCCAGTTCGTTCTGCGGAAAACTTTGCTGTTGTTCGCGATAGTGTGTCATGTGGTCGGCCAAGCATTTACCGTGAATGGTGTTCGCTATCGCGAGATGATAACGAACTTATTGTGGCCAGGAATTGAGGATATAACCCTGGACGATATGTGATTTCAACAGAACGGTGCCACTTACCACACAGCTAACGAAACAATGGCTCTTTTGCGCGACAAATTCAATGGCCGTGTTATCTCACGTGGTGGCGATGTCAATTGGCCGCCAAGATCATGTGATTTGACACCGTTGAACTTCTTTCTTTGGTGTACGTCGATAAGCCAGCAACAATTTAAGAGCTAAAGGACGAGTTAATTCGGCATAGAACCTCAATTATACCTCAGCGTCATCGAAAATTTTGACCATCGGATGGAGTTGTGCCGCCGAGGTCGCGGCGGCCATTTGGCCGATATTTTGTTCCATACATAATTGAACCATACCATATTATCATAATAAAAAGAAATGACAATAATTTCCTAAATTATTTGTGTTTTATTCATAAAAATATACATATAAATATACGAAAAGAGTTAAGACTGTAATCTGAAAACTATGGATTATATTTTTTACATTATTAAAAATTTCTCTTTATAACATTTTTCTAATTAATAAATATTAAAAAAAGCCTGATGCTTCGTTACCGGTTGTAAAAAATATCGAAATATATTTTTAATAACTTGCCACTTTTAATAAATTGGTAAACTTTTCAATCTAAAATTTTAGATTCTGAGCTTAAATGGTTTTCACAAGTTTTTTAAAAAAAGCAAATATTCCTCCTTATACATCCTTAATTATAAGACTTTTAAGACCAAGAAATTTGGGCAAAACGTTATGGGGATATATATCTTTGCTCCTCCCTGTACAAATGTTCAAAGCTGCATATTAGATTGATTAAGTCAGCCAGCCTGAGAGATATAGAGAAAATATGGTCGAAAACTTGATCAAACTCCGGATTAAAATGGCCCTTAATGGGGCCCAGGAACAAAGAATTTTTTTTTTACTATACCATTTTATAAAATGGCCCACTTCAGGGATTAAATGTTCCACCTCAATACAGTTTCTAAATATTTAATGCTAATAAACTGCCAATACAGTTAACTGGTCCAGTTCTTAATTCAAATTCAGACTATCGATTATTTTTATTTGCAGTTTTTACTTACATCTTATTCCACCATATTATAATTTTTAAAATAAAAATTGGTCTTATCCTGTCTGTCTGGTCTTTAGCTGTTCTGTAATTTTATCTAAGCCTAAATATTATTATTTCTTGTCTAGTTTAACTTTGGTAATACCAGTGATAATTTATTATATGTGTTTAATAAGAAACAGTAAAAAATAACTCTATTTGTGATTCAATTAACAAGTAACAAATTTGTGAAAGTGCGTTTTTTGTTTAGCTTCCTTCATTTATTTATTCTTTCATGGCTGATAGTAAGGCATTATAAGAAAACGCAGTATTTACGATCTGAAAACAAATTTCACGGAAAAAAAATATTAAAGTTTTAATCAACTGTGGTTAACCAACTTACATAAACCAACAGACTACGATCAACTTCAAAAAACAAACCTCTCAAAGTGGATGGTCTTTGGCTACGCATCAGAGGTAGCAGCATTAATTTTCTCTCTTTACTAGACATTTTATGCCAAGGAAATTGTAAATAAAAATCCATGCAAAGCATATCATTCTGAAAAAATTAATAATAAAAATAACGTCATTTAATTATTGAATTCAATTAATGAATTCAAAAATTTACCTCGGTTTTAACTTTATCACCACCAAAACAATAAATTATTAATTGCACGATTAAAGCCATAAAAGTTACTATACAAAAGGGCAATTGAGAAATATTAGGCTCATTATTTAATGTATAAATAATAAAACATAGTTGTAGACAACTCAACATAACCTCGGCCCACAAAATATAACAAAATATTGCATTCATATCTTCAACAAATTTTAAAATTTTATTATGATACCAAACTATGCAACCAATTTCCTTTGTAAAATTTCTACATTCATCCATTTCTAAGTTGAGGCCCGTATTTGCAATTTTAATTCTTAAAATACGAAAATGTGCTGCTATATTATGTATATACCAACCAAATAGGGTATCCAAACAAACGGCCAAATTGACCAGGGCATAGATGAAAATCGTGGTTAATATATAATTTAAGATAAAATGTAATAAACTACCATTATCATGGGGGAATCTGTAAATGTATAAAAATTTTCCATATATATATAAGTATAATATGAAAGTATTATAAAAAAAAAAAAACACTTACTTTACATCAAATGCTAATTTGTATTTAACCTCATTCTCATTATAATAGTCATACAACATAAACGCTATTGGTATAACGCTAGTACAAACAAAACATGTCCAGCAAACATAATTGTACATTTTCGCCATCAACTGGGAACGACGATTTTCCGATAACCATTTTTTGTATTCTTTAGGATTAGCTTTGACAGACAAAAAAAATCCATAAAAAATAGATGTTAGTTTACAAAATTGTCCAATTCAACACAAAAAAAAAAAAAAATCTTATCCCTATTGTTTTTAAGAACTCTTGATATTAAAAATCTTTAAGCGAAAACTGTTTAAATTTTTATTGTGCAATTTTTATAGTATAATTTACTGGCAACACTTTGCATTTTTCATTTTACGCTTTTTATATTTGTGCACATTTTTAGGTTATGTTGAAGCTAAATATTACATAACATATAGTGAAAATATTTTGTAATAAATTTAGTGCAATTTATTTTAAATTTAAATTTTAAAAACAGGAATGTAACGAAAAAAATAACCAATGGATGTCAGAATTTATAATTATTAAGCATTTTATTTAAATTATTCAATATTTTATTATACTTACCCTTTTCGGCCAAATTATTCATATCCCTTATTAGTCCTACAAAATGATCTCCTTTATAAAGAAATACAAACATTTTCAATAGAATCAAAACGCACTGATTAAAAATAGACAATGATCCAGTGACCATATCAATACTTGAATGTACAATAAAATTCATCAAACCATATTCCAGATATAATGTTATACTAAATAGCAGTGCAAATTTCCAGTAATTTTTCAACAAAACCTTGCCTTTAATAACATTTAAATCAATACCACATCGTAATAGAGTATAACGTTGTAATCTTAAAAATTGTAAATTTTGTTTAAATTCCGGAAAAGACATTTTTTGCGTTAAGGATAGTTAGAACTGTAAATGAAAATGCTTTCTAAAATATAATATTTGTTTTGGACAAGAAAAAATAAATACTAATTACTATTTTGTAGTATAAACTGCAATTGTTGCATTTATTATGAAGGCGGAATTTTGTAAATTTTTTGAAGGAATTTAATTATAGGTCGCAAATTTATCAAAGTAAATATAAACATGTTTTGAAGAAGAAATATATATTTCCTGCACCATGTAATAGTGGAGAGTTCCCGCAAAACATATAATTTTAGCCGGCATATATGAGAGAGGGTATAATATCAGTTTGTTATTCAGTTTGTAACACACTGAAATATATGTAGGTTTAAGACTCTAAAAAATGTAAATAATTATGATTCTTATGTAATTCAAAGCCGATATAGTCATGCCCATCTATCTGTCATTGTTTATTTTTATCCAGTTTGTTATTCTCCCGAACAGTTTGGTATTGCAAATGAGCAAAATCGGTTCAGCGGTAAAAAATTTATGAATATTTAATAAATGTATTTTAGTAAAATTAATATTAACATCTGCTGAATGTAACATTTTTATTAATATTTTATATTCACCTAAAATTTTTTCCACCGTTTATGGTGAAATGTGAAGGTACCTCTAAATTTTCCGTACAAATTGGTGTATTTTAGTGCCTTTTGCTTTTGCACCAGTCGCTTAGATTTAAATAATTTTTTATATTTACCTCAAATAAAAAGTTTGATTTATTCACAAACCATTTTTTTATTATACTTATTTCTGTTGTAAATTGATAAGACAATTAAATTTATTCTTATGTATCTCTTTTACCTGTAAACTCAATTTTAATGCTAATCTATCCTGGTGTTGAATAAATGTTTTGAATGTGTCCTGAGTTAAATGATCATTTAAATTAGTTCTGATTCTTTCCAATTCCTTTAAAACTTGTTTTAAATATTCATGTTTCCTTGTAAGCGCCAAATTTAGAGTCTTATTTTGTACAGATTCAATGAATTTTGTAATGGATTGATGAATTTTGTGGTCTCCGTTTATCTCGAAAAGATTAAAAATATTTTTAGTTGAATTCCTAATTAATTTTGGAACTATACCTGATTTACGGCAACGGATTAAAAACGTTAAAGTTGCCTTTAATTTCACTATTTTGTCCCTCATAGTTTTGTACCCATTGATGTCCTTTCTTACTCCTGGGTTTGTTTTATATTGGAAATAATTAATTTTCGGTTATTCTGATGTGCTCTGAGATTCTTGATAATCCTTTTAGTTTCCTTCGATCTTCTTGATTTGTGTAATAATTCTCAGCGAGCTAAAAATCCTCTATTAATAAAAAATTAATTATAAATAATTATTGAAAGAAACCTTTTTATACGTATTCTAAAATTTTGTATAATAGACAACAGATATTTTAAATATGATAATAAAATATATTTACAACAACAAGGACTTCCAATGGGATCTCCAGCTTCACCAATTACAACTGATATTGTAATGGAAAAATTATTGGATTCTTGTATAGAAAAATTAAATGTGAAACCAAAAATCATCACAAAATATGTTGATGATTTATTTTGCATTATTTTGAATGATTCAATTAATGATATTTTATCAACTTTTAATTCATTTCATGACAATATAAAATTTACAATTGGGTAAGAATGTAATTCTAAAATTCCTTATTTAGATACATTGATAATAAGAAAGGGTGAGAGTTTATTAATAGATTGTTATCAGAAACCAACAGCTTCTGGGAGAGTTATTAACTATTTTTCTAAACACCCAAAAAGAATCATACTTAATACAGAATTTAATTGAAAGGATATTAAAGATTAGCGATACAGAATTTCATAAAATTAATATAGGAAAGATTAAAAATATTTTGTTAAATAATAATTACCCAATTAAATTAATCTGTAGATTGATAAGACAATGTAAAAAACAGAATAATTTAGTTACGAGAACGGTTACTGAACCTAAAATGTATAAATCTCTAACTTATGTTCCTCTTATATCTGAAAGATTAGAAAAATCAAAAATTTATGATAATAAGAAATATTATTTAGCAAAACGAAAGATAAAATAGATAAATCTGAAATGTCCAATTTGGTTTATAAAATACCCTGTAGTGGAAATGATAGTGAGAATTGTAGTAAGGTATATGTAGGTACAAAGTATAAATTAAAAACAAAAATTGCAGGACATAAATCTGATCAAAAATACAGAAACACTATTTCTACAAAAAAAACAGCATTATCATTACATTGCACGAATTTTAATCATTATCCCGATTTTGATAGGACGTCAATTTTAAAAACACAGAAAATAATTACAGACGCAGATATATGTTAGAAATGTTACAAATTATGAAAGTACCATCTACGCAACGAATTAATTATAAAACAGACATAGCAAATATTGCACAAAATTACAGACATTTAGTTAATAGAAACTAGGATGAATATTATTATGTTGAATAACATGTATATAAAATATTTTAATTTTTCAAATATTGTTATTTTTGTTTTCTGTGATATTTTTATTTTTTTAATAATTTTTGATTTACCGCCTTTTTTAAAAAAATTGTTATATATAAGTTTTCAATTTATAATTTTCATTTATTAATTATAAAAGAACAATTTCCCCTGAAGAAGTCTTGGGTGACTTCTTCAGGAGAAATATTAGGATAAATAAATATTTATAATTAAATTTTTATAAATAAAGGATCTTTAGCTCGATGAGAAATATTACACAATTTACCTCAAATATTTTTTACGTGAAAAATTTTTTCACCACAAAAAATTTTTTTCAATTCAAAAAATGTTTATCACCTCAAAATTTTTTTCACCACAAAATTTTGTTTTTACTTCTAAAAAAGTTTCTCATCTCTAAAAATTTTTTTGCCTCCATAATTTTACTTCTAAAGTGTTTTACATAATTTGTATCAAAAACAGTAAAGAACATTTTATTAGGATATTGGTGGAGGGTATTCAAAAACTTTTTTATACCCTCCACCATATATGGTGAGGGTATATATCAATTTGTCATTCCGTTTGTAACATGTCGAAATATAGGTTTAAGACCCCATAAAGTATATATATTCGTGATCCTTATGCAATTTTAAGGCGATTTAGCGATGTCCGTCTGTCCGTCTGTCTGTCTGTCTGTTGAAATGGCGATCACGACGCGAAGACGCAAGCGGGGGTGCCTATTTTTACCCAGATTATTGAACATCCTCTCGAGCAGTTTGGTATTTAAAATGAGCGAAATCGGTTTAGCGGTTCAAAAGTTATGAGTGAAAATGTAAAGGTACCTCTAAATTTTCCATACAAATTTGTACAATTTTCCTGTATCTATTTTTATACCCTCCACCATATATGGTGAGGGTATATATCAATTTGTCATTCCGTTTGTAACATGTCGAAATATAGGTTTAAGACCCCATAAAGTATATATATATTCGTGATCCTTATGCAATTTTAAGGCGATTTAGCGATGTCCGTCTGTCTGTCTGTTGAAATGGCGATCACGACGCGAAGACGCAAGCGGGGGTGCCTATTTTTACCCAGATTATTGAACATCCTCTCAAGCAGTTTGGTATTTAAAATGAGCGAAATCGGTTTAGCGGTTCAAAAGTTATGAGTGAAAATGTGAAGCTACCTCTAAATTTTCCATACAAATTTGTAAAATTTTTCTGTATCTATTTTTTTTTCTGTCAAGTAAGTAAAAATGTTATTAAGTCTTCTTATTGTTCAATTACATTTATTGTCTTACATACTATGAGAATAATAACATTTTAGAGCTATATGTGTGTTACTCTGATAACTAAGTTAACGTAAAAATCAACAATGTTAAAGTCGCTAACAGAGCAGACCTCTGTAAATAACATTGTTAAAACTAAATAAATAACATTACTAAAACTAAATAACAAAAGTTCGTTACATAAATTGCCAAAACATATTCATATTACAGTTCATGCAAAATTTAGTATATACGTATATCATATTCAGCCCCTATGGTGGAGGGTATTCAAAGATTCGGCACAGCCGAATTAAGCCCTTTTTTACTTGTTTTATTTGTTTTAACTCAAAAATTATTTTCTAACTCAAAAAATTTTTTCACCACAAATTTGTTTACCACCTAAATATCATTCATTTCCAAAAAAGGTTTTTTGCCACGAAATATATATTTTTTGGCTTTCAAATAGAAGTTATAAAACTAAAAATATTATATTTTAGACAATATTTCAACTATTTATTATTGAAGCGTTCTATGCATCGCATACGATTCATGCTAAATTTATTCTTTACTATTTGTCTATTTGATTTTCGGTATTGTTTTAACTATATTATATAAGGTATAATGAAATTATCTTAAGTTTTATTTTAAACAAATTGTGTATCACATATGATGCGCAAGCGTATCAATTATGACGCATATGCATCATATGTGATACATTGGACAGTCAAAGTGTTAAATATCAACGTGTGCTGATTAGATGTATTAACGAAATATTTTTAATATACATAAATGTAACAGTTGTATGCAAGATGAGGCCTTAAAAAGTGGATATATGAGCTAAATAAATTTTGTTATTTTTATATTCGCTCATTGGCACGCCCACATTAAAAATATGTAAATTCCTATTTGCGATTTTAAGCAATTATCCATTGCCACCACACCTACTTTATACAAAAAATAATGGAAATTTTTGTAAAAAATATTTAAAAAAAAAAATTTTGGACATTGAAAACATTTTGACTGCAGTTTTTTGTTTTTTTTTTTTTTTTTTGTTTGCTTTATCTTATTGTATAGCTATAAAAAATTTTATCTTAAATCGAAACGAAGATACTCCATTGAATTTTATTAGAATACATTAGTACCCATTAAACTGAACGCATCCGAACAACATTTTTGGGCGCCTATAGGCATTTCAACTGCATAAATTGTAATGCAATTTTGTTTTTTATTTTTTTATTTTACTAACCAACAAAGATTATACAAAAATGCGGAAGTCTTTTGTACGAAAAAAAATGTTCTCTTGTAGAATTGACCACATAACGCAACCCAGTAAGCAAAATTTAAAAAAATTTGCAAGATATTTTCACAACATTTATTTCCACTTCTATCAAATTCACATTTACTCGTAAATCACTTTAAATTAAATTCAAACTTTATATCGTTTACATAATACTGAACTTTGCAAAATCGCGTTTCAAATCGAGTTATATCCAATTTTAAATTACGCCTTTTAGACAACCACAACTTTTTGTAAAAAAAATTTCCTTTAATTAAATATGTTTTTTAAAACTTATTAATTTACTGGCGGAGTGCAGTCCATCACGATTAAAAAGTCCTACACAGAGAGAAAAAAATCATAATAAAATTAATTATTATATCATACTTAAATTAACATCTTATTTTTCCACGAACGTTTATAAATGATTTAAATACGAAGAATTTTATTTTAACTAGAATTATATTTACTTCAAAAAGATTTCTAATTAATTTAAAATGTTGCTACTTTAGCAAGTTGATTCAACGTTCTCGACGTCTAAAATTTTCTACTTTTGGGCACCTGCGCACATTATGTTGAAATGGCTCCAAAGTCGCGCTTAATTGAAATTTTAGAATTAAGTTTTTGCCATTTCGATTGGTATCGAATTAAACTAGATAAAATTATACATCACTATTTAAAATTTGAACCATCTAAGTTGTTTACTTCATCCGTAGTAAGCTGTCAAAGTTAGCTAATTATTGCTGTTTTTTTAAAAAAGTGAAAAAATTGAAATTTGATAAAAAGCAGTGCTTATTTTTTTAAATTTAAAATTAATAAAGTTAAACTTTTATGATGGAACCTTCAACTTCAGGTATTTAAGTGTACAAAAAATGATTTTGTGTTTATACAAATATGTGTGGAAATATTTTTAATATTTTTTTTAAAAAAAAGCTCTAAAACCGGGGTATTTTCCATATATGATGGACCAGAAGTAACAAAGTAGTAAAGTGCCGGCTTTGAAGTTGTGTTTTTTGAAAAGTATGGGATTTCTAAAGGGTGTCCCAAGAAGAACGCAGTTTTTAAATTTTAAATAAAACACAGATATTTAAAAAAAATCGTGAAACTTTATTATATCGTAAAGTAGACAGAATGAGGTTATGTATGGAACAATATATCGTGCAGATGGCCGCCGCGGCTTTGCTGGCATGCACGCGATCTTTTAATGAAATTTTCAATGACCGTTTTGCATGAATGCTGCGGTATTTCATTAATGCAGCGTCCAATTTCCTCTTTTAAGGCTTGAGTCGTCGTCGGCTTATACGAGTAAACCATCGACTTCAAAAAACCCCAAAGAAAAAAATCTAATGGTGTTAAATCGCACGATCTAGGCTGATCTCCAAAACGCGAAATAACACGACCGGGAAATGACTGATGCAGCAATTGAATTGTTTCTCTGGCTGTATGACATGTGGCGCCGTCTTGTTGGAACCACATGCCCTCCACATTCATTTCTTCAATTCTAGGCAAGAAAAAACTGGTTATCATTTCACGATACCGAACACCATTGACTGTTTGCGCTTGACCTGCCTCATTTTCATAAAAAAAAGGTCCAATGATTCCTCCAGCCCAAAAACCACACCACACAGTGACACGTTGAGGATGCATTTGCTTCTCGTGAATCACTCGAGGATTTTCCTCACCCCAAATGCGACAATTCTGCCTATTGACGAAGGCATCAAGATGAAAATGGGCCTCGTCACTGAAGATGATTTTATCGGCAAAATCAGCATTTTCATGTTGTCTCTCCAATACCCAATTAACTAACTCCCTTCATGGTCAGCTGGCTTCAGTTCCTGAGTCAATTGAACTTTGTATGCATGAAGATGCAAATCTTTTGTCAAAATTCGCTGCAAAGTGGATTTGGAGACACCAACTTGCTGAGCTCGGTGTCGAATTGAGGTGGATGGAGTTTGAGCGACATCATCACGTACAGCTGCGACATTTTCGGTCGATCGACCTGGGCGATGGCGTGTTGTTGTCATTACATCACTAACAGACCCAGTTTCGGCAAATTTATCCATTAATCTCTTTGCAGTTGACTCTTTTGGAGCATTATTGTGACCCCAAATTGATCGCAATTTGCGAACTGTAGCCGCAAAACTTTCACCATTTTGGTAAAACAATTTCACAATGAGAATGCGTTGTTCAGTCGTGCAGCGCTCCATTTTTACTAACCTCGTACCTTCTACTAGCAAACAATAACAATTGTTCAAATGTCAAACAATGACACTTCGAATGTTGCCAGATTTAAAAATTGCGTTCTTCTTGGGACACCCTTTACTTAATATTATAAACAAAAAATTTGCATTTTTGTTGCCCCGTTTTAAGATATTAATAGCCTGTTCCTCGATCTCGAACGAAAAACTAGTCGAACGATAGCAAGTCACTCGAATTCGAGTCAATTTGGGTTTCTCTATTTCGAAAGGCTTCGATCGACTTGACTTACGTGTGTCAATTTTTGTTTCTTACGCATTTACAAATCACAGAGATGCCAGATCATATATTTTGAGCATTTGTTAAAATTTTCTTTAAAAGTAGCAAAAATACTACTAAAATGCTTAAAGACAAAAACAACCCTGTTTAACAGTGATCAGCTGTATATGACAAATGAAATAACAATAAACAAATCAATTTATATTTGGAAAGTATGTTTATTTGTGAAAATTTTTGTTATCGATTGGTTGTGGGTGAAATTGTTGTTTGAAGAGCTTTTCTGTTGCCTGTTGTCTGTTCGGAGCGGTCACTGCTAAAGTCCTTGTAAAATAAAAGATGTAAAATAAAAAATGTAAATATGAGTTTCTTGGGCAAACGTAAGCCACAAACAACACACACATACCTTTTCCACTCAGCAACAGCGTAATAGGGGGTGAAACGGAGTTTAGTTTTCTGGTCAAATTTTCATCCTCTGCGGAAAATTTGTTTGCTCCGAACACCAGAGTCCTTCTGGCAAAATCAGGCCTTTCTTCCATATAAAATACAAGCGTCTTCGGATGGTCCATTGTTGATTTTTTTTAACTAAAATTTAAAATTTTAATAAACTATAAATATTTGTATTATTTTGTACTTACTTTTTGTTATCCATTGCTTTTTTACTTCATTTTGCTTTTAAAAATATCAAATATATATTTACTCGACAATAAATAGCAAGTGACTGATTTTGACATTTGCGTTCGAGCTGTTCGAAATAGAGAAACCAAATTTTGTATGAAAACAGTTACGTTTTCATTCGACTTGTCGTTCGAGTCATCGTTCGCATAGAAATAGAGTTAGAGAAACCCAAATCAGTTTTCTTTCGACTAGAAAGCGAACGAACGTGTTCTTTCGAAATAGAGGAACAGGCTATAATAATTTTATGTAAAAAGTCTTGTTTTCAAAATTCCTTTATTTACCATACCCACAGTGTTTTTGTTGTTACTATTGTCTTACTCTCAATTTTACTTTACTTACTCTCTATTTTTGTTGTTGTTGATATTATTGTAACTGTTTCACGCGCCCATCTTTATTGCCGTTATTTTTGTGCATGTTTTTATGTTTTGTTTTTCAGTGGTGTTTTTTGCTGTTTTAAAATTTGAAGTTTTTGTAAAGTGCGTATTGTGTTTTGCATTAAAAACCGATTAAACAGTAAAATTAAATAAGAACAAATTTAATATTTTTAGGAATAAGCCCCAAAACTATTTTGATATCGCGCCTAGAACTATACAACTTTATGAGAAATACCGCTTTAAATGATTGGAAGGATAAAATCAATTTTCTTAAAATGAAAACCATTAAGCGTATAAACCCCAGCAATATGAGTTTTTTCAACCAAACGTTTGATAATTTTATTAAATAGTTTAAATCTCGATATAGTAAATGTAAAAGGTACCATGATCGTTTTTTTGGAATTAAATACTGAATGGCTAAATGCTTCTATCTCATTTGTTCCTCCACCAAATAAAGGAGGTCGCAATGAATTTTCATTCGAAGATTGCAGTGAGAAAACTAAATCAAAAAAAACTAGAAGCATAAGAGACAAATGAATGAATTTAAGAGCTTCTGGAAATGTTGAGGCAGCAAAGCTAGTTAAAGAAATAACACCGTCAACACCTACAAGGGCTGCAAAATATAGAAAAAGCTTTAAGCAGGCCAAACCAAAACAACTAAGTGCAGGAAAAGCACTTAGCGTTTTAATAGAAGCAAAATTAACTCGACATAATTATAATATTATAAGAAGGGTGGCTCCGGAAAAATTTCCTTCGTATAACAAAGTTCAACAAGCAAAACAAAGGTGTTATCCCAAACGAGATCAACTTAAATTTTGTGAAACTTCAGCACAAGTTAGTCTTCAAGGACTTTTAAATCACACGGTTAAAATACTAGTTATCCTTCCAAAATGTTATGATATTTTAACAGAAAAAAAATTATCAAACTTAACCTTGTTTTCAATAGGGGGTTTTAAATGAAGCTCCGGACATAGTTCGTATAAACAGGCTTTTTATAGTTCTAATGCAAGCGACTTCTTCAACAAGATTTTGTAGGTCTTTAAAGATAGAATATACCAAAGAAACGTTAGTTTTAGTTGGAGAACATTCCTTAAAGGTTCATCACGATTTGTTTTTAGTAATGATAGATGGAAAAGTGTGCAACGCAATAACGGGTACAAATTCCACGCAAAAGTGTTATATATGTAGCGCTACAAGTAAGATGTTCAACTCAGTTGACAGCATGATTGTTAGGGAAGTTAGAACAGACACTTTAGAGTTTGGGCTATCAATACTACACGGGTGGATTCGATTTTTTGAGTGCCCTCTCCACTTATCGTATAAAATTCCAATTAAAAAATGGCAAGCACGATCAGATGAGGACAAAAAAATTGTTGTTGAAACAAAACTACAAATTCAGAAAGAGTTTCGTGAAAGAACAGGTTTAATTGTTGACCAGTCAAAGCCGGGATTTGGTAACTCTAACGATAGAAACACCGCTAGACGTTTTTTTTTTAATGCTAAAATATCAGCTGAAATAACAAAAGTGGATCTAACACTAATTAAAAAATGCACACAATACTAATTGTTGTTTCATGTGGTCACGAGATTAATTTGGAAAGTTTTCGTAATTTTGCTCACAACACAGCAAAGTACTTTGTTGAAATATATCCCTGGTTTTGCATGCCTACCACATTACATAAATTTTTAATTCACGGCCCGGAGATAGTAGAACACGTGCTTTTACCAATAGGAGAATTATCAGAAGAAGCTCAAGAAGCAAGGAATAAAGACTTTAAAAACTACAGAGAGCACTTTGCTCGAAAATGCAGCCGGGAAAAGTCGAATAAAGATATTTTTAATAGATTTCTATTAAGTTCAGACCCATTTATATCGAGCATTAGCAGGCAATATGACCAAAGAAAAAGAAAGAAAATTTTTCGAAGTCAGAATTATATCTATTAATATTACCAAAAACTTCTTAAGAAAATCGTGATGATGACAACAGTGAGAGTGATAATAATGATGATGGTGATGTTGATAGTGATGATGATCATGATGATAATGATGATAATGATGATCATGATGATAATGATGATAATGATGATAATAATGATGATAGTTCTAGTGATGAATAAGAAATAGAGAATATTCAAATAAATTACTTTAATTAAATAAAAAAAAAATAAAAATCCATTAAAAAACATTAGAAGTTTTGTTTTTTTGCCTAATTAGGGTATTGTTAATACAAAAAAATATTATCTCGTTAATTGCACCCTTCCTTGAATTAATATAACAAAAAAAATCACGAAATATATAAGATGTTAATTCGAATATGATAAATAATTGATTTCACTATGATTCCTTTTTTCTCTCTGTATACGTAGTGGCTTGTAAGGTATACAAATATATATATTTGAAATTTTCTTAACCATAAGTAAATAAATACAAAACTTTGTAAACCAAAGTTACATACTGGGTTTGTAGTTGTTTAAAATTCAAGTGGAAAGATTCTGGGTGCAGCAAACAAATACAATTTACAACAACCTCCTTCTTTCTATAATCTTGCAACAAGATTATGCAAGTAACGATGCAAAAATAAATTGCGCACAAAAACCTGTCTTCAATTTGATGTTATGTAATCATTGAGAGAATGAACTTACCAAAAAGGAAGAACTGCATATAAAACAGGTCTTTTGGCAACGACATAACATCTAAATTGGCTTCTTGGTATAATTCTTGGCAAACAAGAAATCATTACATGACCAAACGTTAAATAGGAAGGTTTTGTTGTTGCTGCTGCTGCTTCTGCTGGTTATAACATTCCAAAAGAGAGAGTCATCCTTCATAAAATGTGTAAATTTAATAATCGTTTATTTGTATTTACCATCATTTGCTTATGGGTTTGTGTCTTGGCTACACCTATACAAGAATCCCAAAAGAATTCCAATGATGAATTAAGTGAATTAATGGCTATAACCGCCTTGCTGGCACCGCAAGATAATTATGACTTGCACTATGATCAACGACAAAAGGGTGAAGAAAATTATCGTGTCAAATTAGATGGTATTTTTATTGGTATACCCCAGGAGGAAACTTCAGCATTACTATTACTAACCGATGATATTTTTGAAAATATCGGTGAATATGGTACATGTAAGTATTTGAGAGGAAACCAAAGTGAAATATTTTTAAAATTTTAATATTAAAATCTAAATATAGATGATGATTTTCTTTTAGCTTCTGGTAAAACATTACATTCAGCTGGTCCAGCATCATCTCAAACTTCTGCCAAACGTTTGACTCCTTCCTCAACTTTGGACTCAAATCAACAAATATCACAATCATCTCATAATACTCAAAATTTCCAAAATACTCTTAATAAACTTGATGATGCTATTGTTGAAATACCAGCTGCTAAAAAACAACCAGAGGCCAGACACAGTGCAGATATCAATGAGACTGAAGAACTTCCCAGTAAATCAGGTTCCAAAACTAAAGCTTATATATCTAGTTTATTAAATTTCTTAAAACGGGGACGCAAATATTGAGCTGATGCCGAGATGTTTACTGTTTTGAGATTAAAAATTTTTAATATAAATTTCTTAGAATTAATTATCGAATTATTACGATCCACCAATATATTATAGAATTAAGGAGTAATCGAGACTGTTAGTTAAATAAGATTTTAATATAAAATTAATAAATTTTAATAAAAATGAAGCTTTTACTGTATTTTGAGAAGAAATTTCGCCTTTTCCGGTCTGACTTAACCTGAAATTTAAAATAAATATATGTTCCCTAAATTAATGGCATACTTACATACAAGGAAACGTGCAAATAATAGGGGGTTATAAAGGCGAAAATATCTCCCTTAACGCTTTGGCTTGAACATGTTTTTTTTTTTGAACGTATAAGAACGTGGTAAAAATGAGGTTCACCTATACATCTACAAAGTTGGGATATTATTTTTAAGAGGATTGGCAAACAAGCGAAAGTGGCCTTTAACTTAATTTAAATTATGAGTCGGTCAGGGTATATTAAAATTCCCCACTAATCATCCATCTTAATCCGCTAGAACTAGTAAGTGGAAATTTTGCAAGTGTCAATGTACAGATCTATAAAGATATTTCGATGAAATACGCGTTTTTGGATTAAAATATGGAAATTTCTTGGACTCTAAAAATAAGATATACCTCTATCTTATACATAATGTTTAGTGGGATTTAAGTGTACTTTCGAATGGCATAAAACATATTTTTTTAACAGGTATTTGTTGCGAAATAATTGATCACAAATTTTTTTTTCTGACGCTTGCTACAAAAAATGGAAGTAACTTTGAAAGTTGAAGAGAGTTTTAGTAATTTTAAGCAAATTAAGCATTATAAAGCATACAAAATTTAATACCTAAAAGAAAGATAAGAATCCTTAAATATGCAGCCAAAAAAAATTCATCGCTTTTTGTCAAAAGCCGTGAACCCTTTGTGACGCAAGCTACTTTTCAGTGCGAAAATGCATTTTAGTGCAAAATCCATACTAAATCTCAAAATTTCCCAGAGATTTATGTATTGCTAAATAACTCTTTGAATTCCCTTTCATTTGAGTATAATATTGTATAATATTGAGTGAAAAAAATTTTTTAAATTTTTTGCAAAAAAGGATGATGTATACACTGTCTTTTTTGCCAAAAAAATGGAAAATTTTTGTTTCACTCAATATTATACTCAAACGAAAGGTAATACTAAGGGCATCAAATAAAACTACTTTTCGCTGCGAAATTCCTCTTAGTTCCTGAGAAAATGATGATTATGGAGGATCGATTATGGAAATTTTAATGCATTTTAAGTGCAAAATCCATACTAAATCTCAGAATTTCCCAGAGATTTATGTACTGCTAAATAGATCTTTAAATTCCCTTTCATTTGAGTATAATAATGTATAATATTGAGTGAAAAAAATTTTTTCGATTTTTTGCAAAAAAGGATGATGTATACACTGTCTTTTTTGCCAAAAAATGGAAAATTTTTGTTTCACTCAATATTATACTCAAACGAAAGGTAATACTAAGGGCATCAAATAAAACTACTTTTCGCTGCGAAATTCCTCTTAGTTTCTGAGAAAATGATGATTATGGAGGATCGATTATGGAAATTTTAATGCATTTTAAGTGCAAAATCCATACTAAATCTCAGAATTTCCCAGAGATGTATGTACTGCTAAATAGATCTTTAAATTCCCTTTCATTTGAGTATAATAATGTATAATATTGAGTGGAAAAAAATTGTTCGATTTTTTGCAAAAAAGGATGATGTATACACTGTATTTTTTGCCAAAAAATGGAAAATTTTTGTTTCACTCAGTATTATACTCAAACGAAAGGTAATACTAAGGGCATCAAATAAAACTACTTTTCGCTGCGAAATTCCTCTTAGTTCCTGAGAAAATGATGATTATGGAGGATCGATTATGGAAATTTTAATGCATTTTAAGTTCAAAATCCATACTAAATCTCAGAATTTCCCAGAGATTTATGTACTGCTAAATAGATCTTTAAATTCCCTTTCATTTGAGTATAATAATGTATAATATTGAGTGAAAAAAATTTTTTCGATTTTTTGCAAAAAAGGATGACACTGTCTTTTTTGCCAAAAAATGGAAAATTTTTGTTTCACTCAATATTATACTCAAACGAAAGGTAATACTAAGGGCATCAAATAAAACTACTTTTCGCTGCGAAATTCCTCTTAGTTCCTCAGAAAATGATGATTATGGAGGATCGATTATGGAAATTTTAATGCATTTTAAGTGCAAAATCCATACTAAATCTCAGAATTTCCCAGAGATTTATGTACCGCTAAATAGATCTTTAAATTCCCTTTCATTTGAGTATAATAATGTATAATATTGAGTGAAAAAAATTTTTTCGATTTTTTGCAAAAAAGGATGACACTGTCTTTTTTGCCAAAAAATGGAAAATTTTTGTTTCACTCAATATTATACTCAAACGAAAGGTAATACTAAGGGCATCAAATAAAACTACTTTTCGCTGCGAAATTCCTCTTAGTTCCTGAGAAAATGATGATTATGGAGGATCGATTATGGAAATTTTAATGCATTTTAAGTGCAAAATCCATACTAAATCTCAGAATTTCCCAGAGATTTATGTACTGCTAAATAGATCTTTAAATTCCCTTTCATTTGAGTATAATAATGTATAATATTGAGTGAAAACATTTTTTTCGATTTTTTGCAAAAAAGGATGATGTATACACTGTCTTTTTTGCCAAAAAATGGAAAATTTTTGTTTCACTCAATATTATACTCAAACGAAAGGTAATACTAAGGGCATCAAATAAAACTACTTTTCGCTGCGAAATTCCTCTTAGTTCCTGAGAAAATGATGATTATGGAGGATCGATTATGGAAATTTTAATGCATTTTAAGTGCAAAATCCATACTAAATCTCAGAATTTCCCAGAGATTTATGTACCGCTAAATAGATCTTTAAATTCCCTTTCATTTGAGTATAATAATGTATAATATTGAGTGAAAATTTTTTTTTCGATTTTTTGCAAAAAAGGATGATGTATACACTGTCTTTTTTGCCAAAAAATGGAAAATTTTTGTTTCACTCAATATTATACTCAAACGAAAGGTAATACTAAGGGCATCAAATAAAACTACTTTTCGCTGCGAAATTCCTCTTAGTTCCTGAGAAAATGATGATTATGGAGGATCGATTATGGAAATTTTAATGCATTTTAAGTGCAAAAGTGCGCTGTGCCCTGTAAAATGTCTTCGGAGTAAACACTAGAATAACGAAAAGTTTAAGGACAGTCCCCAAAGTATCAAAATGTCTTCATAGTAACTTGTGGAACGAAAACCCGTCCCCGCAATATGTGCTGTGCACATATATATATATATATATATATATATATTATATACTGTCCTTAAACTTTTCGTTATTCTAGTGTTTACTCTGAAGACATTTTACTGCACACAGCGCATTTTATAGGGACTTTTTTTGGCTGTATATACAGATGTCTTCAAAGTATGGGCAATGCATATATATATATATATATATGTGCACAGCGCATGTTGCGGGGACGGGTTTTCATTCCACAAGTTACTATGAAGACATTTTGGTACTTTGGGGACCGTCCTCAAACTTTTAATTATTCTACTGTTTACACTGAAGACATTTTACTGGATACGGCGCATATTATAGGGACTTTTTTGGCTGTATATACAGATGTCTTCAAAGTATGCGAAATGAATATATATATATATATATATATATATATATATATATATATATATATATATAAATATATATGTGCACAGCGCATGTTGTGGGCTGCGAAATTCCTCTTAGTTCCTGAGAAAATTATGATTATGGAGGATCGATTATGGAAATTTTAATGCATTTTAAGTGCAAAATCCATACTAAATCTCAGAATTTCCCAGAGATGTATGTACTGCTAAATAGATCTTTAAATTCCCTTTCATTTGAGTATAATAATGTATAATATTGAGTGGAAAAAAATTGTTCGATTTTTTGCAAAAAAGGATGATGTATACACTGTATTTTTTGCCAAAAAATGGAAAATTTTTGTTTTACTCAGTATTATACTCAAACGAAAGGTAATACTAAGGGCATCAAATAAAACTACTTTTCGCTGCGAAATTCCTCTTAGTTCCTGAGAAAATGATGATTATGGAGGATCGATTATGGAAATTTTAATGCATTTTAAGTTCAAAATCCATACTAAATCTCAGAATTTCCCAGAGATTTATGTACTGCTAAATAGATCTTTAAATTCCCTTTCATTTGAGTATAATAATGTATAATATTGAGTGAAAAAAATTTTTTCGATTTTTTGCAAAAAAGGATGACACTGTCTTTTTTGCCAAAAAATGGAAAATTTTTGTTTCACTCAATATTATACTCAAACGAAAGGTAATACTAAGGGCATCAAATAAAACTACTTTTCGCTGCGAAATTCCTCTTAGTTCCTCAGAAAATGATGATTATGGAGGATCGATTATGGAAATTTTAATGCATTTTAAGTGCAAAATCCATACTAAATCTCAGAATTTCCCAGAGATTTATGTACCGCTAAATAGATCTTTAAATTCCCTTTCATTTGAGTATAATAATGTATAATATTGAGTGAAAAAATTTTTTTCGATTTTTTGCAAAAAAGGATGATGTATACACTGTCTTTTTTGCCAAAAAATGGAAAATTTTTGTTTCACTCAATATTATACTCAAACGAAAGGTAATACTAAGGGCATCAAATAAAACTACTTTTCGCTGCGAAATTCCTCTTAGTTCCTGAGAAAATGATGATTATGGAGGATCGATTATGGAAATTTTAATGCATTTTAAGTGCAAAATCCATACTAAATCTCAGAATTTCCCAGAGATTTATGTACTGCTAAATAGATCTTTAAATTCCCTTTCATTTGAGTATAATAATGTATAATATTGAGTGAAAACATTTTTTTCGATTTTTTGCAAAAAAGGATGATGTATACACTGTCTTTTTTGCCAAAAAATGGAAAATTTTTGTTTCACTCAATATTATACTCAAACGAAAGGTAATACTAAGGGCATCAAATAAAACTACTTTTCGCTGCGAAATTCCTCTTAGTTCCTGAGAAAATGATGATTATGGAGGATCGATTATGGAAATTTTAATGCATTTTAAGTGCAAAATCCATACTAAATCTCAGAATTTCCCAGAGATTTATGTACCGCTAAATAGATCTTTAAATTCCCTTTCATTTGAGTATAATAATGTATAATATTGAGTGAAAATTTTTTTTTCGATTTTTTGCAAAAAAGGATGATGTATACACTGTCTTTTTTGCCAAAAAATGGAAAATTTTTGTTTCACTCAATATTATACTCAAACGAAAGGTAATACTAAGGGCATCAAATAAAACTACTTTTCGCTGCGAAATTCCTCTTAGTTCCTGAGAAAATGATGATTATGGAGGATCGATTATGGAAATTTTAATGCATTTTAAGTGCAAAAGTGCGCTGTGCCCTGTAAAATGTCTTCGGAGTAAACACTAGAATAACGAAAAGTTTAAGGACAGTCCCCAAAGTATCAAAATGTCTTCATAGTAACTTGTGGAACGAAAACCCGTCCCCGCAATATGTGCTGTGCACATATATATATATATATATATATATATATATATATTATATACTGTCCTTAAACTTTTCGTTATTCTAGTGTTTACTCTGAAGACATTTTACTGCACACAGCGCATTTTATAGGGACTTTTTTTGGCTGTATATACAGATGTCTTCAAAGTATGGGCAATGCATATATATATATATATATATGTGCACAGCGCATGTTGCGGGGACGGGTTTTCATTCCACAAGTTACTATGAAGACATTTTGGTACTTTGGGGACCGTCCTCAAACTTTTAATTATTCTACTGTTTACACTGAAGACATTTTACTGGATACGGCGCATATTATAGGGACTTTTTTGGCTGTATATACAGATGTCTTCAAAGTATGCGAAATGAATATATATATATATATATATATATATATATATATATATATATATATATATATATATATATAAATATATATGTGCACAGCGCATGTTGTGGGGACGGGATTTCGTTCCACAAGTTACTATGAAGACATTTTGTTACTTTGGGGGCTGTCCTTAAACTTTTCATTATTCTACTGTTTACACTGAAGACATTTTACTGGATACAGCGCATATACTAGGGACTTTTTTGGCTGTATATACAGATGTCTTCAAAGTATGGGCAATGAATATATAAATATAAATATAAATATACGAAAACCCGTCCCCGCAACATGCGCCATGCACAAATATATATATATATATATATAAATATATATATATATATGCATATATATATATATATATATATATATATATATGCATATATATTTATATATATGCATATATATATATATATATATATATATATATATATATATACATATATATATATATATGATTATGGAGTATCGATTATGGAAATTTTAATGCATTTTAAGTGCAAAATCCATACTAAATCTCAGAATTTCCCAGAGATTTATGTACCGCTAAATAGATCTTTAAATTCCTTTTCATTTGAGTATAATAATGTATAATATTGAGTGAAAATTTTTTTTTTCGATTTTTTGCTAAAAAGGATTATGTATACACTGTCTTTTTTGCCAAAAAATGGAAAATTTTTGTTTCACTCAATATTATACTCAAACGAAAGGTAATACTAAGGGCATCAAATAAAACTACTTTTCGCTGCGAAATTCCTCTTAGTTCCTCAGAAAAGGATGATTATGGAGGAGCGATTATGGAAATTTTAATGCATTTTAAGTGCAAAATCCATACTAAATCTCAGAACTTCCCAGAGATTTATGTACCGCTAAATAGATCTTTAAATTCCCTTTCATTTGAGTATAATAATGTATAATATTGAGTGAAAAATTTTTTTTCGATTTTTTGCAAAAAAGGATGATGTACTGTCTTTTTTGCCAAAAAATGGAAAATTTTTGTTTCACTCAATATTATACTCAAACGAAAGGTAATACTAAGGGCATCAAATAAAACTACTTTTCGCTGCGAAATTCCTCTTAGTTCCTGAGAAAATGATGATTATGGAGGATCGATTATGGAAATTTTAATGCATTTTAAGTGCAAAATCCATACTAAATCTCAGAATTTCACAGAGATTTATGTACTGCTAAATAGATCTTTAAATTCCCTTTCATTTGAGTATAATAATGTATAATATTGAGTGAAAAAATTTTTTTCGATTTTTTGCAAAAAAGGATGATGTATACACTGTCTTTTTTGCCAAAAAATGGAAAATTTTTGTTTCACTCAATATTATACTCAAACGAAAGGTAATACTAAGGGCATCAAATAAAACTACTTTTCGCTGCGAAATTCCTCTTAGTTCCTGAGAAAATGATGATTATGGAGGATCGATTATGGAAATTTTAATGCATTTTAAGTGCAAAATCCATACTAAATCTCAGAATTTCACAGAGATTTATGTACTGCTAAATAGATCTTTAAATTCCCTTTCATTTGAGTATAATAATGTATAATATTGAGTGAAAAAAATTTTTTCGATTTTTTGCAAAAAAGGATGATGTATATATACACTGTCTTTTTTGCCAAAAAATGGAAAATTTTTGTTTCACTCAATATTATACTCAAACGAAAGGTAATACTAAGGGCATCAAATAAAACTACTTTTCGCTGCGAAATTCCTCTTAGTTCCTGAGAAAATGATGATTATGGAGGATCGATTATGGAAATTTTAATGCATTTTAAGTGCAAAATCCATACTAAATCTCAGAATTTCCCAGAGATTTATGTACTGCTAAATAGATCTTTAAATTCCCTTTCATTTGAGTATAATAATGTATAATATTGAGTGAAAAAAATTTTTTCGATTTTTTGCAAAAAAGGATGATGTATACACTGTCTTTTTTGCCAAAAAATGGAAAATTTTTGTTTCACCCAATATTATACTCAAACGAAAGGTAATACTAAGGGCATCAAATAAAACTACTTTTCGCTGCGAAATTCCTCTTAGTTCCTGAGAAAATTATGATTATGGAGGATCGATTATGGAAATTTTAATGCATTTTAAGTGCAAAATCCATACTAAATCTCAGAATTTCACAGAGATTTATGTACTGCTAAATAGATCTTTAAATTCCCTTTCATTTGAGTATAATAATGTATAATATTGAGTGAAAAATTTTTTTTCGATTTTTTGCAAAAAAGGATGATGTATACACTGTCTTTTTTGCCAAAAAATGGAAAATTTTTGTTTCACTCAATATTATACTCAAACGAAAGGTAATACTAAGGGCATCAAATAAAACTACTTTTCGCTGCGAAATTCCTCTTAGTTCCTGAGAAAATGATGATTATGGAGGATCGATTATGGAAATTTTAATGCATTTTAAGTGCAAAATCCATACTAAATCTCAGAATTTCACAGAGATTTATGTACTGCTAAATAGATCTTTAAATTCCCTTTCATTTGAGTATAATAATGTATAATATTGAGTGAAAAAAATTTTTTCGATTTTTTGCAAAAAAGGATGATGTATATATACACTGTCTTTTTTGCCAAAAAATGGAAAATTTTTGTTTCACTCAATATTATACTCAAACGAAAGGTAATACTAAGGGCATCAAATAAAACTACTTTTCGCTGCGAAATTCCTCTTAGTTCCTGAGAAAATGATGATTATGGAGGATCGATTATGGAAATTTTAATGCATTTTAAGTGCAAAATCCGTACTAAATCTCAGAATTTCCCAGAGATTTATGTACTGCTAAATAGATCTTTAAATTCCCTTTCATTTGAGTATAATAATGTATAATATTGAGTGAAAAAAATTTTTTCGATTTTTTGCAAAAAAGGATGATGTATACACTGTCTTTTTTGCCAAAAAATGGAAAATTTTTGTTTCACTCAATATTATACTCAAACGAAAGGTAATACTAAGGGCATCAAATAAAACTACTTTTCGCTGCGAAATTCCTCTTAGTTCCTGAGAAAATGATGATTATGGAGGATCGTTTATGGAAATTTTAATGCATTTTAAGTGCAAAATCCATACTAAATCTCAGAATTTCCCAGAGATTTATGTACCGCTAAATAGATCTTTAAATTCCCTTTCATTTGAGTATAATAATGTATAATATTGAATGAAAAAATTTTTTTCGATTTTTTGCAAAAAAGGATGATGTATACACTGTCTTTTTTGCCAAAAAATGGAAAATTTTTGTTTCACTCAATATTATACTCAAACGAAAGGTAATACTAAGGGCATCAAATAAAACTACTTTTCGCTGCGAAATTCCTCTTAGTTCCTGAGAAAATGATGATTATGGAGGATCGATTATGGAAATTTTAATGCATTTTAAGTGCAAAATCCATACTAAATCTCAGAATTTCCCAGAGATTTATGTACTGCTAAATAGATCTTTAAATTCCCTTTCATTTGAGTATAATAATGTATAATATTGAGTGAAAAAAACTTGTTCGATTTTTTGCAAAAAAGGATGATGTATACACTGTCTTTTTTGCCAAAAAATGGAAAATTTTTGTTTCACTCAATATTATACTCAAACGAAAGGTAATACTAAGGGCATCAAATAAAACTACTTTTCGCTGCGAAATTCCTCTTAGTTTCTGAGAAAATGATGATTATGGAGGATCGATTATGGAAATTTTAATGCATTTTATGTGCAAAATCCATACTAAATCTCAGAATTTCGCAGAGATTTATATACCGCTAAATAGATCTTTTAATTCCCTTTCATTTGAGTATAATAATGTATAATATTGAGTGAAAAAAATTTTTTCGATTTTTTGCAAAAAAGTATGATGTATATATACACTGCCTTTTTTGCCAAAAAATGGAAAATTTTTGTTTCACTCAATATTATACTCAAACGAAAGGTAATACTAAGGGCATCAAATAAAACTACCTTTCGCTGCGAAATTCCTCTTAGTTCCTGAGAAAATGATGATTATGGAGGATCGATTATGGAAATTTTAATGCATTTTAAGTGCAAAATCCATACTAAATCTCAGAATTTCCCAGAGATTTATGTACTGCTAAATAGATCTTTAAATTCCCTTTCATTTGAGTATAATAATGTATAATATTGAGTGAACAAAATTTTTCGATTTTTTGCAAAAAAGGATGATGTATACACTGTCTTTTTTTGCCAAAAAATGGAAAATTTTTGTTTCACTCAATATTATACTCAAACGAAAGGTAATACTAAGGGCATCAAATAAAACTACTTTTCGCTGCGAAATTCCTCTTAGTTCCTGAGAAAATGATGATTATGGAGGATCGATTATGGAAATTTTAATGCATTTTAAGTGCAAAATCCATACTAAATCTCAGAATTTCCCAGAGATTTATGTACTGCTAAATAGATCTTTAAATTCCCTTTCATTTGAGTATAATAATGTATAATATTGAGTGGAAACAAATTGTTCGATTTTTTGCAAAAAAGGATGATGTATACACTGTCTTTTTTGCCAAAAAATGGAAAATTTTTGTTTCACTCAATATTATACTCAAACGAAAGGTAATACTAAGGGCATCAAATAAAACTACTTTTCGCTGCGAAATTCCTCTTAGTTCCTGAGAAAATGATGATTATGGAGGATCGATTATGGAAATTTTAATGCATTTTAAGTGCAAAATCCATACTAAATCTCAGAATTTCCCAGAGATTTATGTACCGCTAAATAGATCTTTAAATTCCCTTTCATTTGAGTATAATAATGTATAATATTGAGTGAAAAATTTTTTTTCGATTTTTTGCAAAAAAGGATGATGTATACACTGTCTTTTTTGCCAAAAAATGGAAAATTTTTGTTTCACTCAATATTATACTCAAACGAAAGGTAATACTAAGGGCATCAAATAAAACTACTTTTCGCTGCGAAATTCCTCTTAGTTCCTCAGAAAATGATGATTATGGAGGATCGATTATGGAAATTTTAATGCATTTTAAGTGCAAAATCCATACTAAATCTCAGAATTTCCCAGAGATTTATGTACCGCTAAATAGATCTTTAAATTTCCTTTCATTTGATTATAATAATGTATAATATTGAGTGAAAAAATTTTTTTCGATTTTTTGCAAAAAAGGATGATGTATACACTGTCTTTTTTGCCAAAAAATGGAAAATTTTTGTTTCACTCAATATTATACTCAAACGAAAGGTAATACTAAGGGCATCAAATAAAACTACTTTTCGCTGCGAAATTCCTCTTAGTTTCTGAGAAAATGATGATTATGGAGGATCGATTATGGAAATTTTAATGCATTTTAAGTGCAAAATCCATACTAAATCTCAGAATTTCCCAGAGATTTATGTACTGCTAAATAGATCTTTAAATTCCCTTTCATTTGAGTATAATAATGTATAATATTGAGTGAAAAAATTTTTTTCGATTTTTTGCAAAAAAGGATGATGTATACACTGTCTTTTTTGCCAAAAAATGGAAAATTTTTGTTTCACTCAATATTATACTCAAACGAAAGGTAATACTAAGGGCATCAAATAAAACTACTTTTCGCTGCGAAATTCCTCTTAGTTCCTCAGAAAATGATGATTATGGAGGATCGATTATGGAAATTTTAATGCATTTTAAGTGCAAAATCCATACTAAATCTCAGAATTTCCCAGAGATTTATGTACCGCTAAATAGATCTTTAAATTCCCTTTCATTTGAGTATAATAATGTATAATATTGAGTGAAAATTTTTTTTCGATTTTTTGCAAAAAAGGATGATGTATACACTGTCTTTTTTGCCAAAAAATGGAAAATTTTTGTTTCACTCAATATTATACTCAAACGAAAGGTAATACTAAGGGCATCAAATAAAACTACTTTTCGCTGCGAAATTCCTCTTAGTTCCTGAGAAAATGATGATTATGGAGGATCGATTATGGAAATTTTAATGCATTTTAAGTGCAAAATCCATACTAAATCTCAGAATTTCCCAGAGATTTATGTACTGCTAAATAGATCTTTAAATTCCCTTTCATTTGAGTATAATAATGTATAATATTGAGTGAAAAAATTTTTTTCGATTTTTTGCAAAAAAGGATGATGTATACACTGTCTTTTTTGCCAAAAAATGGAAAATTTTTGTTTCACTCAATATTATACTCAAACGAAAGGTAATACTAAGGGCATCAAATAAAACTACTTTTCGCTGCGAAATTCCTCTTAGTTCCTGAGAAAATGATGATTATGGAGGATCGATTATGGAAATTTTAATGCATTTTAAGTGCAAAATCCATACTAAATCTCAGAATTTCCCAGAGATTTATGTACCGCTAAATAGATCTTTAAATTCCCTTTCATTTGAGTATAATAATGTATAATATTGAGTGAAAAATTTTTTTTCGATTTTTTGCAAAAAAGGATGATGTATACACTGTCTTTTTTGCCAAAAAATGGAAAATTTTTGTTTCACTCAATATTATACTCAAACGAAAGGTAATACTAAGGGCATCAAATAAAACTACTTTTCGCTGCGAAATTCCTCTTAGTTCCTGAGAAAATGATGATTATGGAGGATCGATTATGGAAATTTTAATGCATTTTAAGTGCAAAATCCATACAAAATCTCAGAATTTCCCAGAGATTTATGTACTGCTAAATAGATCTTTAAATTCCCTTTCATTTGAGTATAATAATGTATAATATTGAGTGAAAAAATTTTTTTCGATTTTTTGCAAAAAAGGATGATGTATACACTGTCTTTTTTGCCAAAAAATGGAAAATTTTTGTTTCACTCAATATTATACTCAAACGAAAGGTAATACTAAGGGCATCAAATAAAACTACTTTTCGCTGCGAAATTCCTCTTAGTTCCTGAGAAAATGATGATTATGGAGGATCGATTATGGAAATTTTAATGCATTTTAAGTGCAAAATCCATACTAAATCTCAGAATTTCCCAGAGATTTATGTACCGCTAAATAGATCTTTAAATTCCCTTTCATTTGAGTATAATAATGTATAATATTGAGTGAAAAAATTTTTTTCGATTTTTTGCAAAAAAGGATGATGTATACACTGTCTTTTTTGCCAAAAAATGGAAAATTTTTGTTTCACTCAATATTATACTCAAACGAAAGGTAATACTAAGGGCATCAAATAAAACTACTTTTCGCTGCGAAATTCCTCTTAGTTCCTCAGAAAATGATGATTATGGAGGATCGATTATGGAAATTTTAATGCATTTTAAGTGCAAAATCCATACTAAATCTCAGAATTTCCCAGAGATTTATGTACCGCTAAATAGATCTTTAAATTCCCTTTCATTTGAGTATAATAATGTATAATATTGAGTGAAAAAATTTTTTTAGATTTTTTGCAAAAAAGGATGATGTATACACTGTCTTTTTTGCCAAAAAATGGAAAATTTTTGTTTCACTCAATATTATACTCAAACGAAAGGTAATACTAAGGGCATCAAATAAAACTACTTTTCGCTGCGAAATTCCTCTTAGTTCCTGAGAAAATGATGATTATGGAGGATCGATTATGGAAATTTTAATGCATTTTATGTGCAAAATCCATACTAAATCTCAGAATTTCGCAGAGATTTATATACCGCTAAATAGATCTTTAAATTCCCTTTCATTTGATTATAATAATGTATAATATTGAGTGGAAAAAAATTGTTCGATTTTTTGCAAAAAAGGATGATGTATACACTGTCTTTTTTGCCAAAAAATGGAAACTTTTTGTTTCACTCAATATTATACTCAAACGAAAGGTAATACTAAGGGCATCAAATAAAACTACTTTTCGCTGCGAAATTCCTCTTAGTTCCTGAGAAAATGATGATTATGGAGGATCGATTATGGAAATTTTAATGCATTTTAAGTTCAAAATCCATACTAAATCTCAGAATTTCCCAGAGATTTGTGTACTGCTAAATAGATCTTTAAATTCCCTTTCATTTGAGTATAATAATGTATAATATTGAGTGAAAAAAATTTTTTCGATTTTTTGCAAAAAAGGATGATGTATACACTGTCTTTTTTGCCAAAAAATGGAAAATTTTTGTTTCACTCAATATTATACTCAAACGAAAGGTAATACTAAGGGCATCAAATAAAACTACTTTTCGCTGCGAAATTCCTCTTAGTTCCTGAGAAAATGATGATTATGGAGGATCGATTATGGAAATTTTAATGCATTTTAAGTTCAAAATCCATACTAAATCTCAGAATTTCCCAGAGATTTATGTACTGCTAAATAGATCTTTAAATTCCCTTTCATTTGAGTATAATAATGTATAATATTGAGTGAAAAAAATTTTTTCGATTTTTTGCAAAAAAGGATGATGTATACACTGTCTTTTTTGCCAAAAAATGGAAAATTTTTGTTTCACTCAATATTATACTCAAACGAAAGGTAATACTAAGGGCATCAAATAAAACTACTTTTCGCTGCGAAATTCCTCTTAGTTCCTGAGAAAATGATGATTATGGAGGATCGATTATGGAAATTTTAATGCATTTTAAGTGCAAAATCCATACTAAATCTCAGAATTTCCCAGAGATTTATGTACTGCTAAATAGATCTTTAAATTCCCTTTCATTTGAGTATAATAATGTATAATATTGAGTGGAAAAAAATTGTTCGATTTTTTGCAAAAAAGGATGATGTATACACTGTCTTTTTTGCCAAAAAATGGAAAATTTTTGTTTCACTCAATATTATACTCAAACGAAAGGTAATACTAAGGGCATCAAATAAAACTACTTTTCGCTGCGAAATTCCTCTTAGTTCCTGAGAAAATGATGATTATGGAGGATCGATTATGGAAATTTTAATGCATTTTAAGTTCAAAATCCATACTAAATCTCAGAATTTCCCAGAGATTTATGTACTGCTAAATAGATCTTTAAATTCCCTTTCATTTGAGTATAATAATGTATAATATTGAGTGAAAAAATTTTTTTCGATTTTTTGCAAAAAAGGATGATGTATACACTGTCTTTTTTGCCAAAAAATGGAAAATTTTTGTTTCACTCAATATTATACTCAAACGAAAGGTAATACTAAGGGCATCAAATAAAACTACTTTTCGCTGCGAAATTCCTCTTAGTTCCTGAGAAAATGATGATTATGGAGGATCGATTATGGAAATTTTAATGCATTTTAAGTGCAAAATCCATACTAAATCTCAGAATTTCCCAGAGATTTATGTACTGCTAAATAGATCTTTAAATTCCCTTTCATTTGAGTATAATAATGTATAATATTGAGTGGAAAAAAATTGTTCGATTTTTTGCAAAAAAGGATGATGTATACACTGTCTTTTTTGCCAAAAAATGGAAAATTTTTGTTTCACTCAATATTATACTCAAACGAAAGGTAATACTAAGGGCATCAAATAAAACTACTTTTCGCTGCGAAATTCCTCTTAGTTCCTGAGAAAATGATGATTATGGAGGATCGATTATGGAAATTTTAATGCATTTTAAGTTCAAAATCCATACTAAATCTCAGAATTTCCCAGAGATTTATGTACTGCTAAATAGATCTTTAAATTCCCTTTCATTTGAGTATAATAATGTATAATATTGAGTGAAAAAAATTTTTTCGATTTTTTGCAAAAAAGGATGATGTATACACTGTCTTTTTTGCCAAAAAATGGAAAATTTTTGTTTCACTCAATATTATACTCAAACGAAAGGTAATACTAAGGGCATCAAATAAAACTACTTTTCGCTGCGAAATTCCTCTTAGTTCCTGAGAAAATGATGATTATGGAGGATCGATTATGGAAATTTTAATGCATTTTAAGTGCAAAATCCATACTAAATCTCAGAATTTCCCAGAGATTTATGTACTGCTAAATAGATCTTTAAATTCCCTTTCATTTGAGTATAATAATGTATAATATTGAGTGAAAAAATTTTTTTCGATTTTTTGCAAAAAAGGATGATGTATACACTGTCTTTTTTGCCAAAAAATGGAAAATTTTTGTTTCACTCAATATTATACTCAAACGAAAGGTAATACTAAGGGCATCAAATAAAACTACTTTTCGCTGCGAAATTCCTCTTAGTTCCTGAGAAAATGATGATTATGGAGGATCGATTATGGAAATTTTAATGCATTTTAAGTGCAAAATCCATACTAAATCTCAGAATTTCCCAGAGATTTATGTACTGCTAAATAGATCTTTAAATTCCCTTTCATTTGAGTATAATAATGTATAATATTGAGTGAAAAAATTTTTTTCGATTTTTTGCAAAAAAGGATGATGTATACACTGTCTTTTATTATACTCAAACGAAAGGTAATACTAAGGGCATCAAATAAAACTACTTTTCGCTGCGAAATTCCTCTTAGTTCCTGAGAAAATGATGATTATGGAGGATCGATTATGGAAATTTTAATGCATTTTAAGTGCAAAATCCATACTAAATCTCAGAATTTCCCAGAGATTTATGTACCGCTAAATAGATCTTTAAATTCCCTTTCATTTGAGTATAATAATGTATAATATTGAGTGAAAAAATTTTTTTCGATTTTTTGCAAAAAAGGATGATGTATACACTGTCTTTTTTGCCAAAAAATGGAAAATTTTTGTTTCACTCAATATTATACTCAAACGAAAGGTAATACTAAGGGCATCAAATAAAACTACTTTTCGCTGCGAAATTCCTCTTAGTTCCTCAGAAAATGATGATTATGGAGGATCGATTATGGAAATTTTAATGCATTTTAAGTGCAAAATCCATACTAAATCTCAGAATTTCCCAGAGATTTATGTACCGCTAAATAGATCTTTAAATTCCCTTTCATTTGAGTATAATAATGTATAATATTGAGTGAAAAAATTTTTTTAGATTTTTTGCAAAAAAGGATGATGTATACACTGTCTTTTTTGCCAAAAAATGGAAAATTTTTGTTTCACTCAATATTATACTCAAACGAAAGGTAATACTAAGGGCATCAAATAAAACTACTTTTCGCTGCGAAATTCCTCTTAGTTCCTGAGAAAATGATGATTATGGAGGATCGATTATGGAAATTTTAATGCATTTTATGTGCAAAATCCATACTAAATCTCAGAATTTCGCAGAGATTTATATACCGCTAAATAGATCTTTAAATTCCCTTTCATTTGATTATAATAATGTATAATATTGAGTGGAAAAAAATTGTTCGATTTTTTGCAAAAAAGGATGATGTATACACTGTCTTTTTTGCCAAAAAATGGAAACTTTTTGTTTCACTCAATATTATACTCAAACGAAAGGTAATACTAAGGGCATCAAATAAAACTACTTTTCGCTGCGAAATTCCTCTTAGTTCCTGAGAAAATGATGATTATGGAGGATCGATTATGGAAATTTTAATGCATTTTAAGTTCAAAATCCATACTAAATCTCAGAATTTCCCAGAGATTTGAGTACTGCTAAATAGATCTTTAAATTCCCTTTCATTTGAGTATAATAATGTATAATATTGAGTGAAAAAAATTTTTTCGATTTTTTGCAAAAAAGGATGATGTATACACTGTCTTTTTTGCCAAAAAATGGAAAATTTTTGTTTCACTCAATATTATACTCAAACGAAAGGTAATACTAAGGGCATCAAATAAAACTACTTTTCGCTGCGAAATTCCTCTTAGTTCCTGAGAAAATGATGATTATGGAGGATCGATTATGGAAATTTTAATGCATTTTATGTGCAAAATCCATACTAAATCTCAGAATTTCGCAGAGATTTATATACCGCTAAATAGATCTTTTAATTCCCTTTCATTTGAGTATAATAATGTATAATATTGAGTGAAAAAATTTTTTTCGATTTTTTGCAAAAAAGGATGATGTATACACTGTCTTTTTTGCCAAAAAATGGAAAATTTTTGTTTCACTCAATATTATACTCAAACGAAAGGTAATACTAAGGGCATCAAATAAAACTACTTTTCGCTGCGAAATTCCTCTTAGTTCCTGAGAAAATGATGATTATGGAGGATCGATTATGGAAATTTTAATGCATTTTAAGTGCAAAATCCATACTAAATCTCAGAATTTCCCAGAGATTTATGTACTGCTAAATAGATCTTTAAATTCCCTTTCATTTGAGTATAATAATGTATAATATTGAGTGAAAAAATTTTTTTCGATTTTTTGCAAAAAAGGATGATGTATACACTGTCTTTTTTGCCAAAAAATGGAAAATTTTTGTTTCACTCAATATTATACTCAAACGAAAGGTAATACTAAGGGCATCAAATAAAACTACTTTTCGCTGCGAAATTCCTCTTAGTTTCTGAGAAAATGATGATTATGGAGGATCGATTATGGAAATTTTAATGCATTTTATGTGCAAAATCCATACTAAATCTCAGAATTTCGCAGAGATTTATATACCGCTAAATAGATCTTTTAATTCCCTTTCATTTGAGTATAATAATGTATAATATTGAGTGAAAAAATTTTTTTCGATTTTTTGCAAAAAAGGATGATGTATACACTGTCTTTTTTGCCAAAAAATGGAAAATTTTTGTTTCACTCAATATTATACTCAAACGAAAGGTAATACTAAGGGCATCAAATAAAACTACTTTTCGCTGCGAAATTCCTCTTAGTTTCTGAGAAAATGATGATTATGGAGGATCGATTATGGAAATTTTAATGCATTTTAAGTGCAAAATCCATACTAAATCTCAGAATTTCCCAGAGATTTATGTACTGCTAAATAGATCTTTAAATTCCCTTTCATTTGAGTATAATAATGTATAATATTGAGTGGAAACAAATTGTTCGATTTTTTGCAAAAAAGGATGATGTATACACTGTCTTTTTTGCCAAAAAATGGAAAATTTTTGTTTCACTCAATATTATACTCAAACGAAAGGTAATACTAAGGGCATCAAATAAAACTACTTTTCGCTGCGAAATTCCTCTTAGTTCCTGAGAAAATGATGATTATGGAGGATCGATTATGGAAATTTTAATGCATTTTAAGTGCAAAATCCATACTAAATCTCAGAATTTCCCAGAGATTTATGTACTGCTAAATAGATCTTTAAATTCCCTTTCATTTGAGTATAATAATGTATAATATTGAGTGAAAAAAAATTATATATATATATATATATATATATATATATATAAATATATATATATATATATATGCATATATATATATATATATATATTCATTGCCCATACTTTGAAGACATCTGTATATACAGCCAAAAAAGTCCCTATAATATGCGCTGTATCCAATAAAATGTCTTCAGTGTAAACAGTAGAATAAAGAAAAGTTTAAGGACAGTCCCCAAAGTAACAAAATGTCTCCATAGTAACTTGTGGAACGAAAAACCGTCCCCGCAACATGCACCGTGCACATATATATATATATATATATATATGCATATATATATATATATATGCATATATATATATATATATATATATATATGCATATATATATATATATATATGCATATATATATATATATATATATATATATATATATATATATATATATATATATATATATTCATTGCCCATACTTTGAAGACATCTGTATATACAGCCAAAAAAGTCCCTAGTATATGCGCTGTATCCAGTAAAATGTCTTCAGTGTAAACAGTAGAATAATGAAAAGTTTAAGGACAGCCCTCAAAGTAACAAAATGTCTTCATAGTAACTTGTGGAACGAAATCCCGTCCCCACAACATGCGCTGTGCACATATATATATATATATATATATATATATATATATATGTATATATATATATATATATATATATATATATATGTATATATATATATCATTGCCCATACTTTGAAGACATCTGTATATACAGCCAAAAAAGTCCCTAGTATATGCGCTGTATCCAGTAAAATGTCTTCAGTGTAAACAGTAGAATAATGAAAAGTTTAAGGACAGCCCCCAAAGTAACAAAATGTCTTCATAGTAACTTGTGGAACGAAATCCCGTCCCCACAACATGCGCTGTGCACATATATATATATATATATACATATATATATATATGATTATGGAGGATCGATTATGGAAATTTTAATGCATTTTAAGTGCAAAATCCATACTAAATCTCAGAATTTCCCAGAGATTTATGTACTGCTAAATAGATCTTTAAATTCCCTTTCATTTGAGTATAATAATGTATAATATTGAGTGAAAAAATTTTTTTCGATTTTTTGCAAAAAAGGATGATGTATACACTGTCTTTTTGCCAAAAAATGGAAAATTTTTGTTTCACTCAATATTATACTCAAACGAAAGGTAATACTAAGGGCATCAAATAAAACTACTTTTCGCTGCGAAATTCCTCTTAGTTCCTGAGAAAATTATGATTATGGAGGATCGATTATGGAAATTTTAATGCATTTTAAGTGCAAAATCCATACTAAATCTCAGAATTTCCCAGAGATTTATGTACTGCTAAATAGATCTTTAAATTCCCTTTCATTTGAGTATAATAATGTATAATATTGAGTGAAAAAAATTTTTTCGATTTTTTGCAAAAAAGGATGATGTATACACTGTCTTTTTTGCCAAAAAATGGAAAATTTTTGTTTCACTCAATATTATACTCAAACGAAAGGTAATACTAAGGGCATCAAATAAAACTACTTTTCGCTGCGAAATTCCTCTTAGTTCCTGAGAAAATGATGATTATGGAGGATCGATTATGGAAATTTTAATGCATTTTAAGTGCAAAATCCATACTAAATCTCAGAATTTCCCAGAGATTTATGTACCGCTAAATAGATCTTTAAATTCCCTTTCATTTGAGTATAATAATGTATAATATTGAGTGAAAAATTTTTTTTCGATTTTTTGCAAAAAAGGATGATGTATATACACTGTCTTTTTGCCAAAAAATGGAAAATTTTTGTTTCACTCAATATTATACTCAAACGAAAGGTAATACTAAGGGCATCAAATAAAACTACTTTTCGCTGCGAAATTCCTCTTAGTTCCTGAGAAAATGATGATTATGGAGGATCGATTATGGAAATTTTAATGCATTTTAAGTGCAAAATCCATACAAAATCTCAGAATTTCCCAGAGATTTATGTACTGCTAAATAGATCTTTAAATTCCCTTTCATTTGAGTATAATAATGTATAATATTGAGTGAAAAAATTTTTTTCGATTTTTTGCAAAAAAGGATGATGTATACACTGTCTTTTTTGCCAAAAAATGGAAAATTTTTGTTTCACTCAATATTATACTCAAACGAAAGGTAATACTAAGGGCATCAAATAAAACTACTTTTCGCTGCGAAATTCCTCTTAGTTCCTGAGAAAATGATGATTATGGAGGATCGATTATGGAAATTTTAATGCATTTTAAGTGCAAAATCCATACTAAATCTCAGAATTTCCCAGAGATTTATGTACCGCTAAATAGATCTTTAAATTCCCTTTCATTTGAGTATAATAATGTATAATATTGAGTGAAAAAATTTTTTTCGATTTTTTGCAAAAAAGGATGATGTATACACTGTCTTTTTTGCCAAAAAATGGAAAATTTTTGTTTCACTCAATATTATACTCAAACGAAAGGTAATACTAAGGGCATCAAATAAAACTACTTTTCGCTGCGAAATTCCTCTTAGTTCCTCAGAAAATGATGATTATGGAGGATCGATTATGGAAATTTTAATGCATTTTAGTGCAAAATCCATACTAAATCTCAGAATTTCCCAGAGATTTATGTACCGCTAAATAGATCTTTAAATTTCCTTTCATTTGATTATAATAATGTATAATATTGAGTGAAAAAATTTTTTTCGATTTTTTGCAAAAAAGGATGATGTATACACTGTCTTTTTTGCCAAAAAATGGAAAATTTTTGTTTCACTCAATATTATACTCAAACGAAAGGTAATACTAAGGGCATCAAATAAAACTACTTTTCGCTGCGAAATTCCTCTTAGTTTCTGAGAAAATGATGATTATGGAGGATCGTACCGCTAAATAGATCTTTAAATTCCCTTTCATTTGAGTATAATAATGTATAATATTGAGTGAAAAAATTTTTTTCGATTTTTTGCAAAAAAGGATGATGTATACACTGTCTTTTTTGCAAAAAAATGGAAAATTTTTGTTTCACTCAATATTATACTCAAACGAAAGGTAATACTAAGGGCATCAAATAAAACTACTTTTCGCTGCGAAATTCCTCTTAGTTCCTGAGAAAATGATGATTATGGAGGATCGATTATGGAAATTTTAATGCATTTTAAGTGCAAAATCCATACAAAATCTCAGAATTTCCCAGAGATTTATGTACTGCTAAATAGATCTTTAAATTCCCTTTCATTTCAGTATAATAATGTATAATATTGAGTGAAAAAATTTTTTTCGATTTTTTGCAAAAAAGGATGATGTATACACTGTCTTTTTTGCCAAAAAATGGAAAATTTTTGTTTCACTCAATATTATACTCAAACGAAAGGTAATACTAAGGGCATCAAATAAAACTACTTTTCGCTGCGAAATTCCTCTTAGTTCCTGAGAAAATGATGATTATGGAGGATCGATTATGGAAATTTTAATGCATTTTAAGTGCAAAATCCATACTAAATCTCAGAATTTCCCAGAGATTTATGTACCGCTAAATAGATCTTTAAATTCCCTTTCATTTGAGTATAATAATGTATAATATTGAGTGAAAAAATTTTTTTCGATTTTTTGCAAAAAAGGATGATGTATACACTGTCTTTTTTGCCAAAAAATGGAAAATTTTTGTTTCACTCAATATTATACTCAAACGAAAGGTAATACTAAGGGCATCAAATAAAACTACTTTTCGCTGCGAAATTCCTCTTAGTTCCTGAGAAAATGATGATTATGGAGGATCGATTATGGAAATTTTAATGCATTTTAAGTGCAAAATCCATACTAAATCTCAGAATTTCCCAGAGATTTATGTACCGCTAAATAGATCTTTAAATTCCCTTTCATTTGAGTATAATAATGTATAATATTGAGTGAAAAAATTTTTTTCGATTTTTTGCAAAAAAGGATAATGTATACACTGTCTTTTTTGCCAAAAAATGGAAAATTTTTGTTTCACTCAATATTATACTCAAACGAAAGGTAATACTAAGGGCATCAAATAAAACTACTTTTCGCTGCGAAATTCCTCTTAGTTCCTGAGAAAATGATGATTATGGAGGATCGATTATGGAAATTTTAATGCATTTTAAGTGCAAAATCCATACTAAATCTCAGAATTTCCCAGAGATTTATGTACCGCTAAATAGATCTTTAAATTCCCTTTCATTTGAGTATAATAATGTATAATATTGAGTGAAAAATTTTTTTTCGATTTTTTGCAAAAAAGGATGATGTATACACTGTCTTTTTTGCCAAAAAATGGAAAATTTTTGTTTCACTCAATATTATACTCAAACGAAAGGTAATACTAAGGGCATCAAATAAAACTACTTTTCGCTGCGAAATTCCTCTTAGTTCCTCAGAAAATGATGATTATGGAGGATCGATTATGGAAATTTTAATGCATTTTAAGTGCAAAATCCATACTAAATCTCAGAATTTCCCAGAGATTTATGTACCGCTAAATAGATCTTTAAATTTCCTTTCATTTGATTATAATAATGTATAATATTGAGTGAAAAAATTTTTTTCGATTTTTTGCAAAAAAGGATGATGTATACACTGTCTTTTTTGCCAAAAAATGGAAAATTTTTGTTTCACTCAATATTATACTCAAACGAAAGGTAATACTAAGGGCATCAAATAAAACTACTTTTCGCTGCGAAATTCCTCTTAGTTTCTGAGAAAATGATGATTATGGAGGATCGATTATGGAAATTTTAATACATTTTATGTGCAAAATCCATACTAAATCTCAGAATTTCCCAGAGATTTATATACCGCTAAATAGATCTTTTAATTCCCTTTCATTTGAGTATAATAATGTATAATATTGAGTGAAAAAAATTTTTCGATTTTTTGCAAAAAAATGGAAAATGTTTGTTTCACTCAATAGTATACTCAAACGAAAGGTAATACTAAGGGCATCAAATAAAACTACTTTTCGCTGCCAAATTCCTCTTAGTTCCTGAGAAAATGATGATTATGGAGGATCGATTATGGAAATTTTAATGCATTTTAAGTGCAAAATCCATACTAAATCTCAGAATTTCCCAGAGATTTATGTACTGCTAAATAGATCTTTAAATTCCCTTTCATTTGAGTATAATAATGTATAATATTGAGTGAAAAAATTTTTTTCGATTTTTTGCAAAAAAGGATGATGTATACACTGTCTTTTTTGCCAAAAAATGGAAAATTTTTGTTTCACTCAATATTATACTCAAACGAAAGGTAATACTAAGGGCATCAAATAAAACTACTTTTCGCTGCGAAATTCCTCTTAGTTCCTGAGAAAATGATGATTATGGAGGATCGATTATGGAAATTTTAATGCATTTTAAGTGCAAAATCCATACTAAATCTCAGAATTTCCCAGAGATTTATGTACTGCTAAATAGATCTTTAAATTCCCTTTCATTTGAGTATAATAATGTATAATATTGAGTGAAAAAATTTTTTCGATTTTTTGCAAAAAAGGATGATGTATACACTGTCTTTTTTGCCAAAAAATGGAAAATTTTTGTTTCACTCAATATTATACTCAAACGAAAGGTAATACTAAGGGCATCAAATAAAACTACTTTTCGCTGCGAAATTCCTCTTAGTTCCTGAGAAAATTATGATTATGGAGGATCGATTATGGAAATTTTAATGCATTTTAAGTGCAAAATCCATACTAAATCTCAGAATTTCCCAGAGATTTATGTACCGCTAAATAGATCTTTAAATTCCCTTTCATTTGAGTATAATAATGTATAATATTGAGTGAAAAATTTTTTTTCGATTTTTTGCAAAAAAGGATGATGTATACACTGTCTTTTTTGCCAAAAAATGGAAAATTTTTGTTTCACTCAATATTATACTCAAACGAAAGGTAATACTAAGGGCATCAAATAAAACTACTTTTCGCTGCGAAATTCCTCTTAGTTCCTGAGAAAATGATGATTATGGAGGATCGATTATGGAAATTTTAATGCATTTTAAGTGCAAAATCCATACTAAATCTCAGAATTTCCCAGAGATTTATGTACTGCTAAATAGATCTTTAAATTCCCTTTCATTTGAGTATAATAATGTATAATATTGAGTGAAAAAATTTTTTTCGATTTTTTGCAAAAAAGGATGATGTATACACTGTCTTTTTTGCCAAAAAATGGAAAATTTTTGTTTCACTCAATATTATACTCAAACGAAAGGTAATACTAAGGGCATCAAATAAAACTACTTTTCGCTGCGAAATTCCTCTTAGTTCCTGAGAAAATTATGATTATGGAGGATCGATTATGGAAATTTTAATGCATTTTAAGTGCAAAATCCATACTAAATCTCAGAATTTCCCAGAGATTTATGTACCGCTAAATAGATCTTTAAATTCCCTTTCATTTGAGTATAATAATGTATAATATTGAGTGAAAAATTTTTTTTCGATTTTTTGCAAAAAAGGATGATGTATACACTGTCTTTTTTGCCAAAAAATGGAAAATTTTTGTTTCACTCAATATTATACTCAAACGAAAGGTAATACTAAGGGCATCAAATAAAACTACTTTTCGCTGCGAAATTCCTCTTAGTTCCTGAGAAAATGATGATTATGGAGGATCGATTATGGAAATTTTAATGCATTTTAAGTGCAAAATCCATACAAAATCTCAGAATTTCCCAGAGATTTATGTACTGCTAAATAGATCTTTAAATTCCCTTTCATTTGAGTATAATAATGTATAATATTGAGTGAAAAAATTTTTTTCGATTTTTTGCAAAAAAGGATGATGTATACACTGTCTTTTTTGCCAAAAAATGGAAAATTTTTGTTTCACTCAATATTATACTCAAACGAAAGGTAATACTAAGGGCATCAAATAAAACTACTTTTCGCTGCGAAATTCCTCTTAGTTCCTGAGAAAATGATGATTATGGAGGATCGATTATGGAAATTTTAATGCATTTTAAGTGCAAAATCCATACTAAATCTCAGAATTTCCCAGAGATTTATGTACTGCTAAATAGATCTTTAAATTCCCTTTCATTTGAGTATAATAATGTATAATATTGAGTGAAAAAATTTTTTTCGATTTTTTGCAAAAAAGGATGATGTATACACTGTCTTTTTTGCCAAAAAATGGAAAATTTTTGTTTCACTCAATATTATACTCAAACGAAAGGTAATACTAAGGGCATCAAATAAAACTACTTTTCGCTGCGAAATTCCTCTTAGTTCCTGAGAAAATTATGATTATGGAGGATCGATTATGGAAATTTTAATGCATTTTAAGTGCAAAATCCATACTAAATCTCAGAATTTCCCAGAGATTTATGTACTGCTAAATAGATCTTTAAATTCCCTTTCATTTGAGTATAATAATGTATAATATTGAGTGAAAAAAATTTTTTCGATTTTTTGCAAAAAAGGATGATGTATACACTGTCTTTTTTGCCAAAAAATGGAAAATTTTTGTTTCACTCAATATTATACTCAAACGAAAGGTAATACTAAGGGCATCAAATAAAACTACTTTTCGCTGCGAAATTCCTCTTAGTTCCTGAGAAAATTATGATTATGGAGGATCGATTATGGAAATTTTAATGCATTTTAAGTGCAAAATCCATACTAAATCTCAGAATTTCCCAGAGATTTATGTACCGCTAAATAGATCTTTAAATTCCCTTTCATTTGAGTATAATAATGTATAATATTGAGTGAAAAATTTTTTTTCGATTTTTTGCAAAAAAGGATGATGTATACACTGTCTTTTTTGCCAAAAAATGGAAAATTTTTGTTTCACTCAATATTATACTCAAACGAAAGGTAATACTAAGGGCATCAAATAAAACTACTTTTCGCTGCGAAATTCCTCTTAGTTCCTCAGAAAATGATGATTATGGAGGATCGATTATGGAAATTTTAATGCATTTTAAGTGCAAAATCCATACTAAATCTCAGAATTTCCCAGAGATTTATGTACCGCTAAATAGATCTTTAAATTCCCTTTCATTTGAGTATAATAATGTATAATATTGAGTGAAAAATTTTTTTCGATTTTTTGCAAAAAAGGATGATGTATACACTGTCTTTTTTGCCAAAAAATGGAAAATTTTTGTTTCACTCAATATTATACTCAAACGAAAGGTAATACTAAGGGCATCAAATAAAACTACTTTTCGCTGCGAAATTCCTCTTAGTTCCTGAGAAAATGATGATTATGGAGGATCGATTATGGAAATTTTAATGCATTTTAAGTGCAAAATCCATACTAAATCTCAGAATTTCCCAGAGATTTATGTACCGCTAAATAGATCTTTAAATTCCCTTTCATTTGAGTATAATAATGTATAATATTGAGTGAAAAATTTTTTTCGATTTTTTGCAAAAAAGGATGATGTATACACTGTCTTTTTTGCCAAAAAATGGAAAATTTTTGTTTCACTCAATATTATACTCAAACGAAAGGTAATACTAAGGGCATCAAATAAAACTACTTTTCGCTGCGAAATTCCTCTTAGTTCCTGAGAAAATGATGATTATGGAGGATCGATTATGGAAATTTTAATGCATTTTATGTGCAAAATCCATACTAAATCTCAGAATTTCGCAGAGATTTATATACCGCTAAATAGATCTTTTAATTCCCTTTCATTTGAGTATAATAATGTATAATATTGAGTGAAAAAAATTTTTCGATTTTTTGCAAAAAAGGATGATGATGATGTCTTTTTTGCCAAAAAATGGAAAATGTTTGTTTCACTCAATATTATACTCAAACGAAAGGTAATACTAAGGGCATCAAATAAAACTACTTTTCGCTGCGAAATTCCTCTTAGTTCCTGAGAAAATTATGATTATGGAGGATCGATTATGGAAATTTTAATGCATTTTAAGTGCAAAATCCATACTAAATCTCAGAATTTCCCAGAGATTTATGTACCGCTAAATAGATCTTTAAATTCCCTTTCATTTGAGTATAATAATGTATAATATTGAGTGAAAAATTTTTTTCGATTTTTTGCAAAAAAGGATGATGTATACACTGTCTTTTTTGCCAAAAAATGGAAAATTTTTGTTTCACTCAATATTATACTCAAACGAAAGGTAATACTAAGGGCATCAAATAAAACTACTTTTCGCTGCGAAATTCCTCTTAGTTCCTGAGAAAATGATGATTATGGAGGATCGATTATGGAAATTTTAATGCATTTTAAGTGCAAAATCCATACTAAATCTCAGAATTTCCCAGAGATTTATGTACCGCTAAATAGATCTTTAAATTCCCTTTCATTTGAGTATAATAATGTATAATATTGAGTGAAAAAATTTTTTTCGATTTTTTGCAAAAAAGGATGATGTATACACTGTCTTTTTTGCCAAAAAATGGAAAATTTTTGTTTCACTCAATATTATACTCAAACGAAAGGTAATACTAAGGGCATCAAATAAAACTACTTTTCGCTGCGAAATTCCTCTTAGTTTCTGAGAAAATGATGATTATGGAGGATCGATTATGGAAATTTTAATGCATTTTAAGTGCAAAATCCATACAAAATCTCAGAATTTCCCAGAGATTTATGTACTGCTAAATAGATCTTTAAATTCCCTTTCATTTGAGTATAATAATGTATAATATTGAGTGAAAAAATTTTTTTCGATTTTTTGCAAAAAAGGATGATGTATACACTGTCTTTTTTGCCAAAAAATGGAAAATTTTTGTTTCACTCAATATTATACTCAAACGAAAGGTAATACTAAGGGCATCAAATAAAACTACTTTTCGCTGCGAAATTCCTCTTAGTTCCTGAGAAAATTATGATTATGGAGGATCGATTATGGAAATTTTAATGCATTTTAAGTGCAAAATCCATACTAAATCTCAGAATTTCCCAGAGATTTATGTACTGCTAAATAGATCTTTAAATTCCCTTTCATTTGAGTATAATAATGTATAATATTGAGTGAAAAAATTTTTTTCGATTTTTTGCAAAAAAGATGATGTATACACTGTCTTTTTTGCCAAAAAATGGAAAATTTTTGTTTCACTCAATATTATACTCAAACGAAAGGTAATACTAAGGGCATCAAATAAAACTACTTTTCGCTGCGAAATTCCTCTTAGTTCCTGAGAAAATGATGATTATGGAGGATCGATTATGGAAATTTTAATGCATTTTAAGTGCAAAATCCATACTAAATCTCAGAATTTCCCAGAGATTTATGTACTGCTAAATAGATCTTTAAATTCCCTTTCATTTGAGTATAATAATGTATAATATTGAGTGAAAAAAATTTTTTCGATTTTTTGCAAAAAAGGATGATGTATACACTGTCTTTTTTGCCAAAAAATGGAAAATTTTTGTTTCACTCAATATTATACTCAAACGAAAGGTAATACTAAGGGCATCAAATAAAACTACTTTTCGCTGCGAAATTCCTCTTAGTTCCTGAGAAAATGATGATTATGGAGGATCGATTATGGAAATTTTAATGCATTTTAAGTGCAAAATCCATACTAAATCTCAGAATTTCCCAGAGATTTATGTACTGCTAAATAGATCTTTAAATTCCCTTTCATTTGAGTATAATAATGTATAATATTGAGTGAAAAAATTTTTTTCGATTTTTTGCAAAAAAGGATGATGTATACACTGTCTTTTTTGCCAAAAAATGGAAAATTTTTGTTTCACTCAATATTATACTCAAACGAAAGGTAATACTAAGGGCATCAAATAAAACTACTTTTCGCTGCGAAATTCCTCTTAGTTTCTGAGAAAATGATAATTATGGAGGATCGATTATGGAAATTTTAATGCATTTTATGTGCAAAATCCATACTAAATCTCAGAATTTCGCAGAGATTTATATACCGCTAAATAGATCTTTTAATTCCCTTTCATTTGAGTATAATAATGTATAATATTGAGTGAAAAAATTTTTTTCGATTTTTTGCAAAAAAGGATGATGTATACACTGTCTTTTTTGCCAAAAAATGGAAAATTTTTGTTTCACTCAATATTATACTCAAACGAAAGGTAATACTAAGGGCATCAAATAAAACTACTTTTCGCTGCGAAATTCCTCTTAGTTCCTGAGAAAATGATGATTATGGAGGATCGATTATGGAAATTTTAATGCATTTTAAGTGCAAAATCCATACTAAATCTCAGAATTTCCCAGAGATTTATGTACTGCTAAATAGATCTTTAAATTCCCTTTCATTTGAGTATAATAATGTATAATATTGAGTGGAAACAAATTGTTCGATTTTTTGCAAAAAAGGATGATGTATACACTGTCTTTTTTGCCAAAAAATGGAAAATTTTTGTTTCACTCAATATTATACTCAAACGAAAGGTAATACTAAGGGCATCAAATAAAACTACTTTTCGCTGCGAAATTCCTCTTAGTTCCTCAGAAAATGATGATTATGGAGGATCGATTATGGAAATTTTAATGCATTTTAAGTGCAAAATCCATACTAAATCTCAGAATTTCCCAGAGATTTATGTACCGCTAAATAGATCTTTAAATTCCCTTTCATTTGAGTATAATAATGTATAATATTGAGTGAAAAATTTTTTCGATTTTTTGCAAAAAAGGATGATGTATACACTGTCTTTTTTGCCAAAAAATGGAAAATTTTGTTTCACTCAATATTATACTCAAACGAAAGGTAATACTAAGGGCATCAAATAAAACTACTTTTCGCTGCGAAATTCCTCTTAGTTCCTGAGAAAATGATGATTATGGAGGATCGATTATGGAAATTTTAATGCATTTTAAGTGCAAAATCCATACTAAATCTCAGAATTTCCCAGAGATTTATGTACCGCTAAATAGATCTTTAAATTCCCTTTCATTTGAGTATAATAATGTATAATATTGAGTGAAAAAATTTTTTTCGATTTTTTGCAAAAAAGGATGATGTATACACTGTCTTTTTTGCCAAAAAATGGAAAATTTTTGTTTCACTCAATATTATACTCAAACGAAAGGTAATACTAAGGGCATCAAATAAAACTACTTTTCGCTGCGAAATTCCTCTTAGTTCCTCAGAAAATGATGATTATGGAGGATCGATTATGGAAATTTTAATGCATTTTAAGTGCAAAATCCATACTAAATCTCAGAATTTCCCAGAGATTTATGTACCGCTAAATAGATCTTTAAATTTCCTTTCATTTGATTATAATAATGTATAATATTGAGTGAAAAAATTTTTTTCGATTTTTTGCAAAAAAGGATGATGTATACACTGTCTTTTTTTGCCAAAAAATGGAAAATTTTTGTTTCACTCAATATTATACTCAAACGAAAGGTAATACTAAGGGCATCAAATAAAACTACTTTTCGCTGCGAAATTCCTCTTAGTTCCTGAGAAAATGATGATTATGGAGGATCGATTATGGAAATTTTAATGCATTTTAAGTGCAAAATCCATACTAAATCTCAGAATTTCCCAGAGATTTATGTACTGCTAAATAGATCTTTAAATTCCCTTTCATTTGAGTATAATAATGTATAATATTGAGTGGAAAAAAATTGTTCGATTTTTTGCAAAAAAGGATGATGTATACACTGTCTTTTTTGCCAAAAAATGGAAAATTTTTGTTTCACTCAATATTATACTCAAACGAAAGGTAATACTAAGGGCATCAAATAAAACTACTTTTCGCTGCGAAATTCCTCTTAGTTCCTGAGAAAATGATGATTATGGAGGATCGATTATGGAAATTTTAATGCATTTTAAGTTCAAAATCCATACTAAATCTCAGAATTTCCCAGAGATTTATGTACTGCTAAATAGATCTTTAAATTCCCTTTCATTTGAGTATAATAATGTATAATATTGAGTGAAAAAAATTTTTTCGATTTTTTGCAAAAAAGGATGATGTATACACTGTCTTTTTTGCCAAAAAATGGAAAATTTTTGTTTCACTCAATATTATACTCAAACGAAAGGTAATACTAAGGGCATCAAATAAAACTACTTTTCGCTGCGAAATTCCTCTTAGTTCCTGAGAAAATGATGATTATGGAGGATCGATTATGGAAATTTTAATGCATTTTAAGTGCAAAATCCATACTAAATCTCAGAATTTCCCAGAGATTTATGTACTGCTAAATAGATCTTTAAATTCCCTTTCATTGAGTATAATAATGTATAATATTGAGTGAAAAAATTTTTTTCGATTTTTTGCAAAAAAGGATGATGTATACACTGTCTTTTTTGCCAAAAAATGGAAAATTTTTGTTTCACTCAATATTATACTCAAACGAAAGGTAATACTAAGGGCATCAAATAAAACTACTTTTCGCTGCGAAATTCCTCTTAGTTCCTCAGAAAATGATGATTATGGAGGATCGATTATGGAAATTTTAATGCATTTTAAGTGCAAAATCCATACTAAATCTCAGAATTTCCCAGAGATTTATGTACCGCTAAATAGATCTTTAAATTCCCTTTCATTTGAGTATAATAATGTATAATATTGAGTGAAAAAATTTTTTTCGATTTTTTGCAAAAAAGGATGATGTATACACTGTCTTTTTTGCCAAAAAATGGAAAATTTTTGTTTCACTCAATATTATACTCAAACGAAAGGTAATACTAAGGGCATCAAATAAAACTACTTTTCGCTGCGAAATTCCTCTTAGTTCCTCGAAAATGATGATTATGGAGGATCGATTATGGAAATTTTAATGCATTTTAAGTGCAAAATCCATACTAAATCTCAGAATTTCCCAGAGATTTATGTACCGCTAAATAGATCTTTAAATTTCCTTTCATTTGATTATAATAATGTATAATATTGAGTGAAAAAATTTTTTTCGATTTTTTGCAAAAAAGGATGATGTATACACTGTCTTTTTTGCCAAAAAATGGAAAAGTTTTGTTTCACTCAATATTATACTCAAACGAAAGGTAATACTAAGGGCATCAAATAAAACTACTTTTCGCTGCGAAATTCCTCTTAGTTTCTGAGAAAATGATGATTATGGAGGATCGATTATGGAAATTTTAATGCATTTTATGTGCAAAATCCATACTAAATCTCAGAATTTCGCAGAGATTTATATACCGCTAAATAGATCTTTTAATTCCCTTTCATTTGAGTATAATAATGTATAATATTGAGTGAAAAAAATTTTTCGATTTTTTGCAAAAAAGGATGATGTATACACTGTCTTTTTTGCCAAAAAATGGAAAATGTTTGTTTCACTCAATATTATACTCAAACGAAAGGTAATACTAAGGGCATCAAATAAAACTACTTTTCGCTGCGAAATTCCTCTTAGTTCCTGAGAAAATGATGATTATGGAGGATCGATTATGGAAATTTTAATGCATTTTAAGTGCAAAATCCATACTAAATCTCAGAATTTCCCAGAGATTTATGTACTGCTAAATAGATCTTTAAATTCCCTTTCATTTGTTCATTTGAGTATAATAATGTATAATATTGAGTGAAAAAATTTTTTTCGATTTTTTGCAAAAAAGGATGATGTATACACTGTCTTTTTTGCCAAAAAATGGAAAATTTTTGTTTCACTCAATATTATACTAAAACGAAAGGTAATACTAAGGGCATCAAATAAAACTACTTTTCGCTGCGAAATTCCTCTTAGTTCCTCAGAAAATGATGATTATGGAGGATCGATTATGGAAATTTTAATGCATTTTAAGTGCAAAATCCATACTAAATCTCAGAATTTCCCAGAGATTTATGTACCGCTAAATAGATCTTTAAATGCATTTTATGTGCAAAATCCATACTAAATCTCAGAATTTCGCAGAGATTTATATACCGCTAAATAGATCTTTTAATTCCCTTTCATTTGAGTATAATAATGTATAATATTGAGTGAAAAAAATTTTTCGATTTTTTGCAAAAAAGGATGATGTATACACTGTCTTTTTTGCCAAAAAATGGAAAATGTTTGTTTCACTCAATATTATACTCAAACGAAAGGTAATACTAAGGGCATCAAATAAAACTACTTTTCGCTGCGAAATTCCTCTTAGTTCCTGAGAAAATGATGATTATGGAGGATCGATTATGGATTTATGTACTGCTAAATAGATCTTTAAATTCCCTTTCATTTGAGTATAATAATGTATAATATTGAGTGGAAACAAATTGTTCGATTTTTTGCAAAAAAGGATGATGTATACACTGTCTTTTTTGCCAAAAAATGGAAAATTTTTGTTTCACTCAATATTATACTCAAACGAAAGGTAATACTAAGGGCATCAAATAAAACTACTTTTCGCTGCGAAATTCCTCTTAGTTCCTCAGAAAATGATGATTATGGAGGATCGATTATGGAAATTTTAATGCATTTTAAGTGCAAAATCCATACTAAATCTCAGAATTTCCCAGAGATTTATGTACCGCTAAATAGATCTTTAAATTCCCTTTCATTTGAGTATAATAATGTATAATATTGAGTGAAAAAATTTTTTTCGATTTTTTGCAAAAAAGGATGATGTATACACTGTCTTTTTTGCCAAAAAATGGAAAAATTTTGTTTCACTCAATATTATACTCAAACGAAAGGTAATACTAAGGGCATCAAATAAAACTACTTTTCGCTGCGAAATTCCTCTTAGTTCCTCAGAAAATGATGATTATGGAGGATCGATTATGGAAATTTTAATGCATTTTAAGTGCAAAATCCATACGAAATCTCAGAATTTCCCAGAGATTTATATACCGCTAAATAGATCTTTAAATTCCCTTTCATTTGAGTATAATAATGTATAATATTGAGTGAAAAATTTTTTTCGATTTTTTGCAAAAAAGGATGATGTATACACTGTCTTTTTTGCCAAAAAATGGAAAATTTTTGTTTCACTCAATATTATACTCAAACGAAAGGTAATACTAAGGGCATCAAATAAAACTACTTTTCGCTGCGAAATTCCTCTTAGTTCCTGAGAAAATGATGATTATGGAGGATCGATTATGGAAATTTTAATGCATTTTAAGTGCAAAATCCATACTAAATCTCAGAATTTCCCAGAGATTTATGTACCGCTAAATAGATCTTTAAATTCCCTTTCATTTGAGTATAATAATGTATAATATTGAGTGAAAAAATTTTTTTCGATTTTTTGCAAAAAAGGATGTCTTTTTTGCCAAAAAATGGAAAATTTTTGTTTCACTCAATATTATACTCAAACGAAAGGTAATACTAAGGGCATCAAATAAAACTACTTTCGCTGCGAAATTCCTCTTAGTTCCTCAGAAAATGATGATTATGGAGGATCGATTATGGAAATTTTAATGCATTTTATGTGCAAAATCCATACTAAATCTCAGAATTTCGCAGAGATTTATATACCGCTAAATAGATCTTTTAATTCCCTTTCATTTGAGTATAATGATGTATAATATTGAGTGAAAAAAATTTTTCGATTTTTTGCAAAAAAGGATGATGTATACACTGTCTTTTTTGCCAAAAAATGGAAAATGTTTGTTTCACTCAATATTATACTCAAACGAAAGGTAATACTAAGGGCATCAAATAAAACTACTTTTCGCTGCGAAATTCCTCTTAGTTCCTGAGAAAATGATGATTATGGAGGATCGATTATGGAAATTTTAATGCATTTTAAGTGCAAAATCCATACTAAATCTCAGAATTTCCCAGAGATTTATGTACTGCTAAATAGATCTTTAAATTCCCTTTCATTTGAGTATAATAATGTATAATATTGAGTGAAAAAAAATTATATATATATATGTGCACAGCACATATTGTGGGGACGGGTTTTCGTTCCACAAGTTACTATGAAGACATTTTGTTACTTTGGGGACTGTCCTTAAACTTTTCATTATTCTAGTGTTTACTCTGAAGACATTTTACTGGACACAGCGCATTTTATAGGGACTTTTTTGGCTGTATATACAGATGTCTTCAAAGTATGGGCAATGCATATATATATATATATATATATATATATATATATATATTCATTGCCCATACTTTGAAGACATCTGTATATACAGCCAAAAAAGTCCCTATAATATGCGCTGTATCCAGTAAAATGTCTTCAGTGTATATAGTAGATTAATGTAAAGTTTGAGGTCAGTCTCCAAAGAATCAAAATGTCTTCATAGTAACCTGTGAAACGAAAAACCGTCCCCGCAACATGCGCTGTGCACATATATATATATATATATATATATGCATTGCCCATACTTTGAAGACATCTGTATATAAAGCCAAAAATGTCCCTATAAAATGCGCTGTGTCCAGTAAAATGTCTTCAGAGTAAACACTAGAATAACGAAAAGTTTAAGGACAGTCCCCAAAGTAACAAAATGTCTTCATAGTAACTTGTGGAACGAAAACCCGTCCCCGCAACATGTGCTGTGCACATATATATATATAACATGTGCTGTGCACATATATATATATATATATATATATATATATATATATATATATATATTTGTGCATGGCGCATGTTGCGGGGACGGGTTTTCGTTCCACAAGTTACTATGAAGACATTTTGATACTTTGGGGACTGTCCTTAAACTTTTCGTTATTCTAGTGTTTACTCCGAAGACATTTTACAGGGCACAGCGCATTTTATAGGGACTTTTTTGGCTATATATACAGATGTCTTCAAAGTATGGGCAATGCATATATATATATATATATATATATATAAATATATATATATATATATATATATATGCATATATATATATATATATATATATATATATATATATGCATATATATATATATATATATATGCATATATATATATATATATGCATATATATATATATATATATATATATATATATATATATATATATATATATATATATATATGCATATATATATATATATATATGCATATATATATATATATATATATATATATATATATATATATGTGCATAGCGCATGTTGCGGGGACGGGGTTTCGTTCCACAAGTTACTATGAAGACATTTTGTTACTTTGGGGACTGTCCACAAACTTTTCATTATTTTACTGTTTACACTGAAGACATTTTACTGGATACAGCTCATATTACGGGGTCTTTTTTGGCTGTATATACAGATGTCTTCAAAGTATGTGAATTGCATATATATATATATATATATATATATATATATATATATATATATATATATATATATATATTCATTGCCCATACTTTGAAGACATCTGTATATACAGCCAAAAAAGTCCCTAGTATATGCGCTGTATCCAGTAAAATGTCTTCAGTGTAAACAGTAGAATAATGAAAAGTTTAAGGACAGCCCCCAAAGTAACAAAATGTCTTCATAGTAACTTGTGGAATGAAATCCCGTCCCCACAACATGCGCTGTGCACATATATATATATATACATATATATATATGATTATGGAGGATCGATTATGGAAATTTTAATGCATTTTAAGTGCAAAATCCATACTAAATCTCAGAATTTCCCAGAGATTTATGTACCGCTAAATAGATCTTTAAATTCCCTTTCATTTGAGTATAATAATGTATAATATTGAGTGAAAAAATTTTTTTCGATTTTTTGCAAAAAAGGATGATGTATACACTGTCTTTTTTGCCAAAAAATGGAAAATTTTTGTTTCACTCAATATTATACTCAAACGAAAGGTAATACTAAGGGCATCAAATAAAACTACTTTTCGCTGCGAAATTCCTCTTAGTTCCTCAGAAAATTATGATTATGGAGGATCGATTATGGAAATTTTAATGCATTTTAAGTGCAAAATCCATACTAAATCTCAGAATTTCCCAGAGATTTATGTACCGCTAAATAGATCTTTAAATTCCCTTTCATTTGAGTATAATAATGTATAATATTGAGTGAAAAAATTTTTTTAGATTTTTTGCAAAAAAGGATGATGTATACACTGTCTTTTTTGCCAAAAAATGGAAAATTTTTGTTTCACTCAATATTATACTCAAACGAAAGGTAATACTAAGGGCATCAAATAAAACTACTTTTCGCTGCGAAATTCCTCTTAGTTCCTGAGAAAATGATGATTATGGAGGATCGATTATGGAAATTTTAATGCATTTTATGTGCAAAATCCATACTAAATCTCAGAATTTCGCAGAGATTTATATACCGCTAAATAGATCTTTAAATTCCCTTTCATTTGATTATAATAATGTATAATATTGAGTGGAAAAAAATTGTTCGATTTTTTTGCAAAAAAGGATGATGTATACACTGTCTTTTTTGCCAAAAAATGGAAACTTTTTGTTTCACTCAATATTATACTCAAACGAAAGGTAATACTAAGGGCATCAAATAAAACTACTTTTCGCTGCGAAATTCCTCTTAGTTCCTGAGAAAATGATGATTATGGAGGATCGATTATGGAAATTTTAATGCATTTTAAGTTCAAAATCCATACTAAATCTCAGAATTTCCCAGAGATTTGTGTACTGCTAAATAGATCTTTAAATTCCCTTTCATTTGAGTATAATAATGTATAATATTGAGTGAAAAAATTTTTTTCGATTTTTTGCAAAAAAGGATGATGTATACACTGTCTTTTTTGCCAAAAAATGGAAAATTTTTGTTTCACTCAATATTATACTCAAACGAAAGGTAATACTAAGGGCATCAAATAAAACTACTTTTCGCTGCGAAATTCCTCTTAGTTCCTGAGAAAATGATGATTATGGAGGATCGATTATGGAAATTTTAATGCATTTTAAGTGCAAAATCCATACCAAATCTCAGAATTTCCCAGAGATTTATGTACTGCTAAATAGATCTTTAAATTCCCTTTCATTTGAGTATAATAATGTATAATATTGAGTGAAAAAATTTTTGTCGATTTTTTGCAAAAAAGGATGATGTATACACTGTCTTTTTTGCCAAAAAATGGAAAATTTTTGTTTCACTCAATATTATACTCAAACGAAAGGTAATACTAAGGGCATCAAATAAAACTACTTTTCGCTGCGAAATTCCTCTTAGTTCCTGAGAAAATGATGATTATGGAGGATCGATTATGGAAATTTTAATGCATTTTAAGTGCAAAATCCATACTAAATCTCAGAATTTCCCAGAGATTTATGTACCGCTAAATAGATCTTTAAATTCCCTTTCATTTGAGTATAATAATGTATAATATTGAGTGAAAAAATTTTTTTCGATTTTTTGCAAAAAAGGATGATGTATACACTGTCTTTTTTGCCAAAAAATGGAAAATTTTTGTTTCACTCAATATTATACTCAAACGAAAGGTAATACTAAGGGCATCAAATAAAACTACTTTTCGCTGCGAAATTCCTCTTAGTTCCTCAGAAAATGATGATTATGGAGGATCGATTATGGAAATTTTAATGCATTTTATGTGCAAAATCCATACTAAATCTCAGAATTTCCCAGAGATTTATGTACCGCTAAATAGATCTTTAAATTTCCTTTCATTTGATTATAATAATGTATAATATTGAGTGAAAAAATTTTTTTCGATTTTTTGCAAAAAAGGATGATGTATACACTGTCTTTTTTGCCAAAAAATGGAAAATTTTTGTTTCACTCAATATTATACTCAAACGAAAGGTAATACTAAGGGCATCAAATAAAACTACTTTTCGCTGCGAAATTCCTCTTAGTTTCTGAGAAAATGATGATTATGGAGGATCGATTATGGAAATTTTAATGCATTTTATTTTATATAGAGAAAATGATGATTATGGAGGATCGATTATGGAAATTTTAATGCATTTTAAGTGCAAAATCCATACTAAATCTCAGAATTTCCCAGAGATTTATGTACCGCTAAATAGATCTTTAAATTCCCTTTCATTTGAGTATAATAATGTATAATATTGAGTGAAAAAATTTTTTTCGATTTTTTGCAAAAAAGGATGATGTATACACTGTCTTTTTTGCCAAAAAATGGAAAATTTTTGTTTCACTCAATATTATACTCAAACGAAAGGTAATACTAAGGGCATCAAATAAAACTACTTTTCGCTGCGAAATTCCTCTTAGTTCCTCAGAAAATGATGATTATGGAGGATCGATTATGGAAATTTTAATGCATTTTAAGTGCAAAATCCATACTAAATCTCAGAATTTCCCAGAGATTTATGTACTGCTAAATAGATCTTTAAATTCCCTTTCATTTGAGTATAATAATGTATAATATTGAGTGGAAAAAAATTGTTCGATTTTTTGCAAAAAAGGATGATGTATACACTGTCTTTTTTGCCAAAAAATGGAAAATTTTTGTTTCACTCAATATTATACTCAAACGAAAGGTAATACTAAGGGCATCAAATAAAACTACTTTTCGCTGCGAAATTCCTCTTAGTTCCTGAGAAAATGATGATTATGGAGGATCGATTATGGAAATTTTAATGCATTTTAAGTGCAAAATCCATACTAAATCTCAGAATTTCCCAGAGATTTATGTACTGCTAAATAGATCTTTAAATTCCCTTTTATTTGAGTATAATAATGTATAATATTGAGTGAAAAAATTTTTTTCGATTTTTTGCAAAAAAGGATGATGTATACACTGTCTTTTTTGCCAAAAAATGGAAAATTTTTGTTTCACTCAATATTATACTCAAACGAAAGGTAATACTAAGGGCATCAAATAAAACTACTTTTCGCTGCGAAATTCCTCTTAGTTTCTGAGAAAATGATGATTATGGAGGATCGATTATGGAAATTTTAATGCATTTTATGTGCAAAATCCATACTAAATCTCAGAATTTCGCAGAGATTTATATACCGCTAAATAGATCTCTTAATTCCCTTTCATTTGAGTATAATAATGTATAATATTGAGTGAAAAAATTTTTTTCGATTTTTTGCAAAAAAGGATGATGTATACACTGTCTTTTTTGCCAAAAAATGGAAAATTTTTGTTTCACTCAATATTATACTCAAACGAAAGGTAATACTAAGGGCATCAAATAAAACTACTTTTCGCTGCGAAATTCCTCTTAGTTCCTGAGAAAATGATGATTATGGAGGATCGATTATGGAAATTTTAATGCATTTTAAGTGCAAAATCCATACTAAATCTCAGAATTTCCCAGAGATTTATGTACTGCTAAATAGATCTTTAAATTCCCTTTCATTTGAGTATAATAATGTATAATATTGAGTGGAAACAAATTGTTCGATTTTTTGCAAAAAAGGATGATGTATACACTGTCTTTTTTGCCAAAAAATGGAAAATTTTTGTTTCACTCAATATTATACTCAAACGAAAGGTAATACTAAGGGCATCAAATAAAACTACTTTTCGCTGCGAAATTCCTCTTAGTTTCTGAGAAAATGATGATTATGGAGGATCGATTATGGAAATTTTAATGCATTTTATTTTATATAGAGAAAATGATGATTATGGAGGATCGATTATGGAAATTTTAATGCATTTTAAGTGCAAAATCCATACTAAATCTCAGAATTTCCCAGAGATTTATGTACCGCTAAATAGATCTTTAAATTCCCTTTCATTTGAGTATAATAATGTATAATATTGAGTGAAAAAATTTTTTTCGATTTTTTGCAAAAAAGGATGATGTATACACTGTCTTTTTTGCCAAAAAATGGAAAATTTTTGTTTCACTCAATATTATACTCAAACGAAAGGTAATACTAAGGGCATCAAATAAAACTACTTTTCGCTGCGAAATTCCTCTTAGTTCCTCAGAAAATGATGATTATGGAGGATCGATTATGGAAATTTTAATGCATTTTAAGTGCAAAATCCATACTAAATCTCAGAATTTCCCAGAGATTTATGTACCGCTAAATAGATCTTTAAATTTCCTTTCATTTGATTATAATAATGTATAATATTGAGTGAAAAAATTCTTTTCGATTTTTTGCAAAAAAGGATGATGTATACACTGTCTTTTTTGCCAAAAAATGGAAAATTTTTGTTTCACTCAATATTATACTCAAACGAAAGGTAATACTAAGGGCATCAAATAAAACTACTTTTCGCTGCGAAATTCCTCTTAGTTCCTGAGAAAATTATGATTATGGAGGATCGATTATGGAAATTTTAATGCATTTTATTTTATACTAGCTGACCCGGCAAACGTTGTTCTGCCTAGGAATAGGATTACATTATTATCTAGGTAGCTCGCACAAAGTTTGAATATTCTCACAATAATAGTACCCCAGATATGCAATAATAAATTTGTACTTCGTATGGGAGGTGCCACGCCCATTGCTTGGATCCCCCATATTTTTTGGAAGATTATGAATATTATTATCAAAGAAGCTCACACAAAGTTTGAAGACTCCCACTTTAATAGTACCCCAGATATGCAATAATGAATGTTTTCTTCGTATGGGAGGTGCCACGCCCATTGCTTGGATGGCACTCATTTTTTTGGGAGATTATGAGTATTATTATAAAAAAAGCTCACACAAAGTTTGAAGACTCCCACTGTAACAGTACTCCAGATATACAAAAATACATTTTTACTTCGTATGGGAGGTGCCACGCCCATTGTACCCATATAGGTCAATTGTGAATCTAAACCATTCAGGGATCAAATAAAACAGACACAACAAATTTCATCGAAATCGGCCCAGCCGTTAAGGAGGAGTGCAGTCACTAACACACGTACAGGAGAATTATATATATAAAGATAGAGAAAATGATGATTATGGAGGATCGATTATGGAAATTTTAATGCATTTTAAGTGCAAAATCCATACTAAATCTCAGAATTTCCCAGAGATTTATGTACCGCTAAATAGATCTTTAAATTCCCTTTCATTTGAGTATAATAATGTATAATATTGAGTGAAAAATTTTTTTCGATTTTTTGCAAAAAAGGATGATGTATACACTGTCTTTTTTGCCAAAAAATGGAAAATTTTTGTTTCACTTAATATTATACTCAAACGAAAGGTAATACTAAGGGCATCAAATAAAACTACTTTTCGCTGCGAAATTCCTCTTAGTTCCTGAGAAAATGATGATTATGGAGGATCGATTATGGAAATTTTAATGCATTTTAAGTGCAAAATCCATACTAAATCTCAGAATTTCCCAGAGATTTATGTACCGCTAAATAGATCTTTAAATTCCCTTTCATTTGAGTATAATAATGTATAATATTGAGTGAAAAAATTTTTTTCGATTTTTTGCAAAAAAGGATGATGTATACACTGTCTTTTTTGCCAAAAAATGGAAAATTTTTGTTTCACTCAATATTATACTCAAACGAAAGGTAATACTAAGGGCATCAAATAAAACTACTTTTCGCTGCGAAATTCCTCTTAGTTCCTCAGAAAATGATGATTATGGAGGATCGATTATGGAAATTTTAATGCATTTTAAGTGCAAAATCCATACTAAATCTCAGAATTTCCCAGAGATTTATGTACCGCTAAATAGATCTTTAAATTTCCTTTCATTTGATTATAATAATGTATAATATTGAGTGAAAAAATTTTTTTCGATTTTTTGCAAAAAAGGATGATGTATACACTGTCTTTTTTTGTCAAAAAATGGAAAATTTTTGTTTCACTCAATATTATACTCAAACGAAAGGTAATACTAAGGGCATCAAATAAAACTACTTTTCGCTGCGAAATTCCTCTTAGTTTCTGAGAAAATGATGATTATGGAGGATCGATTATGGAAATTTTAATGCATTTTATGTGCAAAATCCATACTAAATCTCAGAATTTCGCAGAGATTTATATACCGCTAAATAGATCTTTTAATTCCCTTTCATTTGAGTATAATAATGTATAATATTGAGTGAAAAAAATTTTTCGATTTTTTGCAAAAAAGGATGATGTATACACTGTCTTTTTTGCCAAAAAATGGAAAATGTTTGTTTCACTCAATATTATACTCAAACGAAAGGTAATACTAAGGGCATCAAATAAAACTACTTTTCGCTGCGAAATTCCTCTTAGTTCCTGAGAAAATGATGATTATGGAGGATCGATTATGGACATTTTAATGCATTTTAAGTGCAAAATCCATACTAAATCTCAGAATTTCCCAGAGATTTATGTACTGCTAAATAGATCTTTAAATTCCCTTTCATTTGAGTATAATAATGTATAATATTGAGTGAAAAAAAATTATATATATATATATATATATATATATATATATGCATTGCCCATACTTTGAAGACATCTGTATATAAAGCCAAAAATGTCCCAATAAAATGCGCTGTGTCCAGTAAAATGTCTTCAGAGTAAACACTAGAATAACGAAAAGTTTAAGGACAGTCCCCAAAGTAACAAAATGTCTTCATAGTAACTTGTGGAACGAAAACCCGTCCCCGCAACATGTGCTGTGCACATATATATATATATATATATATATATATATATATATATATATATATATATATATATAAATATATATATATATATATATATATATATGCATATATATATATATATATATATATATATATGCATATATATATATATATATGCATATATATATATATATATATATATATATATATATATGCATATATATATATATATATATGCATATATATATATATATATATATATATATATATATATATATATATATATATATATATATATATGTGCATAGCGCATGTTGCGGGGACGGGGTTTCGTTCCACAAGTTACTATGAAGACATTTTGTTACTTTGGGGACTGTCCACAAACTTTTCATTATTTTACTGTTTACACTGAAGACATTTTACTGGATACAGCTCATATTACGGGGTCTTTTTTGGCTGTATATACAGATGTCTTCAAAGTATGTGAAATGCATATATATATATATATATATATATATATATATATATATATATATATATATATATATATATATATTCATTGCCCATACTTTGAAGACATCTGTATATACAGCCAAAAAAGTCCCTAGTATATGCGCTGTATCCAGTAAAATGTCTTCAGTGTAAACAGTAGAATAATGAAAAGTTTAAGGACAGCCCCCAAAGTAACAAAATGTCTTCATAGTAACTTGTGGAACGAAATCCCGTCCCCACAACATGCGCTTTGCACATATATATATATATATACATATATATATATATGATTATGGAGGATCGATTATGGAAATTTTAATGCATTTTAAGTGCAAAATCCATACTAAATCTCAGAATTTCCCAGAGATTTATGTACCGCTAAATAGATCTTTAAATTCCCTTTCATTTGAGTATAATAATGTATAATATTGAGTGAAAAAATTTTTTTCGATTTTTTGCAAAAAAGGATGATGTATACACTGTCTTTTTTGCCAAAAAATGGAAAATTTTTGTTTCACTCAATATTATACTCAAACGAAAGGTAATACTAAGGGCATCAAATAAAACTACTTTTCGCTGCGAAATTCCTCTTAGTTCCTGAGAAAATGATGATTATGGAGGATCGATTATGGAAATTTTAATGCATTTTAAGTGCAAAATCCATACTAAATCTCAGAATTTCCCAGAGATTTATGTACTGCTAAATAGATCTTTAAATTCCCTTTCATTTGAGTATAATAATGTATAATATTGAGTGAAAAAAAATTATATATATATATATATATATATATATGCATTGCCCATACTTTGAAGACATCTGTATATAAAGCCAAAAATGTCCCTATAAAATGCGCTGTGTCCAGTAAAATGTCTTCAGAGTAAACACTAGAATAACGAAAAGTTTAAGGACAGTCCCCAAAGTAACAAAATGTCTTCATAGTAACTTGTGGAACGAAAACCCGTCCCCGCAACATGTGCTGTGCACATATATATATATATATATATATATATATATATATATATATATATATTTGCTGTGCACATATATATATATATATATATATATATATATATATATATATATATATATTTGTGCATGGCGCATGTTGCGGGGACGGGTTTTCGTTCCACAAGTTACTATGAAGACATTTTGATACTTTGGGGACTGTCCTTAAACTTTTCGTTATTCTAGTGTTTACTCCGAAGACATTTTACAGGGCACAGCGCATTTTATAGGGACTTTTTTGGCTATATATACAGATGTCTTCAAAGTATGGGCAATGCATATATATATATATATATATATATATATATATATATATATATATATATATAAATATATATATATATATATATATATATGCATATATATATATATATATATATATATGCATATATATATATATATGCATATATATATATATATATATGCATATATATATATATATATATATATATATATATGCATATATATATATATATATATGCATATATATATATATATATATATATATATATATGTGCATAGCGCATGTTGCGGGGACGGGGTTTCGTTCCACAAGTTACTATGAAGACATTTTGTTACTTTGGGGACTGTCCACAAACTTTTCATTATTTTACTGTTTACACTGAAGACATTTTACTGGATACAGCTCATATTACGGGGTCTTTTTTGGCTGTATATACAGATGTCTTCAAAGTATGTGAAATGCATATATATATATATATATATATATATATATATATATATATATATATATATATATATATATATATATATATATATATATATATATATATATATATTCATTGCCCATACTTTGAAGACATCTGTATATACAGCCAAAAAAGTCCCTAGTATATGCGCTGTATCCAGTAAAATGTCTTCAGTGTAAACAGTAGAATAATGAAAAGTTTAAGGACAGCCCCCAAAGTAACAAAATGTCTTCATAGTAACTTGTGGAATGAAATCCCGTCCCCACAACATGCGCTGTGCACATATATATATATATACATATATATATATATATGATTATGGAGGATCGATTATGGAAATTTTAATGCATTTTAAGTGCAAAATCCATACTAAATCTCAGAATTTCCCAGAGATTTATGTACCGCTAAATAGATCTTTAAATTCCCTTTCATTTGAGTATAATAATGTATAATATTGAGTGAAAAAATTTTTTTCGATTTTTTGCAAAAAAGGATGATGTATACACTGTCTTTTTTGCCAAAAAATGGAAAATTTTTGTTTCACTCAATATTATACTCAAACGAAAGGTAATACTAAGGGCATCAAATAAAACTACTTTTCGCTGCGAAATTCCTCTTAGTTCCTGAGAAAATGATGATTATGGAGGATCGATTATGGAAATTTTAATGCATTTTAAGTGCAAAATCCATACTAAATCTCAGAATTTCCCAGAGATTTATGTACTGCTAAATAGATCTTTAAATTCCCTTTCATTTGAGTATAATAATGTATAATATTGAGTGGAAAAAAATTGTTCGATTTTTTGCAAAAAAGGATGATGTATACACTGTCTTTTTTGCCAAAAAATGGAAAATTTTTGTTTCACTCAATATTATACTCAAACGAAAGGTAATACTAAGGGCATCAAATAAAACTACTTTTCGCTGCGAAATTCCTCTTAGTTCCTGAGAAAATGATGATTATGGAGGATCGATTATGGAAATTTTAATGCATTTTAAGTGCAAAATCCATACTAAATCTCAGAATTTCCCAGAGATTTATGTACCGCTAAATAGATCTTTAAATTCCCTTTCATTTGAGTATAATAATGTATAATATTGAGTGAAAAATTTTTTTTCGATTTTTTGCAAAAAAGGATGATGTATACACTGTCTTTTTTGCCAAAAAATGGAAAATTTTTGTTTCACTCAATATTATACTCAAACGAAAGGTAATACTAAGGGCATCAAATAAAACTACTTTTCGCTGCGAAATTCCTCTTAGTTCCTGAGAAAATGATGATTATGGAGGATCGATTATGGAAATTTTAATGCATTTTAAGTGCAAAATCCATACAAAATCTCAGAATTTCCCAGAGATTTATGTACTGCTAAATATATCTTTAAATTCCCTTTCATTTGAGTATAATAATGTATAATATTGAGTGAAAAATTTTTTTTCGATTTTTTGCAAAAAAGGATGATGTATACACTGTCTTTTTTGCCAAAAAATGGAAAATTTTTGTTTCACTCAATATTATACTCAAACGAAAGGTAATACTAAGGGCATCAAATAAAACTACTTTTCGCTGCGAAATTCCTCTTAGTTCCTGAGAAAATGATGATTATGGAGGATCGATTATGGAAATTTTAATGCATTTTAAGTGCAAAATTCATACTAAATCTCAGAATTTCCCAGAGATTTATGTACCGCTAAATAGATCTTTAAATTCCCTTTCATTTGAGTATAATAATGTATAATATTGAGTGAAAAAATTTTTTTCGATTTTTTGCAAAAAAGGATGATGTATACACTGTCTTTTTTGCCAAAAAATGGAAAATTTTTGTTTCACTCAATATTATACTCAAACGAAAGGTAATACTAAGGGCATCAAATAAAACTACTTTTCGCTGCGAAATTCCTCTTAGTTCCTCAGAAAATGATGATTATGGAGGATCGATTATGGAAATTTTAATGCATTTTAAGTGCAAAATCCATACTAAATCTCAGAATTTCCCAGAGATTTATGTACCGCTAAATAGATCTTTAAATTCCCTTTCATTTGAGTATAATAATGTATAATATTGAGTGAAAAAATTTTTTTAGATTTTTTGCAAAAAAGGATGATGTATACACTGTCTTTTTTGCCAAAAAATGGAAAATTTTTGTTTCACTCAATATTATACTCAAACGAAAGGTAATACTAAGGGCATCAAATAAAACTACTTTTCGCTGCGAAATTCCTCTTAGTTCCTGAGAAAATGATGATTATGGAGGATCGATTATGGAAATTTTAATGCATTTTAAGTGCAAAATCCATACTAAATCTCAGAATTTCGCAGAGATTTATATACCGCTAAATAGATCTTTAAATTCCCTTTCATTTGATTATAATAATGTATAATATTGAGTGGAAAAAAATTGTTCGATTTTTTGCAAAAAAGGATGATGTATACACTGTCTTTTTTGCCAAAAAATGGAAACTTTTTGTTTCACTCAATATTATACTCAAACGAAAGGTAATACTAAGGCATCAAATAAAACTACTTTTCGCTGCGAAATTCCTCTTAGTTCCTGAGAAAATGATGATTATGGAGGATCGATTATGGAAATTTTAATGCATTTTAAGTTCAAAATCCATACTAAATCTCAGAATTTCCCAGAGATTTGTGTACTGCTAAATAGATCTTTAAATTCCCTTTCATTTGAGTATAATAATGTATAATATTGAGTGAAAAAATTTTTTTCGATTTTTTGCAAAAAAGGATGATGTATACACTGTCTTTTTTGCCAAAAAATGGAAAATTTTTGTTTCACTCAATATTATACTCAAACGAAAGGTAATACTAAGGGCATCAAATAAAACTACTTTTCGCTGCGAAATTCCTCTTAGTTCCTGAGAAAATGATGATTATGGAGGATCGATTATGGAAATTTTAATGCATTTTATGTGCAAAATCCATACTAAATCTCAGAATTTCGCAGAGATTTATATACCGCTAAATAGATCTTTTAATTCCCTTTCATTTGAGTATAATAATGTATAATATTGAGTGAAAAAATTTTTTTCGATTTTTTGCAAAAAAGGATGATGTATACACTGTCTTTTTTGCCAAAAAATGGAAAATTTTTGTTTCACTCAATATTATACTCAAACGAAAGGTAATACTAAGGGCATCAAATAAAACTACTTTTCGCTGCGAAATTCCTCTTAGTTCCTGAGAAAATGATGATTATGGAGGATCGATTATGGAAATTGTAATGCATTTTAAGTGCAAAATCCATACCAAATCTCAGAATTTCCCAGAGATTTATGTACTGCTAAATAGATCTTTAAATTCCCTTTCATTTGAGTATAATAATGTATAATATTGAGTGAAAAAATTTTTTCTTTTGCGAAATTCCTCTTAGTTCCTGAGAAAATGATGATTATGGAGGATCGATTATGGAAATTTTAATGCATTTTAAGTGCAAAATCCATACTAAATCTCAGAATTTCCCAGAGATTTATGTACTGCTAAATAGATCTTTAAATTCCCTTTCATTTGAGTATAATAATGTATAATATTGAGTGGAAAAAAATTGTTCGATTTTTTGCAAAAAAGGATGATGTATACACTGTCTTTTTTGCCAAAAAATGGAAAATTTTTGTTTCACTCAATATTATACTCAAACGAAAGGTAATACTAAGGGCATCAAATAAAACTACTTTTCGCTGCGAAATTCCTCTTAGTTCCTGAGAAAATGATGATTATGGAGGATCGATTATGGAAATTTTAATGCATTTTAAGTGCAAAATCCATACTAAATCTCAGAATTTCCCAGAGATTTATGTACCGCTAAATAGATCTTTAAATTCCCTTTCATTTGAGTATAATAATGTATAATATTGAGTGAAAAATTTTTTTTCGATTTTTTGCAAAAAAGGATGATGTATACACTGTCTTTTTGCCAAAAAATGGAAAATTTTTGTTTCACTCAATATTATACTCAAACGAAAGGTAATACTAAGGGCATCAAATAAAACTACTTTTCGCTGCGAAATTCCTCTTAGTTTCTGAGAAAATGATGATTATGGAGGATCGATTATGGAAATTTTAATGCATTTTATTTTATATAGAGAAAATGATGATTATGGAGGATCGATTATGGAAATTTTAATGCATTTTAAGTGCAAAATCCATACTAAATCTCAGAATTTCCCAGAGATTTATGTACCGCTAAATAGATCTTTAAATTCCCTTTCATTTGAGTATAATAATGTATAATATTGAGTGAAAAAATTTTTTCGATTTTTTGCAAAAAAGGATGATGTATACACTGTCTTTTTTGCCAAAAAATGGAAAATTTTTGTTTCACTCAATATTATACTCAAACGAAAGGTAATACTAAGGGCATCAAATAAAACTACTTTTCGCTGCGAAATTCCTCTTAGTTCCTCAGAAAATGATGATTATGGAGGATCGATTATGGAAATTTTAATGCATTTTAAGTGCAAAATCCATACTAAATCTCAGAATTTCCCAGAGATTTATGTACTGCTAAATAGATCTTTAAATTCCCTTTCATTTGAGTATAATAATGTATAATATTGAGTGGAAAAAAATTGTTCGACTTTTTGCAAAAAAGGATGATGTATACACTGTCTTTTTTGCCAAAAAATGGAAAATTTTTGTTTCACTCAATATTATACTCAAACGAAAGGTAATACTAAGGGCATCAAATAAAACTACTTTTCGCTGCGAAATTCCTCTTAGTTCCTGAGGAAATGATGATTATGGAGGATCGATTATGGAAATTTTAATGCATTTTAAGTGCAAAATCCATACTAAATCTCAGAATTTCCCAGAGATTTATGTACCGCTAAATAGATCTTTAAATTCCCTTTCATTTGAGTATAATAATGTATAATATTGAGTGAAAAAATTTTTTTCGATTTTTTGCAAAAAAGGATGATGTATACACTGTCTTTTTTGCCAAAAAATGGAAAATTTTTGTTTCACTCAATATTATACTCAAACGAAAGGTAATACTAAGGGCATCAAATAAAACTACTTTTCGCTGCGAAATTCCTCTTAGTTCCTCAGAAAATGATGATTATGGAGGATCGATTATGGAAATTTTAATGCATTTTAAGTGCAAAATCCATACTAAATCTCAGAATTTCCCAGAGATTTATGTACTGCTAAATAGATCTTTAAATTCCCTTTCATTTGAGTATAATAATGTATAATATTGAGTGGAAAAAAATTGTTCGACTTTTTGCAAAAAAGGATGATGTATACACTGTCTTTTTTGCCAAAAAATGGAAAATTTTTGTTTCACTCAATATTATACTCAAACGAAAGGTAATACTAAGGGCATCAAATAAAACTACTTTTCGCTGCGAAATTCCTCTTAGTTCCTGAGGAAATGATGATTATGGAGGATCGATTATGGAAATTTTAATGCATTTTAAGTGCAAAATCCATACTAAATCTCAGAATTTCCAGAGATTTATGTACTGCTAAATAGATCTTTAAATTCCCTTTCATTTGAGTATAATAATGTATAATATTGAGTGAAAAAATTTTTTTCGATTTTTTGCAAAAAAGGATGATGTATACACTGTCTTTTTTGCCAAAAAATGGAAAATTTTTGTTTCACTCAATATTATACTCAAACGAAAGGTAATACTAAGGGCATCAAATAAAACTACTTTTCGCTGCGAAATTCCTCTTAGTTTCTGAGAAAATGATGATTATGGAGGATCGATTATGGAAATTTTAATGCATTTTATGTGCAAAATCCATACTAAATCTCAGAATTTCGCAGAGATTTATATACCGCTAAATAGATCTTTTAATTCCCTTTCATTTGAGTATAATAATGTATAATATTGAGTGAAAAAATTTTTTTCGATTTTTTGCAAAAAAGGATGATGTATACACTGTCTTTTTTGCCAAAAAATGGAAAATTTTTGTTTCACTCAATATTATACTCAAACGAAAGGTAATACTAAGGGCATCAAATAAAACTACTTTTCGCTGCGAAATTCCTCTTAGTTCCTGAGAAAATGATGATTATGGAGGATCGATTATGGAAATTTTAATGCATTTTAAGTGCAAAATCCATACTAAATCTCAGAATTTCCCAGAGATTTATGTACTGCTAAATAGATCTTTAAATTCCCTTTCATTTGAGTATAATAATGTATAATATTGAGTGGAAACAAATTGTTCGATTTTTTGCAAAAAAGGATGATGTATACACTGTCTTTTTTGCCAAAAAATGGAAAATTTTTGTTTCACTCAATATTATACTCAAACGAAAGGTAATACTAAGGGCATCAAATAAAACTACTTTTCGCTGCGAAATTCCTCTTAGTTTCTGAGAAAATGATGATTATGGAGGATCGATTATGGAAATTTTAATGCATTTTATTTTATATAGAGAAAATGATGATTATGGAGGATCGATTATGGAAATTTTAATGCATTTTAAGTGCAAAATCCATACTAAATCTCAGAATTTCCCAGAGATTTATGTACCGCTAAATAGATCTTTAAATTCCCTTTCATTTGAGTATAATAATGTATAATATTGAGTGAAAAAATTTTTTTCGATTTTTTGCAAAAAAGGATGATGTATACACTGTCTTTTTTGCCAAAAAATGGAAAATTTTTGTTTCACTCAATATTATACTCAAACGAAAGGTAATACTAAGGGCATCAAATAAAACTACTTTTCGCTGCGAAATTCCTCTTAGTTCCTCAGAAAATGATGATTATGGAGGATCGATTATGGAAATTTTAATGCATTTTAAGTGCAAAATCCATACTAAATCTCAGAATTTCCCAGAGATTTATGTACCGCTAAATAGATCTTTAAATTTCCTTTCATTTGATTATAATAATGTATAATATTGAGTGAAAAAATTTTTTTCGATTTTTTGCAAAAAAGGATGATGTATACACTGTCTTTTTTGCCAAAAAATGGAAAATTT